>CM060442.1:77013907-77613907 GCA_030545235.1 Helianthus tuberosus
ATGCACTCAAAGTGGGTTTTAGGGTGGTTTCGAGTGGGAGGTTTCGGGTGGGCTAAGGTTACGGCCCAACCGACCCGTTGTTACAGCGTTTACTCGAGACCGGGTGGTCTCGAGTCATGGTTTCGGTTCACAAGTATCCTTACACACACACATATATATATTACATACACGTTATCGACATATAGCACAGAGGAATAATAACTTTCATTTAATAATAATATACATATACGCTAAGTGATTAAAAGGTGTTTGCTCGGGAAAACCTAGAGTGTCACATTATCCCCAAGTTTTAAGAACTTTCGTCCCGAAAGTTAAGGCAGCCACTGACAAGCTAGTAAAAGTGAGAGCATTTCAACGGGGTGTCACATCATCCCCCCGTTAGTTTGGAATTTCGTCCTGAAATTCAGTTGTAGCTTCAGTGCTGGGGGTTTCATTTGGGAACAGCTGGGGATACTTGCGCTTCATCTGGTCTTCCCGCTCCCAGGTAAACTCTGGGCAACGGCGTGAGTTCCAACGAACTCGCACGAGGGGTATCTGGCTACGTTTGAGGGTTTTGATCTCACGATCCGTGATCTCAACCGGTTCCTCAGTAAAGTGTAGCTGTTCGTCAATAGTAAGCTCCTTGTAAGGAATGACGAGTGTTTCATCTGACAGACACTTCTTCAGATTAGACACATGGAAGACGTTGTGCACAGCACTCAGTTCTTCAGGCAGATTCAACCTGTAAGCGGCCGTACCGATCTTTTCGGTAACTTCAAAGGGTCCAACATATCTTGGATTAAGCTTGCCCCGTTTTCCAAAACGAACCACACCCTTCCAGGGTGAGACCTTAAGTAGAGCCCGTTCACCGACCTGGAACTCTTGCGGTTTCCTATCTTTGTCAGCGTAGTACTTTTGACGGTCACGAGCTGCCGCCATGCGTTGCCTAATCTGGGCAATCTTTTCTGTGGTGTCGACTACATGTTCCGGGCCTGTGATCTGGCTGTCACCAACCTCCGCCCAGCAGAGAGGCGATCGACATTTACGACCGTACAATGCCTCAAAGGGTGCTGCCTGAATGCTGGTGTGGTAGCTGTTGTTGTAGGAGAATTCCACCAACGGTAGGTGCTTCTCCCAATTCTTGCCAAAATCGATCACGCATGCCCTAAGCATGTCTTCGAGGGTTTGGATGGTGCGTTCAGACTGCCCATCCGTTTGCGGATGATAAGCGGTGCTCATGTCTAAACGCGAGCCAAAAGATTTGTGCATAGCTTGCCACAATTCAGAAGTAAAACGTGCATCTCGATCAGAAATAATAGAGGTAGGCACTCCGTGCTTCGAAACCACTTCTTTTAAGTATACCTCTGCTAGGGTAGAGAACTTGTCTGTTTCCTTGATAGCCAAAAAGTGTGCAGACTTAGTTAAGCGATCCACTATTACCCAAATAGTGTCATTTCCGCGTTGAGACCTAGGCAGGCCAGTAACAAAATCCATGGAAATCTGCTCCCATTTCCATTGCGGGATCTCTGGCTGTTGGAGTAGGCCTGATGGTTTCTGATACTCAGCCTTGACTCTTGCACAAGTTAAACATTTTCTGACATAGGTTGCTATGTGGGCTTTCATGCCAGGCCACCAATAGGTAGCCCTCAAGTCGTGGTACATCTTATCTGAACCTGGATGCACTGAGTAACGGGACTTATGAGCTTCATCCATCACAAGGCCACGTAAATTTCCATAAAGCGGAACCCATATGCGTCCGGCTACGTAGTAAGCACCGTCTTCTTTGTGTTCCAATCGTTGTCTCGATCCTCGCAGGGACTCAGCCCTGATGTTCTCGGCTTTCAATGCTTCAACCTGAGCATTCCGAATTTGATTAGGGAGGTTCGAGTGGATAGTGAGCTGTAATGCACGAACACGCTTGGGTTTGGTCTCCTTTCTGCTGAGGGCATCGGCTACCACATTAGCCTTGCCTGGGTGATATTTGATTGCACACTCGTAGTCATTTAGGAGTTCGACCCATCGGCGTTGCCGCATATTCAACTCCTTTTGTCCCATTATGTGCTGGAGACTCTTGTGATCAGTGTAAATCGTGCACTTGGTGCCGTACAAGTAGTGTCTCCAAAGCTTGAGCGCGAAGACCACAGCTCCAAATTCTAAGTCATGCGTCGTATAGTTCCGTTCGTGGACCTTGAGTTGTCGCGAGGCGTAAGCAATAACTTTCTCGCGTTGCATCAATACGCAGCCAAGTCCTTGAATAGAAGCGTCGCAGTAAACGACGAAGTCGTCGGTACCTTCGGGTAAGGAGAGGATAGGAGCACTACAAAAGTTATTCTTTAGTTCCTGGAAGGCAGATTCCTGAGCATCACTCCATTTGTAAGCAACACCCTTCTGAGTGAGTGTCGTAAGTGGTTGAGCGATCTTAGAGAATCCCTTGATAAATCTTCGATAGTATCCCGCCAATCCCAAGAATTGGCGAACTTCGGTCGGAGTCTTAGGCACAGGCCAATTCTTAATGGACTCAATCTTAGCAGGGTCAACATGAATCCCTTCCTGATTGACGATGTGTCCAAGGAAATGGACTTCTCTAAGCCAGAAATCGCATTTCGAGAATTTGGCGTACAGTTGCTCATTGCGAAGAAGTTCGAGAATAAGACGTAGGTGTTGTTCATGCTCCTCTTGGCTCTTCGAGTAGATTAGGATGTCGTCGATGAATACGATTACGAACTTATCGAGGTAGGGTTTGCATACTCGGTTCATGAGATCCATGAAGATTGCAGGTGCGTTGGTCATTCCGAAAGGCATAACAAGGAATTCGTAGTGACCATAGCGGGTTCTGAAAGCAGTCTTAGAGATGTCCTCATCGCGGACTCTCAGCTGGTGATAACCCGATCGCAGATCGATCTTGGAATAATAGCTCGACCCTTGCAGCTGGTCGAACAGGTCGTCGATACGGGGAAGTGGATAACGATTCTTGATGGTAACCTTGTTAAGTTCGCGGTAGTCAATGCACATTCGGAATGAGCCATCTTTCTTTTTGACGAAGAGCACTGGGGCTCCCCAGGGCGATGAACTAGGACGGATAAAACCTTTGTCCAAAAGTTCTTGTAGTTGAGTAGAAAGCTCCTTGAGCTCCGCGGGGGCTAATCGATAAGGTGCACGAGCTATAGGCGCTGCTCCGGGAGCTAGCTCGATTTGAAATTCGACCTGACGGTGAGGAGGGAGTCCAGGTAGTTCCTCCGGGAATACCTCAGGATAGTCGCGTACAACTGGAAAATCTTCAATCCTGTTTTCCATTTTCTGTGTGTCGGTAATGAGTGCTAAGATAGCGGTGTGCCCTTTTCGTAGACACTTCTGGGCCTTTAAGAATGAAATGATGCCTGTGACTTCTCCGCTCTTGTCGCCTTGAACTATAAGGGGTTTGCCAGGGGGACGGGGAATACGAATAGCTTTCTCCTGGCAGAGGATTTCAGCTCGATGTTTGGATAACCAATCCATACCAATAATAACGTCGAAGCTTCCAAGAACGATGGGGAAAAGATCGATACAGAAGGTCTGACCAGACAACTCTAATTTGCAGTTACGAATTATGTGTGAGGCCTCGAGGTTTCTACCATTAGCTATTTCAACGGTGTGCTTAGAGCTTAGCGGCGTAAGAGTGAGCTTAAGTTTCTTACTAATACGTAGGGATACATAACTAGCATCTGCTCCGGAATCAAATAACATGGAAACATAACGATCATTGAGTAGGAACTTACCCGCCACAACATTGGGGTCGTTCCTTGCTTCTCCGGCTCCAATCACAAAAACCCTTCCTCTTGCACCGTTCCCAGCATTGTTGGCATTGTTGTTGTTATTTCCCGCACCCTGATTGTTGTTGTTCTGATTCTGGTTCAGCTGAGGGCAATCCTTTCGCATGTGCCCTATTGCCCCACATTTGTAGCATTCACGATTGTTTCCTTGTTGCTGCTGTTGCTGTGGTTGATGCTGATTCTGCCTAGCTGGGAACTGGCTCCTACAGTCTTTGGCTTCATGCCCCATTTTGTTGCATCGCTGACACTGACCTTTGCCACATGGCCCACTGTGGTGACGATTACATTTGTTGCACTTGGGGTGGTTTCCTCGATAGCCACCCTGTTGCTGAGGACCTTTGTTGTTTTCAGTCTTCCTCTGTTGAGCTGGGGCCTGAGTGGGGTTAGAATCCTTTCCCTGACTTCCATCCCACTTTCGTTTGTTATCGCTAGAAGTTCCAGTAGTAGTACCGATCCTCTGGGGCAGCTTGCCCTCCTCCACGGCCTGATTGGTGAGTTTGTGAGCAAGACGAACCACGGGCTGTATGGTATTGAGGTTGGCTGAGGTCACGTGGCTCCGGATTTCTGGGACCAAGCCTTTGATGTACAATTCGATCCTTCGATACATAGGTCGAGACATGTTTGGGCAAAGTGCAGCATAGTCATTGGACTGCTTGGTGTAGGTCTCAATCTCTGATCCAACCATCTTGAGTGCATAGTACTCGTTCTCGAGTTTGTGGATGTCATCCCTGTGACAGTACTCCTCTTTGATCATGTCCTTGAAATCTTCCCACGCAGTAGCATTAGCAGTTTCCAGACCAAGCATCTGAATTTGTGCCTTCCACCAAGAAAGCGCGTTTCCTTCAAGCGTACCAGTCGCGAACTTAACCCAGTTAGCAGGGGGACACTCGCAGACAGCAAAGACAGCTTCGGCCTTTTCAATCCAGTGGAGAAGGCCTATGGCACCCTCAGTGCCGTTGAAAGGGAGAGGCTTGCCATCCATGAAAGTTTTGAAAGTACAAACACGTGGTTGCGCAGGCGCAGGCTGACCTGTTGTGAGAAATGGAGCGAATAGGTTTAGAGGTGAAAAGACGATGTGGGGGTAGGATCTAAACATCCTATAGCAACGAGTTTACCTCCAGGGTGAGCTGCGAAAGCTGCAGCCACCGTGTTGAGCAAGTTAGCGAATTGAGCCTGAGTCATGTTAACGCTTCCTCTTCCGCGTCCACTCATTGTCTTCATAGCCAGAAAACACAGTATGAGTGTAATGTTGTAACGTAGCGAGAATGAGGTAGAAGAGATATGTGTATCTATCTAATTAGGCACGCTAGTATGTATAGTAGAGCAGTCAATATAAGATAAACAAGCAAGTAAACACAAGTCCGAGCTACGAGGTTTAGTATGCCGAGTCTTGCCCTTGGAGTGTAGTGTCGTCACGAGTCACGGGTTATAGTCTGGTTTTTCTCAAAAAGACTCTTCTTTTTAAAACCAAGTTCACTATAACCAATGGCTCTGATACCAATCTGTCACACCCCCAAAATCCACTTGCGGAGTACTACCGCTTGGAGGCGTGACTGACCAGGATCCAGCCACCAATTATACTGAGCCTTGTTTAGTAGTAAAAGTATTCACCAACCACAGTAGTTAGTAAACATCATGTTTTAAAGTTCTAAAAGTTTAAGTTCAAATGGTAGTTTAAACAAACAGCGGAAGCATAAACCAAACAGTTTCAAAACAAAGTTCATAGTTCAAGATTATTTAGGACCCAACACGGGGTTTAGACGACCACTACACCTTCCCAAGCTGCAAGCTCCTGAGTCATTGGGTACCTGCAAGCATGCAGTAGGGTATCAACAAAAATGTTGGCGAGTTCACGAGTTGTCCAGTTTTAATTACCAAAACTTGTTTCACCAGTTAATTAATCCGTTTATACATGCGATGGGGAGCTACCCCACAAGTAAGCGACTAAACTGTTTTTCCAATACCGAATACTTACTTAACCGTACGTTTCCGTAGTGCCCCGTTTGTCAATGTTCTATCATCATTGACGGTTTGCCAGAGTACATTAGTTCACTCCCGTTCCCAGTAACAAGGGTCGGTGTGAGGCTGGTTACACCTAAATAGCGCTATCAACTAATAACCCGTTCGCCAGGCCCCGGCGACTAATCGGTATTATGTAGTGAGGACTTAAGTGATAGAGTTTCGTTTAGTATTGCTTGTTTGCATTACCGTATAAACGATAACTAACCAAGTTTGTATCCCAGTAACAAGGGGAGAAAAGTATGTTTGTATCCCTTACAAAGGAATAGTGTTGTTTTCAAGTCCGTTTCCCAACCACCGGGAATGCATGCTTTAAGTTGTGAACTCACCTTGGGTTGCTCGGTAGACAGTTTACTTGGTCAAATACGTTGGTCACCACGTCCTAATATGGTTACCAGTATAGGTCAGGTTTGGGTACAGAGAAGTCACGTATATTCTACACGTATCTAACACATAGCATGCACGATATAAAATTAACAGTAATCAGCACATGGTATATTTGAACAGATACAAGTCCGAAACATATAGGTCACCTATTCCAGTTTAAATAGTAACAAGCATGAACAGTTCATACATTTTGGCCCAATACGGAAACAGGCAGCCCAGTCGAGACCAGGAGGTCTCGACTCGAGATCACACAGTTTCGAGTCGCAACCGGAGTTTCGACTTGTCATGTTTTGGTTGCGAGTCGCAACCGCCGTAGTCTCGAGTTGTCATGTTTTGGTTGCGAGTCGCAACCGGGCGGTCTCGAGTTGTCATGTTCTGGTTGCGAGTCGCAACCGGGGGTTTCGAGTCGCAACCTCGGATACGTGCACAAGAACCCTTCTAGAACCTCTGATGTACTAACCAATGAGATTGCAATTTCATGAGATTTTGTACTAACCAACCAGAATGCTTAAACATGTTTTATTGTCTAAATGCAATACAAAACGGATCAAACCAAACATATTTCAAATATTCAACAACATTCATAACATATTCATCAAGTTCTTCATTTGGGTTTTTATCATCATCCTTTATGAACTATAGCATGAACAACAATAGAAACACATCAACAACTAATCCGATTTCCACATGTGTGCAACCTTTAATCAAGCATTTGATTTCTTAGCATAAAAGCATATAATCCGATTAGCATGAACGCTAAGCAACCAATCTCAAGATCATCAACAACTCATGGTTTAAACCACATTCAAACACAAGATAACACTAACTCATTATGTAATATATCCGAAATCAAGACATGTTATCCGATAATCATCATCACATACATACAAATCATCTAACAAGCATGTATATCATCTTCTATATAAGAAACACCTTCATTACATAAAAACAACAACCATCTTCATGTATTATGTAACTAATCAACCTAAAGGAAACACTAACCGATAGAGAAGAAAGCACCAAGTCGAGAAAGAGGATGAGGGATTGAAGTATCCGGGAGATGATCACGAGCTTGACCGGGTCTTGATGCTTCCGGTTTGAATCCGAGAGAAGGGAGGAGAGATTTGATGGTGGTGTTCTTGGGTTTTAGTAAGAAGAGAGTGTGAAAAGGGGAGTGTGTGTGAGGGTTTTAGGTTTAAATAGGAGGTAATGCACTCAAAGTGGGTTTTAGGGTGGTTTCGAGTGGGAGGTTTCGGGTGGGCTAAGGTTACGGCCCAACCGGCCCGTTGTTACAGCGTTTACTCGAGACCGGGTGGTCTCGAGTCATGGTTTCGGTTCACAAGTATCCTTACACACACACATATATATATTACATACACGTTATCGACATATAGCACAGAGGAATAATAACTTTCATTTAATAATAATATACATATACGCTAAGTGATTAAAAGGTGTTTGCTCGGGAAAACCTAGAGTGTCACAAAACGTGACAAACTGCGGAAGTATGCCAATTTGAACAGTAACGAAAATTCCGGAACATGACCATAAGTTAAACACACCTTAAATATCCTTTATATAGCTTAGAAATAGGCTTTGAGGGGTTCGGTGTGCTAAAATAAACTTTTGGCTCATTTAGGGACTAAAAGTGTCAAAAAGTGCATAAGTTTACATTTTCGCGCATAACTTACGTTCTGAATACATCCGGACATCCAAAAATTTATGTAAGCACTAAAATATTTTATTTTAGTGTTTGGCATAAGAAAAATCCATTCGTCACGCCATTTGGATCGTTTTTCGCGCTTATGCGCATTCCGTCGTAATTAACCTAACATCGCGATCGTACGGCCAAACGAACCGACATCCGAGATATTTTTGAGCACATTTTAAGTTCCCTATACTTTAACTTCATTTTAGAGCTTTGAAATGGGGTTAACGGGGCTTAAACGTGTCAAAAATGCATCAAATAGCAAGTTTGGAGCTTCAGGGGCCTGTTCTGCCATTTTTCAAACTTTCTGGTCTGCAAGTCCTTGCGCACCTCAACACTCTGAGTGTTATGGTGCACAAGCAGGGGTCAAATGCAGAAACTTGTTTTTAAATAGCTGTTAACAGCCCTTAAACCCTCCAAAGGCCAATGCCATGTGTCAAACTCTTGTGGTGGGGGCAAAATGAGTTACCACAACATTCCAACAAGTGTACGGGCGAGATCAAGGCACAATATCCAACAAACGATCCTAACGGTGAACCAAAATCTATAAATACCCAACCGCCTTCATTGCAAAACCCACAAGAATCTGATTTGAGAAGCTCTAAGTTGAAACCATTGTTTCATACCTGAGCTACTTGGATTAAGATTAGCATTCGGGGACCCTTTGTAAGTGTTCCTTCGTTCTTTTATTGCTTTTCGAGTCCGAAAGTCAAACTTTTTTTGACTTTCTGCATTGACCAGTTTATGGTCAATGCGAAGTTCGTTTGAACTTCGCAATGTGATTGTAATCACGATGGTTATAGTCCCTTGTGACTATGCCTACTGATTACCACGTTGTCTAGGGTCGTAAGGGTAAGCGATCTAATAAATCGCTTATACCTTTGAACCCGACCCATTTGGTCGATCATTAGGATCCGACCAAACACATTAGGTGACCATAGTATATAGGGAATAACCTTCCGAGGTTATACCTTATGGTCGCTTCGTTTAAGTAGTTGTATGATAGGTAGTTTATATGCCTTAGGTAAATTACCAAAATACCCCTTTGATGCCAAAATTCATTTTAAACATATGTAACATAACTTTTGACATCTAAACTGATTTGACAACAATATTAGACATGTTAAGGCATATGTTGCTTGTCATAGGACTAGTTAAGCGGTCCGAATGCGTTTCACGCGAACGACGCGTTAAAGTAGCATAAGCTACCTAAACGGGTCGTAATGGGTCGTAAGCACTTAGGCTAGGTTTCATTTAGTATGTAGGCTTTGTTAAACCATACTACATGAGTTCCCATACTCATTTGGTTTACGAGCCCTCATTCTATCCGATCCTCCGATATAGGTCCGGTTTATTAACATAGTTACCTATATTAGGTGTCGTTTGATTCCGAGATCTCTAGCATTGCTTGGTGGTTATCTTAGGACTTCTGAGCAATCTCAAGTGAGTACATAGACCCCTCTTTTACTGTTTTCAAACTGTTTTGGGGTGGAACACATGTGCCTACTTGTTACTTTCGTGCTTTCCTGTTTTCACATCATATACTTGTTATGTTCATTAGTACACTGTTAGTACATGATTTACATTACATTTCATGCTATGTATGTCCATTGTGTGCATACTTAGTACATCGTTTTACATTACATTTCATGCTATGTATGTCCATTGTGTGCATACTTAGTACATTGTTTTACATTACATTTCTGCTATGTATGTTGACTGATAGCATGCTAGCACATTGATTTACATGACTTTTCTGCTTTGTATGTTAACTTAGCATACTTAGTACATTGTTTTCATATGACATGTACACAATTGCTATAACATTTGGTTTGCACAAACGAGACTTATATACGTTCATTAACATTAGCTACGCCGCTCGGTAGTAAGTACTGGTACCATAGGACTTGACAAATCCCATTCCTGACATCCCGGGTTTGTTTGGATGTAAGGAATGACTGAATCCGAAAACATTTCTTTGATAACCTTGACTAAAAGGGTTATCCGACTGTCTCAAGGCTTGAATGTATGCGTTAACTTACCACATAAATGTTTGTATCAATGTAACATGCATTACTTTGCAAAACATAACTTTTTGATATATTCAAAATACTTTGTTTTGTACATTTCTACATTTGGATTATGTGACAATACTTTACTTACAATACATAATATTTGTTACACATTACTTGACTACTTTTGGACTATTAACATTTGATATGATTTATACAAGGACTTTTGACAATTGGTTTAAACATAGACTTATTACATTGGTGGTTTGTTTAAGAGACTTAAGTAACGAGATGTGAGTAATATGATACAAGCATGGTGGATACGCCGCTGGTACTTCCTATATATAAGTGTTTGTATTATATTACATATCATAGCGTTATTTAAATCATTCAATTTGGAATTATACATTTTACACAAGTAACACGATTTTCTCACAAGACTTTGGTTTACAAACAATTTACTTTATGCAACTCATTTTACTTGGTTATACATTTAACCATACATTATACTGTTATTTATACATATCATTTGATTTTATCGCTTTTTAAATGACTTACAAAACAAAACAATTTACAAGGTTCATGACTGACTTTTACTAAACAACTTTTTCTTAAACTTAAGTCATGAATCCTATTTTCACAAAACCTATGTATCTCACAGGCATTTTTATGCTGACGTACCTATTTTCACATGTGTTTTCAGGAGCTTTTGCGTAGGATGATGATCGTGACACTAGGGCGGACCTGTGCCTTAGAGACTTAAAATGAAGATAGACTTAGTTTAATTATGTTATAAACTCTTTGATTCCTGTTTAAAACAATGTAACTCTTATGTTGATAAATAAAGTACAACTTTGAATGCCATGGTTATGAAACAATTAATTCTGTTACAACACTCCCCGACGTTTTCCACCACGTTTTGTATGTTATACGTGGTCGGGGTGTGACACTGAGAAATGCGTGCTTGGATATCGGATCGAGCTTGAATAACAGATTGAACACGAACACAATGAAGCTTAGTACGTTCCTTACGACTCAATGCGTCGGCTACGACATTCGCCTTACCAGGATGGTAGCGAATTTCGCAGTCATAGTCGTTTAAAAGCTCGACCCAACGTCGTTGCCTCATGTTGAGTTCTTTCGGGTTGAAGATATGCTGAAGACTTTTGTGGTCCGTGAAAACCACACATTTTGTACCGTACAAATAGTGTCTCCAGATCTTTAGAGCGAAAACAACTGCACCCAACTCAAGATCATGAGTGGTGTAGTTCTTCTCATGTATCTTCAACTGCCTCGATGCGTATGCTATGACTTTGTTCCTTTGCATCAGAACACAGCCAAGACCCAATTTAGATGCATCGCAATAAACGACGAAATCATCATTGCCCTCAGGCAAAGTTAGAACAGGCGCGTCACAAAGTTTCTGCTTCAAGTGTTGAAAAGCTTCCTCTTGCTTGAATCCCCAATCAAAGGGTTTGTTCTTCTGAGTTAGAGCAGTTAGAGGAACTGCAATCTTTGAGAAGTTTTCAATGAAGCGGCGGTAATAACCCGCTAAACCAAGAAAAGAACGAACTTCAGTAGGAGTAGTAGGCGTATCCCAATCCTTAATCGCACTGATCTTGGAGGGATCTACATGAATGCCTTGTTCGATGACTATATGTCCCAAAAATTGAACTTCTTTAAGCCAAAATTCGCACTTGGAGAATTTGGCGAAAAGTTGCTCTTTCTTTAGGAGTTCCAGAGTAAGACGAAGATGTTGCTCGTGATCAGCTCGCGTCTTAGAATAAATCAAGATGTCATCAATAAAAACAATGACGAACTGATCCAAATAAGGTTTGCAGACCCTATTCATTAAGTCCATGAAAACAGCAGGAGCATTAGTCAAACCGAATGGCATGACTGTGAACTCGTAATGCCCATAACGAGTGCGGAAAGCTGTCTTGGGAATATCTTCTTCATGCACCCGAAGTTGATGATATCCAGATCGCAGATCAATCTTTGAAAAATAAGAAGCACCTTGTAACTGATCAAAGAGATCATCGATGCGAGGTAGGGGATATCGATTCTTGATGGTAAGCTTGTTAAGCTCACGATAATTGATACACATCCTAAAGGATCCATCCTTCTTCTTGACAAAAAGAACGAGAGCACCCCAAGGTGAAAAGCTAGGACGTATAAAACCTTTGTCAGAGAGCTCCTGAAGCTGCTTAGACAACTCTTGCATCTCAGATGGTGCAAGACGATATGGAGCTCTGGCAATGGGATTTGCACCAGGTACGAGATCAATGCGGAACTCGACTTGGCGTGCTGGGGGTAGACCAGGTAACTCTTCAGGGAAAACTTCAGAATAATCCCGAACGACAGGAATATCTGAAATAGACTTACCCTTGCCTTTATCTGCTGTAACATGTGCTAAGAAGGCAACATAGTTCGTCCGCAGATATTTCCGAGCTTTAAAACAAGACATGAGCTTGAGACCACCAGACGGTTTCTCACCATGAACTTGTAGGATCTCGCCTATCGAAAGCGGCACACGAACGATCTTCTCGAAACAAACTACCTCTGCGTGATGCTTAGATAACCAATCCATACCCACAATGACGTCGAAGCTTCCAAGTTGCATAGGCGTGAGGTTGATAGGAAAAAGATGGTCGTTAAGGTTCAACTGGCAGTTGCGTAGAACAGAATCAAGAACAATGGGTTCACCACTAGCAACTTCTACTGTCAAGGGTTTTCCTAGTTTCGTTCTAGACACGCGAAGCATTAGCTCAAAAGACAATGACACAAAACTCTTGTCGGCACCAGAATCGAAAAGAACAGATGCAGGCTGATTATTAATAAGGAACGTACCGTTCACCACATTATCGTCCGCCTGCGCCTCTTAGGCATTCATGTTGAAGACTCGACCTCGAGCAGGAGCCTGAGCTGGATTTGCATTCACCAATCTTGGACATTGATTACGGTAGTGGGTCAGATCCCCACAGTTATAACAAGCACCTGGTGGGTAGTGTGGTCGTGCAGCTTGACCCTGTTGCTGAGCAGGAGGCTGAGCAACTTGTTGAGCCAGGTTCTGAACTGCCTGATTCTGAGCAAACCAACAAACATTGGCAAGATGACCCGACTTCCCACAGTTATTACAGAAACGGCACTGATGTTGCGGTTGATGGTGACTGTTGCATCTATTGCATAAAGGTGCATTCCCTGAATAGGGCTTCTTCGCTGGAGGCTGTGCGGTTTGGTTGGGAGCTGCCTAGTTAGCTTGGGCAGTGACAGCATAGTTTTGGGAAGCCTTACGCTTCCTTGCCCTTTTCGATGAACCAGAATCCTTTCCATTCTTGTTTTGACGTTTCTTGCTATCTTCCTTGTCAGACGACTGTTTCTTGCCCTTGTCACCCTTCCTGTGTAACTTATTCTTCCGAATCTGTGACTCAGTCAATGTCGCTGCTAACTCGATAGCTTGATGGAGTGTGGCTGGGTTACTACCAGTAATGATGTCTTGCACTGAGTCAGGTAGGCCGTCGATGTACCTTTCGATAGCCTTGTCGAGTGGGGTAACCATTGTTGGGCAAAGCAGACTCAACTCCTCAAATCTATCAGTATATGCCCTGTGCTCGCCACTGTCTTGTTTCAAGTCATCGAACTCTCTTTCCAAAGCTCGCTGTTCATGACGAGGACAGAATTCCATCATCATAAGGGCCCTAAGTTCAGCCCATGTTTGTGCTAGGGCAGCTTCTGCACCACGGTCTCTCATAACCCCGTTCCACCATGTGAGAGCCCTCTTCTGAAACACACTCGAAGAAAACTCGACCTTGCGATTGTCAGGACACTGCACATGGCGAAAAGTATTCTCAATGCTCTCGAACCATTGAAGAAGCCCAGTTGCTCCCTCAGAACCACTAAACTTGAGTGGTTTAGCCGAGTTAAAAGTCTTGAAATTGCATGGACCATTGTTGTTGTTGTTGGCTTGGTTCCATTGAGCAAAGAGGTTTGGGAATTGAGCAGCCATCTGCTGCGCAATGATTTCTGCCAGTTCGGCAGTCGCTATCTGGTTTTCACGTCGAGGAGGCATTCTAAAAGAGTAAAACATGAAAGGAAACGAGTGAGATGATTGGATGAAAAGAATGAGATGAAACAAAATTTGACAACAGCAAAGATGGTGGTCATTTGTTCGCATCGCAAAGCAAACAAACGACACACAGTGACTAATCAAAGTAAATGGGTTAAAAATGATGTATCGCGAAGTCATGCTCGCCTATAAGTGAACACTCACCCCAAGAGTTCCCAGGTAAGAGTGACTGGTCCGATTATGTGGATTTGTACGAACACTCTAGCCTTAGACAGAAAACCCAGGGTACAGGCATTCACCCTTCCAGTTTGCACATGTTCACATTATTTAAAACCCAAAACATTGACGAGATTTTGAAAACTCAAAGGGGTTCAAAACCATATAACAGAGGGTTCAAAACCTTATAATAGAGGGTTCAAAACCTTATAATAAGTGCAGCTAACAACCTTTCAATTAAATGGCTTGAGGTAAACACACACTAAAGGTGAGAGAGAAAATGCTCTCTTTTCTCCCACTTTCTAGCCGACTTCTACCTTACTACCGCCGCTGACCACCGTCTACCACCCTTCTCCTCCATTCATTATCTTCATACAACTGATACGTGGGTGTGTGCTAGGAAGATTTTGAGTTTCATGCGATTATAGGTAAGAAAAAGAAGACTCTACCTCCTAAAACTTATAACACTAGATCTACAGCTAAGGAAGATGCAGCCGTGATTAAAGAACAAGTGGCCTCTTGGTGGGACAAATTGATAAATGAGAATACAAAGGATTCAGAGGTTGCTGAGAAGAAAGATGAATGTAAAGATGAAATGGAAAGGAAAAACGGAAGTTCTGGAATCGTTTATGAAGCCTCTGAGTTGAGTAGATCTGTCTCTACTGTTCCTACAGTTTCAATGGTGAAATCTGTTTCGGACTCATCGGAAAAAATGGGAAAATCAAGTTTTGAATCGTCGGATTCTTCTCACTCGATGGCTGGTGAAGAATCTGTAAACTCATCCCCTGTTACGATGAATCAGGGTAATGTGGTTGATATTCAGTCTTCTTCGGTTTCATCAGGATTTGGTAATAAAGAACTTCAGCAAGTTTATGAAAACCGGAGGAAGAGTGCTATGGATATGGCGGTATTGTATGGAAATTTTGGGAACATGTTATCGGAATCTGGTCCTCAGGTGAAAAGTTCATTGGAATCTACTCCGAATTTAGATCCTGGTGAAAAGATACCGAAGTTATTTCCGAAACAAGTATCTCCGGTGAAGAATAAACCGATTTCATCGCCGGAATTATTGTCTGATTGTGGGATCGGAAAACGAGGGGATGACATCAGCCAATCATTAGATGGCAGGGAATGTCTGGTTGCGGCTGCTGAGAATGTCGCATCAGCTAGGGTTGGGATTGGGCCTAATTCGATAGCAGATCAGGAGCAATGTGGGCCTATTTCTGGTGGTCTTAATAAGCCTATGAAGACTGGGCCTGGAGATGATGTTTTAATATCAGAATTAAATGCTGAAGTGGACGTGAATAAGGAAATTTTGAGCCAGCCATTTCATGAGGTTAGTTCATCAATAATTGGGCCATCACCTATGGTGGGCCCAATTAATTCTAAGGTTAATGGGTCTGGGGAAAAACCTGATGAATTTATGGGACCTGATAAATTCGAAAGTTGTGATGGACTAAATCATGATGCTCGGGTTTTGGTTGGGCCTCAAAATGTCACAGCTCATTTTTTGCAATTCGGTTCTTTTGAACCTAACAAAGTAAAGAAGCCAACATTCTAGTTTGTGTGTGATCCTAACTTGAAGTTTGGGCCTAATGGAGTTGATGTGGATCCAATTTTTGGTACAAAGTTTTGGAACCAAGAATTATTCTCTCAACTAACGAAGGGACTTGAAATTGAAGAAAGTGAAATAAGATTGATGTATGAGCCCCCGTTAGTTGAAGAGGGTGAGCCTATTGTGAACCTTAATGGACATTTTATGACAAAAAGCATCAAGGCTCATAGGCTACAACTCTATGGTTACTTTGTTGGTGAAAATTTGTCATTTCAAGTGGTGAAAGAGAATTTGATTAAGATGTGGCATAAATTTGGATTAAAATCTATAAACAAGAAAAGTGGTGGTTTTTATTTCTTTACATTTGATCATGATGAGGGCATGCTTCAAGTCTTAGAAAGGAATCCGTGGTTGGTGAAGAATATACCACTTGTTTTACAATTATGGCAACCGGATACTATATTATCGAAACCGGATCTGGATAAAGTGCCAATATGGGTAACTATAAAAGATCTTCCACTTTGCTTATGGAATGGTGGTAATATCGGACAAATTGTTAGTGGAGTGGGGAGACCGCTTATGTTAGATAAGGCAACATATGATCGATGTGTGAACAAGAAGGGATCTTTAAGCTTTGCTCGTATTCTTGTGGAGGCTAATGCTTCATGTGGGTTGCCTAATCGGGTAAAAGTTCGATTTCCTTCTTTAAATGATTTACCGAATAAAGTTACTTATCTTGAATTATCGTACAAGTGGAAACCTCCTTTATGTGGAAAATGTAATGTTTTTGGACATGTTGAATCTAGTCATGAAGTAGTTCAAAAACCGGGTGATAGTATTATAAAAGGAAAAAATATTGTTGATCTTCCGGTTGCAAAGTCTATCTTGAAAAAGCCGATAGTCCAAGATGATGGGTTTACATTAGTTACACGAAAAAAGCCCAAAGTAAAGTGGGCTCCTTTGGCTAAGGTTGATGTTGAACGGTTGGCACATGGTCCGAAGTCTAATGGAGCAGGCCCATCTGTTGTTCTAGACATGGATGCTGGCCCAAATATGAACTCGGTTATGCAATCAGCCCTAGTTAAGCCCAGCGATAAGGCTGTTGGGCTTAACAGTGGCGGAAATTATGTTGTGGGCCTATCGGACAAAGGCAGCCCAGCCGAGAGTGTTGAGCTTGCTGCTGTTTTGGATCAGAATGGGAAAGGCCCAAAGGTTCCGAGTTTTAATAGGGAGGATTTCCCTCCGTTGCAAAATTCTGGCCCAGCTGGCCCACCGGAGGGATCCAACAAAGAATTGAAATTTAAAAATCCTACAATTTCTATGGTTGACAATTTGAGGGATAGGTCAAGAGGTAGCGGGTTCTTTGATGTCTCAAAGAGTATGTATGGGCCTAGGCAAGATCCTATAGTTGAAACAAAAAATACTTTTGGCACACTTCAAAATGAGGAAGATTGTTTCGATACCGAGCACGGGTTGTGGGAAAAAGAAATGTTAATGGTTCGTAAATTCTATGAGACAAGTACGCAACCGCCGAATGAGGTATTTTCTTCATGGTCGGAAAAATTGAAGGCTTATTACTTTATGCTTACAAAATTTGACCCGGTGAAAGAAGCTATGGTTGAAACAAATGTGGAAGATGAAGTAGAGGTTGAATCGGAAACGGATGAGTCGGCTAGAGACATCGCTCGTGGAGTTTAGCTTCTTTTCATCTTTTATATGGTGTTTTTTGTATGTTGGTTTTTCGTTTTGTGTTCTTTTGTTGAGGTTTGGTTTTTTGGCGAGTTGCCGTGGCCAAATGCTCTTTGTTTGTAAGCTCGTTTTTGAACATTATTAATAAAAGGTTTGCCCGGGGGATTTCCCTCGTTTCCCAAAAAAAAACCTTATAATAAATCATCCAAAAACAGATGATTGTTTTTTCAAAAATCGTTTCGGAAAAATTGGGTTCTTGTTTTGATAATCACCTAAGGATAGGTGATATGCATGTTTTAAGATCTAAACACAAGATAACTTGTGTTAGGGTCCTAGAAAGGTTATAGTCTAGGTCAAAGCATTACTAATAACCTAATTCCCTATAACCAATGGCTCTGATACCAACTCTTCTGTCACACCTCGACCACGTAGAACATACAAAACGTGGCGGAAACGTCGGGGAGTGTTGTAACAGAATTAATTGTTTCATAACCATGGCATTCAAAGTTGTATTTTATTTATTAAACAAGAGTGTTATATTGTCTTAAACAGGAAACAAAGAGTTCATAACATAATTAAACTAGTCTATCTTCATTTTTAGTCTCTAAGGCACAGGTCCGCCCTAGTGTCACGATCATCATCCTACGCAATAGCTCCTGAAAACACATGTGAAAATAGGTACGTCAGCATAAAAATGCCTGTGAGATACATAGGATTTGTGAAAAGAGGATTCATGACTTATGAGTTTAGAAAAAGTTGTTTAACAAAAGTCAGTCATGAACCTTGTAAATTGTTTTGTTTTGTAAATCATTCAAAAAGCGATGATATGTATAAATAAGAGAATAATGTAAGGTTAAATGAATCACCAAGTAATATGAGTTTGTATAAGATAAGTTGTTTTGTAAATCAATGTCTTGTGAAAATAAGTTGTTTATGTAAAACGTAATATGTCAAATATTGAAATGATTTAAGTAACGCTACGACATGTAATGTCATACAAACACTTATATATAGGAAGTACCAGCGGCGTATCCACCATGCTTGTATCATATTACACACGCCTCGTTACTCAAATCACTTACTCAAACCAACCACCAATGTAAATTGTTTATGTATAAATGAATTGTCATGTGTTAATGTGTAAACCATATCGAAATGTCTATGTCCAATGTAAACTACTAAATGTGTATATCAATGTCAAAATGTTTATGTTTAATGTAGATCATGTAATGTGTACCCAAAAATATCATGTATGGTAAGTGAAATATATCAACTAAACCATATGTAAAATGCACAAAAACAAGGTATTGAAGTAAAACATGGTTTAAATCAAAGTTATGTTTTGTGGAACAAATGCATGCTATACTGATACAAATATTTATGCGGTATTGTGAAAATGCATACATCCAAGCCTTGAGACTGTGGCGATAAACCCTTAAACAAATTAAAGGCTTATCTAAGTTATGTGTATCGAATTCGGTCATTCCTTTCATCCAAACCTACCCAGGATGTCCGGAACGGGAGTTGTCAATTCCTATGGTACCACTACCTACTAACGAATGGCGTAGCTAATGTTAATGAATGTATTGTTCCATTTTAAACAACCCAAATGTCATACCGAAATGTAAACATGAGATGAAAACAATTGTACTAAGTATGTAACAAGTGGACATACATAGTATATGACGTGAAACAAATGTACTAAGTATGCACACAATGGACATACATAGCATGAAATGTAATGTGAAACAATGTACTAAGTATGCACAAAATGGACATACATAGCATGAAATGTAATGTGAAACAATGTACTAAGTATGCACACAATGGACATACATATTATGAAATGTAATGTAAAACAATGTACTAAGTATGCACACAATGGACATACATAGCATGAACACAATGAAATCATGTACTATAAATGTACTAATGAACATAGCAAGTATATGATGTGAAAACAGGAAAGCATGAAAGTAACAAGTAGGCACATGTGTTTCACCCCAAAATGTTTGGAAAACAGTAAAAGAGGGGTCTATGTACTCACTTGAGATTGCTCAGAAGTCCTAAGATAACCACCAAGCAATGCTAGAGATCACGGAATCAAACGGCACCTAATATAGATAACTATGTTAATAAACCGGACCTAAATCGGAGGATCGGATAGAATGAGGGTTCGTAAACCAAACGAGTATGGAGACTCGTGTAATATGGTTTAACAAAGCCTACATACTAAATGAAACCTAACATAAGTGCTTACGACCCATTACGACCCGTTTAGGTAGCTTATGCTACTTTAACGCGTCGTTCACGTGAAACGCGTTCGGACCGCCTAACTAGTCCTATGACAAGTAGAATATGCCTTAACATGCCTAATATTGTCGACAAATCAGTTTAGATGTCAAAAGTTATGTCACATATGTTTATAATGAATTTTTGCATCAAAGGGGTATTTTGGAAATTTACCTAAGGCATATAAACTACCTATCATACAACTACTTAAACGTCGTGACCATAAGCTATAACCTCGGAAGGTTATTCCCTACCTACTATGGTCACCTAATGTATTTGGTCGGATCCTAATGATTGACCAAATGGGTCGGGTTTGAAGGTATAAGCGATTTATTAGATCGCTTATCCTTACGACCCTAGACAACGTGGTAATCAGTAGGCATAGTCACAAGGGACTATAACCATCGTGATTACAATCACGTTGCGAAGTTCAACCGAACTTCGCATTGACCATAAACTGGTCAATGTAGAAAGTCAAACAAAGTTTGACTTTCGGACTTGAAAAGCAATAAAAGAACGAAGGAACACTTACAAAGGGTCCCCGAATGCTAATCTTGATCCAAGTAGCTCAGGTATGAAACAAAGGTTTCAACTTAGAGCTTCTCAAATCAGATTCTAGTGGGTTTTTGCAAGGCATGGGGTTGGGTATTTATAGATTTCAGTTCACCGTTAGGATCGTTTCTTGGATAACGTGCCTTGATCTCACCCGTACACTTGTCGGAATGTTGTGGTAACTCATTTTGCCCCCACCACAAGAGTTTGACACATGGCATTGGCCTTTGGGGTGTTTGAAAGGCTGTTAACAGGCTATTAATACATTGAATCTGGTCTGGGAGCCTGACGCGGGCCGCGTAAGGTGTCACCTTGGGTTTACGCGGGCCGCCTGGCCTGTCTGATCAGCAAACATCTTTCAGAATGACAGTTTTGGTCCCTGTTGAGTTTTAAGGCCATTCCCGACACTTCTAAGGCCCGTAAAGCCAACTTTAAGGCCCTAAAATGATGCCTAAACATTGTGGACATGAAACATGCTCAAAAATATGTCAGATGTCGGTTCGTTTGGCCGTACAATCGCGATGTTCGCTTAATTACGACCAAATGCGCATAAGCGCGAAAGACCATCCAAATGACGCGACGAATGGATTTTTCTTATGCCAAACACTAAAATAAAATATTTTAGTGCTTACATAAATTTTTGGATGTCCGGATGTATTCAGAAAGTAAGTTATGCGCGAAAATGCAAACTTGTGCACTTTTTGACGCTTTTAGTCCCTGAATGACCCAAAAGTTTATTTTAGCACACCGAACCCCTCAAAGCCTATTTCTAAGCTATGTAAAGGATATTTATGGTATTTTTAACTTATGGCCATGTTCTGGAATGTTCGTTACAGTTCAAATTTCCATACTTTCGCAGTTTGTCAAGTTTAGTCCCTGTAAGCGAATTAACTTGTTTTTGACATACCAAAGCCTTCAAAACTTGTTTCTAAGTTATGTAAAGGTTATTTAAGGTATGTTAAGTATATGTTGATGTTCCGGAGTATTTGTCGCATTAAACTGAATACGTTTACGCACCAGTTTGCGTATAACTCTCCAGAAAGCGATATAGAGTTTGAAATTGAATAAAAGTCAAAACATGAAAAATATAAAACACAACCAAGCAAACATTGGGATCAAATAACATTGTTTTATTGATAATTGAACTGTTCACAATGGTTACAAGCACAGATGTTACATGTTGGATAAAGATGAGGAGTCTGAGTCAAAATCCGAGTCTGGAAGTTCGAGGTCGTCAGTCAACAGTTCAAAGACATCGGATAAATGGGTTTATAGTAAAGAATTTTTGTTATCAAAGTCTAATTTGAATGATGAAGCATTTGAAGTTGCATATACTTTGAATGATTCTGACAAATTATACTCTGATAAAGAGTTTCCAATAAGAAGTGTTCAAGTTGAAAAAATCAAAAAGGTTTTCAAACTAACAGAAATCAATATTTCTGAAATAAAAGATGTAAATCTTACTGAAAAACCTAAAAAATACACTTCAAGAGTTCAACAACGTTTAAACAAGAAAAAAGGTTACGGTTCTGGTTCCGGTGTTCAAAAGAAACCAAACCATAACGGTAATTTCAAAAAGAAAGGTCTTGGATTTATTCTACCAGAAAATTATAAAAACAAAAATATGTTCGTGATTTTAAATCAAAAATGATATTTGTTTCAGGAACAAGCTGTGAAGAGGAATCAAAAAGCTCATTCTGGAAACAATCAAACAGAGAATTTCTTGCCAAGAAGCAAGATAATGTGAAGAATGGAGCAAATCAAAGAAAGGAGACAAGAACCTGTTACAAATGCAATGAAGCCGGTCACATTGCATGGAATTGTTCTCAAGTAACAAAAACAAAACAGGAAGTCTCTAAAAAACTCAAAGAAAAAGTTGTTGAGAAAAATGAACCACCAACTGAAAAATTCAAAATTTTTGAAAATTCAACATATGAAGTTGGTGAGTGTTCAAAGACACAGTTTTACAAAAAGAGAGCCAAGATTGACAACCAAGTGTGGGTTGTTAAGAAGTTTTATAAGAAACTTGGCGATGAATCTGATTCTACAAAGTCAGATGAGCCACAGGTTGAGGTTAACGAAGAAAACTCAGTACCTCCAATGGATGATGTTCATTTTCCACCATTGAGGGCTGAAAATTTTAAATCAAAAGTTGGGAAAGTTGAGATCTCGAATCAGTTTTATTCTGAGAAGAAAGAATTTGATGTCGAGAAAGCGTTTAATGGAAATGTTAAAAAGATTTTTGGGAAAATGGTCGAGGGAAAGGTCAAAGGGGTAAAAGATTTTTATGAAACAAAGAAAGCATCTTACTACCCGAGTGCAGATGAGGAGAAGACATCCAAGTTTGGTGCAGCTTGGATGTCTGTTTTTCATAAGTGATAAGTATGACTTGCCGGAGCTCCCAGGTTGGTAAGAGTGGAGCAGGAATCGGCATCTTTCTTGAGAAATTCACGAAAGTGATATTTCAACTTACAAGTGGTAAATCAGTGACATTAAGTTGTACTTGATTTTCTACAAGTGTTGTTTGATGATTTTTTTTATTGTCATATTACGACATGTGGTTGAAGAAAACAAAATGATGAATTGATCCCCGAACCTACAAATGGTTTTATAAAGTCAACAAAACTAATTTTCCGGAAAAACCATTTGATTAAAACAAACTTAAGTGTTTTGAAATCATAATGGGAAAATAGTTTGTTGTAAGGGGGAGTTCTGATTGTTTATGCCAAGTGGATGGAGATGTGAAGTGATTCGATATCAGTTGTCAATTTACTTGTACAGTTTGTTTTCAAATTTTCTTAAATGTGTTTGCATTTTAGGGGGAGTAAGAAATTTCAGAAAACCCAAAAACATTAGAAAATTTGAAAAAGTAAAAAACATGATAAAATTCAAAATGAGTTTTGTTGTATAAAAGAGGAAATGATAGTACATCAGTTGACAGTTACAGTATGCTAAAGAAATGTAATGTTTATATAGCGTTAAACGGTCTCACTGATGATATGCCGATAGGTTTTTACACATTTAGTAAGTTTTTTCGGGATATAAACTTAAATTCAAACTTGCTTACTTTGTGGGGAACACTACTTGGATATATAGGTAACCCCTGAAATTTCGTTTGAAGGATCCCTCTTTCTGAGATACTAGGTCTTTATGCTCAGTGATATCTGGGGTATTATCCCGGGACTTCTGATTTTGCGGAAGCAATGGCCTAGTCCCTGGAGAATACTTTACGCTTGCTTGAAATAAAAGCCTACCCTCAGCATAAAAATGATGAAACATTGAAAAATGCTAATCATGGGCTGTTGTAAAAAAAGATCCTCTAAAGGGGACCCACCAAAAGTCGAAGCCGTCATCTCTCTGCTGAACGGAAGTTCTGACCTGAGCTCTCACGGTTTTCGCATTTAACCCCTTACAGATATCATCTGTGGTATACTCACCTGTAAGACTGAATATTGGGATCTGGATACGGGAGTATATTCAAGAGGTGGAACATAAGATGAAGCTTTTCAGCTGCTTAAGAATAAGCTTTGCGATGCACCTATTTTATCCACACCCGAAGGCACCGACCGCTTCGTAGTCTACTGTGACGCCTCGCGTCAGGGATTGGGCTATATGCTAATGCAGCGACAGAAGGTTATCGCTTATGCTTCGCGCCAATTGAAGGTCCATGAGAAGAACTACACCACGCATGATTTGGATCTAGGCGCAGTGATGTTTGCTTTGAAGATTTGGTGACATTATATGTATGGTATTCGATGTACTATTTTTACGGATCACAAGAGCCTTCTGCACATATTTGATCAGAAAGAGCTTAACATGAGACAGCGACGATGGGTTGAGTTGTTAAATGATTATGACTGCGAGATTAAGTATCATCCAGGAAAGACGAATGTGGTGGCAGACGCCTTAAGTCGAAAGGAAAGGATCAAGCCCATAAGGGTTAAGGCTTTAGAGATGATTATTCAGACAGATCTCTCGTTGCGTATTCGTGCTGCACAGAAAGAAGCACTTAAGAAAGAGAACATTAAGGCTGAATATCTCCGAGGAATGGAGAAAAAGTTGGTACCCAATGAGGAAGGAACCTTGTATTTTATGGGACGTATTTGGGTTCCGCTTTTTGGTGGTCTTAGAGAGGTTATTTTTTATGAAGCTCATAAATAAAGGTACTCGATCCATCCAGGATCGGACAAGATGTACTAAGATTTGAAGGATTATTATTGGTGGCCAATACTTAAAGGTGATGTTGCTACATACGTTGGAAAGTGTTTGACTTGTGCCAAGGTAAAGGCCGAGTATCAGAAGCCTTCAGGTCTTCTGCAACAGCCTGAAATACCCATGTGGAAGTGGGAGCAGATTTCGATGGACTTCATAACCAAGTTACCCAGAACTCCCAGAGGTCATGATACGATTTGGGTAATCGTCGATCGATTGACAAAGTCTGCGTACTTCTTGCCGATTAGAGAAAAGGATAACACTGGTAAACTAGCTGAGCTTTACCTAAGAGAGATAGTGGCTCGTCATGGAGTGCCTATCTCGATTATATTAGACAGAGATGGTCGGTTTGTGTCAAGGATTTGGCAATCCTTCCAGGAAGCTTTTGGTTCTCAGTTGAATATGAGTACAACTTTTCACCCGCAGACGGACAATCAAAGTGAGAGAACGATTCAGACGCTTGAAGATATGCTACGTGCTTATGTAATGGATTTAGGTGGCAGTTGGGATACTCATCTGCCTTTGATTGAGTTTTCCTATAACAACAGCTACCATACAAGCATCCAAGCTGCACCATTCGAGGCTCTCTACGGACGCAAGTGTCGGTCACCGTTATGCTGGGCAGATGCAGACGACAGACAGATGGTTGTTCTAGAACTGGTCCAAGAAACAACAGACAAGATCATACAGATCCGAGAGCGCATCAAGGCAGCTCGTGATCGAAAAAAGAGTTATGCGGACCAAAGACGAAAACCCTTGGAATTTGAAGTGGGTGATATGGTTTTGTTAAAAGTTGCACCTTGGAAAGGTGTGGCACGCTTTGGAAAGCGTGGTAAGTTAAACCCACGTTACATCGGACCGTTCAGAATTCTGGAAAGAGTTGGTTCTGTAGCATACAAGTTAGAGCTACCAGCAGAACTTAATGGTGTTCATGATACATTCCATGTATCTAATCTGAAGAAAAGTCCAACTCAAGAGACAGTGGTTATCCCTGCGGATGAAGTTCACATTGACGGCGCACCCCACTTCACCAAAGAACCCGTTGAGGTTACCGATTGGAAGGTTAACAAGACTCGGAGGAGTAGTGTTAAGCTTGTCAAGGTTTGTTGGAATGCACATCACGGCCCAGAGTTCACTTGGGAGCGTGAAGACCGTATGAAAGCAAAATACCCACATTTGTTCCCTAACTCCCCTGCAGCTAGTAGTAAAGCTTAAAATTTGGGGACGAAATTTTCTTAACAGGGGGAGAATGTGACAACTGTCAAAATTCCAGGTATCCGTACAATTATTAAACAGTAATTATGACTTAATGACTGTGCTGATTTACAATTAATGGCTTGAATTGCTTTCTGATTATTGTTATCATACATACATGTGCATCACATATTGCTTAATGTCATGTCATTATTGCATGAGAACTTTATTGATTCAAATGATGCACGAAACAAAGGTAGCACAGTTATCAGATAAATCAGAAAAATGTTGACGGAGTTCAGTACATAGACAGACATGGTATTGAGACACAGAATGAGCCAGAAACCAAGAGTTACACTAGTATAGTGTGTAGGAAAGTAAGGATCATAAAACTGCCTTCCTGGTGATAGTTTAAGTGCCGGAAAGCGCCTGAAACTCACATAAACTGCAGAAATCAGCAAAATTCAGCATTTAAACACTTTAATATCATGCAGAAATATGGTTAAATGCTCCAGAATGCTTTCCTAAGTGTTGGGAATCAAAATTGTCACAAAAGGTAACATAAAGCTCACTAAACTGCATAGTTTAGCACCTTAACGAACCAGTAACCAACCGAACAACCGGACACTACCCGAAACACCAAATTTTCACTAGAAGCATTGTTTTAACATTACCAAGCTAGTTATGGTCCCCGAACATCATAACACACTATATAAACACATAACAACTAATAACCTAACTATAACACTTAGAATCTAACCATAACCCTTAACTTACCATTACAACCAAGTCTAGACCCCCCACCTATTTACGGCCAACATGTGGCCCCCACTCTTTGATTTCATTTGAGTATTATATTGGATCTTATTTCTTCTTTTTAAACATAAAAACCATTAGTTAAACTTGTGATGGTGGATTATAAGAAAACCACAAAGATCACAACATTCATTCTCACAACACAAACAACACTTGAAGTCTTCTTCTTCCCCCTCTCCTACCATCGGCCGCGAACACCCACACCCACATCCATCTTCATCTTTCAAGTTTCATCCATTCTATTACTACTCAAAGGTGTAAGAAGGTGTATAAGGAAGCTAGGAACTCTTGGAAGTTAAAGGACCTCTCATACAAGCTTTTATCCACCTCTTCTGCATCTTGTGATCATCCCTAGCCTTGAGCTAGTAGTAAGATCATCTACACTCTATTTTACATCTTCTTAAGTTGGTTAAAAGATGATACAAGTTGATAATCTTGAAGAACACTATGAATCTTGAACATGAAACTTGAACATAAGACTAAAATCATAAGAAATCATGTTCTTTAAGTGTTGTTATGCTTGTTGATTGTTGATTGCTCATGTTTATGATTTTAAATGTCATATGATTCTTGTTAGATGGTGATTAAAGACATGATCTAGCAAGATGAGAGGATGATTATGTTAAGATCAAAGTAATCATCCATATTAAAGCATGAACTTGAAAGTATAAATTGTTTTTCTTGTAAAATGATGATCAAAGTGAATATAAAGTCTTGTAAATCTATGATTTCAAGAATGATTTTTCAAGAAACCAAGTTAAAAATACAAGATTACTTAAGCTTGGTTCTTAAAGAAATTAACCACATTTTTAGTGGTAAATCAAGTGTAGAAATATATATTTGACAAGAAAAACTCAAGAAGAAATATTTTTAGAAAATTTATCTACAAGTTGTAAAGAACTAATTTCTTCAATAATGATGTTTTTAAATAAACAACCACACTTTAAAGGGTAACTAGGCTTACTAAACACACTAGTAAGTTACTACAAATTTTTTTAAATTTTCAAGTTCATGAAGTAGTAATTTATGCTTGATTTTGGCAAATTGGTAAGTATTTGTTGAATTGTTGTTCATTGTGTTGATTTATAAAAGAAAATGATATGCTTTGAAAGCATGGAAACCTCCATTTTTAAGGGGGAACTATGGCGAAATTTTTCTAAAAATTAAACACTTAGAAAAATATTCTTAAACAAATACTTACAAGTATATTTTAAACCAAGGATTTTCATATAAAATTTGCCATAATTTTTGTTACAAAAATTATAAATATTGGAGGTTGGTTTTTGTAAATAAAAGTGACTAAATATGTATTTAGGAAAATATATATTTAGATGTCACCATGTGTGTGATTATTTGTATATTATGTGTATTAGTTATATTATTTTAGGACATGAAATAATATAACTCACAAAAATACCAAGAAATTACAATCCAAAATATACCAAAATTCCAAGAAATTAATACATAATTTATACCCAAAGTATTGGAGAAACCGAACAAGGAATATACCTTACAAAAATATTCCGGAATTTAACTCATGAGTATATTTTGATAAATGGCATTTTGGACACCAAGGGAACAAAAATATGATTTTTACAATTACTACAAAATTATATCATATTTTTTTACAAGAAGAAAATATATTATTTTTGGGTAAATAAAAATATATGTTTTCTTGAAACTATTAGAAGATATATTATTTTTGGAGAAAATATATATTTTCTTAAATAATAAACATGAAATACATTATTTTTGGGTGAAAAAATAGAATTATATATATTTTCTAAGCTAAACTTGAAAATATATTATTTTTAAGGTTTATATGAAAATATAAATATTTTTGCCAAGGGAAAAATTATAAATAATTTTTCTATGTAATATTTCCTAAAATATATATTTTGAGAATATATATTGGCGAATTTTTATTAGAAATATTATTCCGGAAAAGTGGATACAAAAATTAAGTATAATTAACACAATAAAAATACATATTCTCGTACGTATAAATACACACCGGAATACGCCACCGATACTTGGCAAAAATACACAAGTTCAAGATATGAGTATGAATACACCCATCCTTGGGAAATTATACATGTACAAATACATAAACTTGTCAAGTTAAAATGTATTATTTTAACAATTATTCCAAAATTTAATAAATATAATTTAATTTAAAATATTTATTATTTTAACAATTAATTATATAACTTGGAATAATATTAAAGACATAATGAAACGTAACTCAAAGACACTAATTAATACTAAGTCAAAGCACAACCCGCCCGTCTAATAAACTGTAGTACGTTGTGGGTAGTCATGCGCACTAGTAGCAGCTTTGGATTACGTTGGATACGAAGAACGCAAGACACTGAGTTCATGCTCCCCCTTTTCTTTTAATTGTTTTTGGTTTTATAACTTCGGGGGTGAAGTACATGTTACAAATTGTTTACAAACATTTACATATGGTATGGTTAGCTAAGGAAAGGTATTGCTAGATCATGTGAGTGGTGGGTACAACGCTTAAGACCATTAATCCTTACAGTAGGACCGAGGGACATGAGTGATAGATCTATTTGGGTGTAGCGAGCCCCACCCATGTGGATCGGGATTTGGCCCATGAGGTGACTATGTCTTACAGTCGGAAGCTTGGTGCAAAATCTGCTAGGATTGAGCCTTTCTGCATCACGTCACACATATTAATGGCCTTGTAAACCATGAATGGATCTGTTTTCCTTGTTTGCTTTCATACCGAGTTTACAAAACATACATACTTATAATGATTACAAAGGTTATTTCGTGCACACTTACAAAACACATGAACTCGCTCAACCTTTGTTGATGTTTTCAAACTACATATATTTCAGGAAACTAAGTATGGATCTGGCGGGCGTTGGAAGTTTTCAAGGGTTGTTTGGAATAAAAGATGTCATCCGGTGTCTAAGGGTTTGGGGTTGTGTATCTTATCCTGGTAAGATACATAGCCCAAAACCTAGTTTTTAGTAGTATCTTTTGTCGAGTCCTTATGGAACACTAAAACAATTTGAATGGTTTGTAATTTGGATTTGAAGTCTATGTTTGGATTCTGAAACAATGTTGTTGTTATGTTTTAAACTTAATCTATGGATGAACATCTTAGTTTTATCATATAGTTGTTTGTTATGGTTGAATGCAATGATATTAAGCAAGTCACACATAATCACGCTTCCGCAAAAGTTAGGGTGTGACATATATAGTCCCCTCTTTTTACGTTTTCAAAATGTATTGGGGTGATACATATGTGCCGATACGCTATTTTCATGATTTTGACTATATGATTACACATGCATAGTACTATCTTTTGACGAATTAAACTATTGTCCATGACTTAAACACTGATTTTCAAAGTTTGTTAGACTATTTGTTCGTCCATATTGTTATTATACATTCATTAACAATGATCTAACCGATTGGTAGTATGATATAGCGCTATAGGACTAGACGCCCCATTCCTGTTGTACGGAATGTCAGAAACCAAAATTTTAACCAAATAGAATTTGCCTTTGTGGTATTTCTATAGTCTCTAAAGTGTAGTTTGATGCACTAAGGTTTGAATGTATTACCAAATCGCGATATATGGTATATTTCAATATACTACCAACGTGATACCGTTTTGCTAAAGCATAGTTTGATACGCTATTGTTTACTAAAGTATAATTTGATATACTACCAAATCATGATTTAGGTATATTTCGATATACTACCAACGTGATACTGTTTTACCAAAGTATAATTTGATATACTACCGACTCTGTTATTTCACAAACTAAAGTACATTTTGATATACTACCAAAGCATAGTTGATATGCTATCTTCAAAACCAAAGCATAGTTTGATATGTTATTTACGAAACCAAAGTATAATTTGTTATACTACCGATGTTTTTCATTCTTAAACCAAAGTATACTTGTGATATACTACCAAACCTATTATTTCCGAAACCAAAGTATATTCTAATATACTATCTATTTAACAAATTCATAACTAAAGTATATTTAGATATACTACTCATCCGCTTATCTCAAAACCAAAGTATATTTTTGTATATACTATATACATTTTACCAAAACGACGCATTTTAGAAACAAAACTTTTACAAGGATTCATGGTTATTTTTGAAAACATAAAATCTTTTCTTGTGTTATCCAAAGCCATGAATCAATTCACAAATCCTATGTTACTCACAGGCATTTTTATGCCGACGTACCTATTTTCACATATGTTTCAGGTGCTGCTATGTGATGATTGTTGATGCATGCTACACATAGGATGGACTCGTGCCATAGCGACTTTAAAACTTGAGAGACAATTATTTGTATTTATCTGATTTGTAATAAAACAATGAGTTCAATAATTCAATAAAACGAAACTTTTTAATCCATGGTTGTGAAACAATGATTCTGTTACGACACTCCCCGACGTTTCCGCCGCGGTTTGTTGTTTTACGAGGTCGGGGTGTGACAGAAAAGTTGGTATCAGAGCTCATGGTTATAGGGAATTAGGTTATTAGTAATGCTTTGACTTAGACTATAACCTTCCTAGGACCCTAACACAATTTATCTTGTGTTTAGTCTTAAAACAATACCGTCGCCTATCTTTGGGTGACAACCACAACAAGAACACAAATTACAAATCTTTTTTTGAAAACCAATTATCTCTTCTTAGATGATTTATTATAAGGTTTTGAACCTTCAAAGTTTTCAAAATCTCATCATAGTTTGGGTCTAAATAATGTGAACATGTGCAATCTAGAAGGGTGGATGCCTATACCTCGAGTTTTCTGTCTAAGGCTAGAGTGTTCGTACAAATCCACATAATCGGACCAGTAACTCTTACCTGGGAACTCTTGGGGTGAGTGTCCACTTATAGGCTAAATCATGTCTTCGCGATACATTAGTATGACCCATTTACTTTATTAGTCACAATGTCATTTGTTTGTTTTAGGTAACGAACAAATGCCCACAATCTTCATGCTTTGTCGATATTCTTTTAAGCATTCAATTTTTACTATCCGATATCATCTCACTCGTTTCTTTTCATGTTTCTTTGCTCTTTTAGAATGCCTCCTCGACGTGACCCAACACAGGATGTCGCCATGGCAGCCTTAATCACTCAGCAAATCGCTACAGTACTCCCAAACCTGATAACCCAGATAAACCAAGCAAATAACACAATAACAACAATGCTCCGTGCAACTACAAGTAGTTCAATTCAGCTAAGCCACTCACATTTACTGGGTCTGAAGGGGCCACTGGACTTCTACAATGGTTTGAGAGTCTCGAAAGCATGTTTCATCATGTACAATGCCCAAACGAGCGAAAGGATGAGTTTGCATCGAGCGTATTCCAGAAAAGAGCACTTACATGGTGGAACGGTGTAATGAGGGATAGGTGTGCCGACGTGGCAATGGCACAAACTTGGGACGAGCTTCGAGCTCTAATGGTGAAGGAGTTCTGTCCTCGTCATGAACTCAGGGCATTGGAAAGGGAATTCGACGATCTTAAGCAAGACAGCGGTGAACATCGAGCCTACACTGACCGTTATGAGGAACTGAGCCTGTTATGTCCTACCATGGTTACGCCTTTGGATAAGGCGATCGAAAAATACATTGATGGCCTCCCTGACCCAGTTCAGGACATTGTTACTGGTAGCAACCCTACTACCGTCAGACAGGACATTGAACTATCCGCTACCCTGACTGAATCTTAGATCAGGAAGGGTAAGCTTTTCCGAAAGGGCGACTAGAAACCATCTGACGAGTCTGTACAAGAAAAACCAAAGGATAAACAGACTGAGTCCACCAAAAAGTCAAAGAAGCGTAACGCTTCACAAAACTCACCAAACCAGCCAGCACAACCTCGTACTAGGAAAAACTACATTGGTACTTCACTTTTGTGCAACAAATGCAACCGTCATCATCTGGAACAAACACAGTGTCACAAATGTACCCACTGTGGGCGATTGGGACATTTGGTTAATACTTGCCGTTATGCTATCCAAAACCAAGCTGCTGCAAATCCTGCTGCTGATCAAGCACCATATCCACCTGGATCGTGCTACAGCTGTGGTGATCTTACTCACTATCGGAACAATTACCCAAGGCTTGTTAATGTGAATCCGGCACGTGGACGAGTATTTAACATAAATGAGGCAAACGCAAATGACAATGCAGCAGTGAACAATTAGACTTTTGTATTTTCCTTGTTGTTATCTTTGACTCTTGAAACAATTCAGTTGTTATATAAATAAATTTGTTGTTTCACTTTTATTTACAAGACTGATATGATTGTGTGTATGTGTGACATACCCTTATGATGCCGACACCAAGGAACCATCTTCCTTACAAAACAAACTACTCGTGTGGTTCTTTCATATTTGTGATCACTCGTGATCTCCCCGAAAATCCTAAGTACTCGTTTCTTTTAAGAAACAAAGTACAAGGTACAAGTTACAAATTCTTAAACAGATACTTGAAATACCATTTCCAATCCTTGATTTGATATCTAAAGGTACTTTCGTAAATCCTTAATTGGATTCCTTGTGTGCTCTAATACGAATGTTACGATACAACAAAGACAAAGCCAAATCCTTATAAGATCTTCCTATCTTCATAGTTAGATTCTTGGGGATGTTTTAAGTACCAATTGAAGTCCTTGATTGGATTCCTGGTGTACTTTAAATGCATTGATTCAAGTTAATGAATGAGCTAATAACTAAGTTAACGAAGATGCGATTATGTGATTATGTGTTTATATGTAATTCTAATGCTCGCTATCTAAGTCCTGGTAGAATCTTCCTTATTTTCATATGATAGATTCTCAGAAGAATACTCAAAGTACTATCTTAAATTCCTTAGGGGCTTTTCTATGCAAATAGTAAGAATCTTGGACTCCAAAGTGCTATTTCAAAACGATTATTTGATTTAAAGTTAAAAAGATCCTTTAGTGGTCTATTTAAAGAGATCGTGCAACGGTCTAGTTAAGGAGATCATGTGTTGATCTAGTTAAAAAGATCGTTCGTTGATCTAGTTAAAAAGATCCTTTGGTGGTCTAGTCAAGTCATTACATGTTTGTTCGATTGATTTTTCCTCTACGCATTATGAAATGAACTGTGCGGACTGTGCAAGGAATTACATAATTATGGATGCATACATAATTATGGAATTCAGTGCGCAGAAACCACAGCAAGTTTTTTCATGTGTTAAGACCCATAGTGATAAGAATAACAAAACGGGAACAATGTAAAAGGGCATGGTGGATACGCCGCTGGTACTTCCTATATATAAGTGTTCCTTATTACATTGGGAGCGTAGCGTTATTTAAATTACTAGAAGTCCTGGACCTTGACCAATGCTATTTTATCTTACACTCTCCAACTCCAATTTCGAACATACACAGGTTTCCTATAATAGTCTTCATAGGAAACATTCTTCCATCCATTGTTTGAAACTCCGAAGTTCATATTATTTTTCTGCAACAAGGACATCACTTTGACAATTAACGAAATTCGCTAAAAAAATCCAAATGTGGCCCAGATTTTTTACTTAGGGTATGGAGGATTTATTCGAAAGCGAAACAATCACATTTGTTTTCACAGGTTTCCCCTAAAATTTAAATTTCAGGCCGAAATTTCCTAAAGTAGGGGAGACTGTGACATCTGTGTCTCTATGACCATCATACAAATGCAAATCCAATGAAATCTTGTGTTTCATTCTAGGAATTTGTACAATTACATGTGACTTTTGCACATATCAATCCTAGTTCAATTTCAAGCTTTAAATCGCTTTCTGGAAAGTTATACGCGAACTGATGCGAAAACGTAATCATTTTAACGCGACAAACACTACGGAACAGTGACATAGGCTTAACATACCTTAAATAACCTTTACATAACTTAGAAATAAGTTTTGGAGGGTTTGGTGTGTCGAAAACAAGTTTATTCGATCGCAGGGACTATTTACGACAAACTGCGAAAGTCTACCGATTCGTATAGTAACGAACATTCTGGAACTTGATCATAAGCTAAAAATACCCTAAATATCCTTTACATAGCTTAGAAATAGGCTTTGAGGGGTTCGGTATGCGAAAATATGCTTATTTGATCAATAGGGACTAAAAGCGTCAAAAAATGCACAAGTTTGCATTTACACGCATATCTTACGTTCTGAACATATCCGGACATCCAAAAATTTTTGTAATCATTAAAATATTTTATTTTAGTGATTGGAATGCAAAAATACCATTCGTCGCGTAATTTGGATCCTTTTCGCGTCCGTTCGAGTTTTCGTCGTAATTAACCGAATAACGTGACCGTACGACCAAACGAACCGATATCTGAGATGTTTTCAAGCATATTTCATGTTTCCTATGCTTTAAATTCATTGTAGAGCCTTGAAATGGGGTTAACGGGGCTGAAATGCATCAAAATCTAAGTTTTAGGCTTGCAGGGACTAAAACTGTCAATCTGTGAAAGATCTTAGGCGGGCCGCGAAGGATTAGACTTATGTCTACACGGGGCGCGACCGACTTGCAGACTAGAAACATTGAATTTGTTTCAGCAGCCTGTTTCCACTAGTTTTAATCCCTGATTTGGCATACCATGAGCTTGTTTTTGGACCCCCATTGTATTAGAAACCATGGGCCACATGTGTATGGCCAAGATCATGCCTTGATCCTTGCAAAAACACTTGCAATGATCTTGTTAATTCAAGCTTTCTATAAATACCCATCAAGTTCATTCTTGTTCCTTGCTCAAATTGATCTAATCTGCTCTAAGTTGAAGCTAAGGCTTCATACCTGAGTAATTTAGTTTAATTCTTCCTAACTTGTACCCTTTGTAAGCTTCTTTCATGCTTGTTTACGCTTTTCAAGCATGAAAGTCAAATAGTGTTTGACTTTCTGCTTTGACCATGAATTGGTCAAGTCAAAGTTCAATCGAACTTTGCAACGTGAGCGTAATCACGATAGTTATAGTCCCTTGTGACTATACCTACTGATTACCACGTTGATTAGTCGAAGTGACGAGTCAAAGTTTGGGTCAAAATGCCGATTATGCGCATTTTGCGACGAAACAATTTTCGGGTATCAAAACACTTTGTTTTGATATCAAATCTGTTTTCTAACTTAGTTAAACATGTTTTAACATGTTTAACTCGTTGATGTGCGTGTTGAGTGTGATATATTTTAATGTATATCTTAAGCCCTTTTTAACACTTTAGTCAAGTTTTAAATTTATAAAACACGATATTTACTAACACTAAACACACATATGGGCAAGTGCACCCATCATGAGCGTAGTATAGCGTTGGTAAGATACCGAGGTCGTCCAAGGACACAAGAGCTTTTAGTACCGGTTTATCCTCAACGTCTAATCAAATCAAAAATTTAGAAAAAGGTTTTAAATAAGAAAATAAAAACTAACTAAAAATGCTGAGAATAAAAATAAAAACAGATAGACAAGATGAATCACTTGGATCCGACTCGCCTTTAGTGTAACCCCTTTAGTGTAACCTTTGATGTTTTCCGCACTTTTGCACTTTTTAAGAGATTTTCTTAGTTATAGTAGTAGACCCCTCTTTTGAAGGTGATGTTATCCTCAACCCAGTAGTTTGAGTCAGCAAAGATACAATCCTAAAGGGTTGGATTATTGAAAGATAATTAATTAAGTTATTAATGCGTAATGTGGTAGGCCCCTCTTTTGAAGGTAACGTTACCCTCGGCTAAGAAGTTTGAGTCAGCAAGGATACAATCCCAAGTAGCCGGGTTAATGTATTAATAGTTGCTTACATATAAGGGGATCAAGCCATTCGCACCCCCGCCATCCAATACCGATGGGTATTGAAGGAGGTCCTAGTAAGCTTGACCCAGGTCCTTGCAGGATCTATACACTGAACAAGGCAAGAACCTTACCAAACCATTCCCTTAACCCCCGACCAGGTAGCCAACATATCTCCATATAGATCGTGGAGATATAAATGGTGTAAATCTTTTATTTTATATGGACAGTAAAATAACGCCAAGACACCACGGACAAATGATAAGGAAGTTTCACCTTCAACATAAGAAACTAGTTATTAAAGTCATTAATACAAAACCAAATAGAAAGTGCGAAAAGATAAAAAAACAAAAGTATTACACTAAATGCTTGTCTTCACCAAGTGATGTAAGAGACTTAGGCAAACATGGCCTTTGATTGTCAAGAACTCTTACTATCAATCTTGGATCCCGAGACTACTACACACACTCTATGATGGATGATGGATGATGGTGGTAGATGTGGGTGTTGTGATGGTGGTGGAGTGTGGGTGAAGTGAGAGAGAGGTGGTTTGTCAAGGGATGTCTTTGAAATGAACCAAGCACCGCTATTTATAGCATGTACAGAAGCCCGGACACGGCCCCGTGCCTGCTGGGCACGGCCCCATGCCTGCTGGGCACGGCCCCGTGTCCACCTATCTTCTCTTTCTTCATTAAATGCAGTTTGTCTGCATTAGTTGACAACGCCCCTGTGTCCGCTGGGCACGGCCCCGTTTGCAGAAGCGTATCTGTACTATCAAGATTTGCTTGGATTCTGCGAATCTGAGCGTTGACCATGGCCCCGTGTCCGTTGGGCATGCCCCCGTGTTGGGAAATAGAAGCTTCTACAACTTTGTCTTTTCTGCAGATACTTGGGCACGCCCCCGTGTCCGATGGGCACGGGGCGTGTTCAGCCTTCTGTTGTCTTGTTTTTGCTTGGGAAGATGCTGTCGAGGGGTCAGGCATGCCACGTTTATTCCTTTTCTTGTATTATTGTTAGATTTGGTTGTATTTTTGCTTCTTTTGTTCATTTAAGCTCATTTAACCCTTAAAATACAAAAGGAAGACAAAAGCACACTTTTTCCAACATTAGTACTAAAAAAGGGTTAGTTTTATGCCTCTTTTGATGTAATTTATATGTTGCATTTTTCATACATCAAATACCCCCACACTTGAATCTTTGCTTGTCCTCAAGCAAAACTCCTTATTTTGTGGCTTACACACCCAAATGGAATGGGTAGAAGAGAAGGTTTTGGGCTTGTCTTGAGTGTCGGGATTCCAAGATCTTCATTAGGTTTTATTTTTATGTTATTTACAATCCTATTCGTTATGATTTATTTAGAACATTACATAAGAGAAATTACTTATTAGGGCATAACATGCCTCTTTAAAATTCCATTTATATACAAGTTCACATACCTCACGGGGGATAACTCAACACTCGGCCGAAGATGTATTTTTGTGAAACACTCGAGAGCGGCATGGAACTTACTTCTACCATATGCTTGCCAAGCAATCAATCCTCCTCCTTTTTAACTATAAACCTTTGTAAATATCAAGAGGACTTTGGGGAATGGTTAGGCTTGGGTTAAAGGTAGGTGGTTTTGGGTTAGTGGTTAGTAGAAAAGGGCGAAAAGGCGTAAAAAGCATCGGTTTTCGTAAAAAAATTTGTTTTTGTGACTTTTTATTTAATGAAGCATTTTTCAAACAAAGTTCTTTTTTTTTTTTTTTGATGAACTTGCTTGTTTATTGCCAAACTTCATCATTTTTTTTATAAGGATGCCACAAGAAAACCGAGCTTTATACTAAAATAAAGGGTTTAAAATGACAAAAGGGTTTTGGTGGGTAAAGGGTGTTTGTTTTGGGTTTAGAAATGAAAAGGTTTAGGCTCAAAGGGGTTAACTAGGGGGATTTTGGGTAGGTGGTAAAAAAAAGAAAAATAATGGTGTTGAAATAAAAAGGGTTAGTCCTAATGCCTCCGTCATTTACTTACTCTGGTTTAAGTTGGTAAGGACCGGGAATGTATCGTCATGGCAAGTTCTAGAGTCGTAAGAAACCAAGCGGCTATTCACACAAGAAACGAAAAATGAGCATTTAGTTTTAAAGATGTGTATTTGTATGCTCAATAAAGGCTCAAAACTCACTTTTTGTGGGAATGGGTTTTTAATGTGATCAAGTATATATAATCAAATTTTAATTAGATTTGTCATGCCGTTTCATAATTTTATTATGTTGGTTCTTTTTATCACGACGCTATCGGTTGTAAATTTATAAAAATATAACCTTTTTAGAACTTGTTATTCCCAATTTAAACCAAGACAAGTAAAAAAATGAAAAGTTTTTGAAAAAAATTGGGGTGTTTAGCGGTTCCAATAGAGTTTTGTGTAAGGCTTGTGATTAGGACTTTGCAAAATTCAAGGTTTTAGCATCCCCCCCCCCCCCCCACACTTAAATTACACATTGTCCTCAATGTGTCCCAAAAATAAGTTTTTAGGCTGATTGAATGTGTAAAAAGGTGTGTTAAAAGCAAACAATTATGTTACTGGGCAGCTGGACACGGGCCGTGGTGTCCGGGCACAACCCCGTGTTCAGATTGCCAATAACAAAAAGTAACAAAATGTAACAGAAGGCTGGGCACGGGGGTGTGTTCAGCGAACACGCCCCGTGTCTAGTTACCTGAACTGGGCGTTTTCTACAGACCCTTGAGCCCGGGGCCGTGTTGGCTGGGCACGGCCCGTGCTAAACTTGCTGTAATGAAGAAAAATGTTCGGGAGGCTCTGTTTTTATTCATGGGGCGTTGGTTCAAGTCTCCCTTAGTATCCTTCACCATCCAAGTGTGTTTTATTCCTGAAAATTAAAAACTAAACTAGAAAACATAAAGGTTAATCTAAACTAAACTACGGATAGTTCCGCGGATTGCCTCCGAGGTGCGCCACGTTTATAAGGGTCCTTGGCTAGACCCAAAGCCAGTCATATGTTACCCAAGTGGGATGATTTGCATCCCATGTTGCACCGTCGGAGAACATCATCCAAGCTTGAGTCTATGACTTTCATGTAATTGACCGGGTCGTCATCTTCTACTCTTTTCCCAACCCCAAACGTCATCTCCTTGTTACCAACCCTAAATGTTAGTGTTCCACCATTCATGTCCACCATTGCGTGAGCCGTGGCTAGGAATGGTCTTCCTAATATGAGTGGTACTTCGGTATCTTCCTCCATATCTAATATGACAAAGTCGGCCGGGAAGACAAATCCTCCGACTTTAACCAATAGATTTTCGGCGACACCTTGTGGATACTTAATGGACCTATCGGCAAGTTATATGCTCATTTTTGTAGGGCTTGTTTTTCCTAGGCCGAGTCGGTCGAACATTGATGCGGGCATGAGGTTGATTCTAGCCCCAAGATCGGCTAGTGCATTACGCATGGGTGATTCTCCAATTGAACAAGGGATGGTAAAGCTCCCGGGATCAATCTTCTTTTGCGGGAGTTTGTTGAGTAGCAAGGCAGAGCACTCTTCACTTAAATTAACTAATTGCAATGATTCAATTTTCCTTTTGTGAGTGAGGAAGTCCCTCATAAATTTTGAATATTTAGGCATTTGAGTTAGGACTTCGACAAATGGAATATTAACATGCAATTGTTTTAATAAATTTACGAATTTTGTGAATTGCTCGTCGGTCTTTTGGCGAAGTAACCGACCAGGGTACGGTACCGGAGGATTCTTGGTGGGCTCTTGATTTGGTGGAGGAGCCGTCTCTTGTTGGGGCATCGGCGAAGTTGTGGTTTGGCTAGATCAACTCTTTTTAGTTGGAGGTAGCAGAGCCTCCTCGGGACCTACGGTACGGTTTCTCAACGTGATGAGATGCACTTGCACCTTTGGGTTGGTTTCGGTATTGCTTGGTAATGCGCCTTGAGGTCTCTCGGAGAAATTTTGAGCTAGTTGATTTATTTGTTTTTCAATGTTTTGAATACTAGCCTGTTGATTTCTAAAGTTTGATTCCAATCGTTGAAATTGATCCGAGTTTTTCTTTTTGGTGTCGGAGATGAGGCGAGAGACGGTATCCTCAAGCCTCTTTCGTCCCCCTTGTTGTTGAGAGAAATTTTGTGACTCGTTTCTTGGTTGTTGAAAGTTTGTCCGTTGGTTTAGATTTTGTTAGTTACTACTATTGCCGAGTTCTCTCCAACCATGGTTAGGGTGGTTATGCCATCCTTGGTTGTAGGTACCCGTTGGAGGACCTGATGGCCTAGGTCTATTATCAACGTAGTTAACCGTTTCTGTTTGATTATCTATTTCTTTCATACAACTCCAATTTTCATGTGGTCCACCACACCCCTCACAAGCCATAACCGAGACCGTTTTTGCCATTTCTATTTTTTTGATTTTTGAAGAAAGGGCCTCTATTTGGGCTTGCAAAGAGGTGCATTCGTCAACCTTATGGGCGCCCAGGGCAATAGATTTTGTGCCTCGGGGAGTGTGCCACTGAAAATTGGTTTGAGTAATTTCCTTAATTTGATTGTAAATTTCATTTGGGCGACGATTACCTAGAAGTCCCCCGGAGCTAGAATCAAGTGTTTGTCTTGTGTGTGGCAGCAACCCGTTGTAGAAAGTGGATACTTGTTGCCACACCGCAAGACCATGGTGGGGACACTTTCTTAGTAGCTCCTTGAACCTTTCCCAAGTTTCATATAAGGATTCCCCGTCCTCTTGTGAATATGTATTAATTTCAGTCATTAATTTAGCCGTTTTAGCGGGATGGAAATACTTATATAGAAATTTTTGGGCTAGTTCATCCCAGGTGTTTACCGAACCAACTGGTAGGGTATTTAGCCTAGCCTTAGCTCGGTCTTTTAGCGAAAATGGAAACATTCGGAGGCGGATGGCGTCGTTTGATGCTCCATTGATCCGAAAAGTATCACATATTTTCAAGAAGTTAGTAATATGTAAATGGGGATCTTCGTCCGCAAGCCCATGGAAGGTTACGGAGTTTTAGAGCATTTGTATCAAATGCGGCCGAAGTTTGAAGTTGTTGGCTAAGACGTTCGGTGCATTGATAGTGGCGCCAAGATTACCTACGGTGGGCCGTAGGTAATCCATGAGGGTACGTTGATCCGCCATTGGAAGTAGGTCCCCCGAAACTTTCTCTTGGTTTTTAGCTTTAAGTCTTTTTCTTAGAAAGCGTTCGGGTTCGTCTAGAGGTTCTTTTATGTCTCTACTGGAACTGGAGCTCATACACTGCGTGGAGAGTTCAGATGTGGTGCCTGGGTTCCAAGTCCTGCAATAAAAACGAAAAAGAACGTCAGTCAGAAGTTTCACCACGGCCCCGTGCTCAGATGAACACGACCCGTGGTTGGAGATACAGTAATTGTTTTCCGGATCCCTGTTACTGGGGAGCTCAACACGGCCCCGTGTTGCACCGACACGGCCCCGTGTTAAGCTCTCTGTAACTTGGAAAATAAAAACTGCCAGTAACAATGCTAGGCACGGCCCGTGTCCGACCAGGCACGGCCCGTGCTGAGCTCTGCAGTAGCTGAAAATCTAAGAAAAATCCTAAAAAAACAAAAAAAAGAGAAAAATGATTAGGCCGTTGATTCCTAACTTTCTTAAAATCCTTGTGTCCCCGGCAGCGGCGCCAAAAACTTGATGTGTGTGTTGAGTGTGATATATTTTTATGTATATTTTAAGCCCTTTTTAATACTTTAGTCATGTTTTAAATTTATAAAACACGATATTTACTAACACTAAACACACATATGGGCAAGTGCACCCATCGTGAGTGTAGTATAGCGTTGGTAAGATACCGAGGTCATCCAAGGACACAAGAGCTTTTAGTACCGGTTTATCCTCAACGTCTAATCAAATCAAAAATTTAGAAAAAGGTTTTAAACAAGAAAATACAAACTAACTAAAAATGTTGAGAATAAAAATAAAAACAAATAGACAAGATGAATCACTTGGATCCGACTCGCCTTTAGTGTAACCTTTGATGTTTTTCGCACTTTTGCACTTTTTAAGAGATTATCTTAGTTATAGTAGTAGGCCCCTCTTTTGAAGGTGACGTTACCCTCAACCCAGTAGTTTGAGTCAGCAAGGATACAATCCTAAAGGGTTGGATTATTGAAAGATAATTAATTAAGTTATTAATGCGTAATGTGGTAGGTCCCTCTTTTGAAGGTAACGTTACCCTCGGCTAAGAAGTTTGAGTCAGCAGGGATACAATCCCAAGTAGCCGGGTTAATGTATTAATAGTTGCTTACATATAAGGGGATCAAGCCATTCGCACCCCCGCCATCCAATACCGATGGGTATTGAAGGAGGTCCTAGTAAGCTTGACCCAGGTCCTTGCAGGATCTATACACTGAACAAGGCAAGAACCTTACCAAACCATTCCCTTAACCCCCGACCAGGTAGCCAACATATCTCCATATAGATCGTGGAGATATAAATGGTGTAAATCTTTTATTTTATATAGACAGTAAAATAACGCCAAGACACCACGGACAAATGATAAGGAAGTTTCACCTTCAACATAAGAAACTAGTTATTAAATTCATTAATACAAAACCAAACAGAAAGTGTGAAAAGATAAAAAAAAACAAAAGTATTACACTAAATGCTTGTCTTCACCAAGTGATGTAAGAGACTTAGGCAAACATGGCCTTTGATTGTCAAGAACTCTTATTATCAATCTTGGATCCCGAGACTACTACACACACTCTATGATGGATGATGGATGATGGTGGTGGATGTGGGTGTTGTGATGGTGGTGGAGTGTGGGTGAAGTGAGAGAGATGTGGTTTGTCAAGGGATGCCTTTGAAGTGAACCAAGCACCCCTATTTATAGCCTGTACAGAAGCCCGGACACGGCCCCATGCCCGCTGGGCACGGCCACGTGTCCACCCATCTTCTCTTTCTTCATTAAATGCAGTTTGTCTGCATTAGTTGACCACGCCCCCGTGTCCGCTGGGCACGGCCCCGTGTGCAGAAGCGTATCTTTACTATCAATATTTGCTTGGATTCTGCGAATCTTAGCGTTGACCATGGCCCCGTGTCCACTGGGCACGCCCCCGTGTTGGGAAATAGAAGCTTCTACAACTTTGTCTTTTCTGCAGACACTTGGGCACGCCCCCGTGTCCGATGGGCATGGGGCGTGTTTAGCCTTCTGTTGTCTTGTTTTTGCTTGGGAAGATGCTGTCGAGGGGTCGGGCATGCCACGTTTATTCCTTTTCTTGTATTATTGTTAGATTTGGCTGTATTTTTGCTTCTTTTGTTCATTGAAGCTCATTTAACCCTGAAAATACAAAAGGAAGACAAAAGCACACTTTTTCCAACATTAGTACTAAAAAAGGGTTAGTTTTATGCCTCTTTTGATGTAATTTATATGTTGCATTTTTCACACATCACTCGTCTTTTTTAGTCTAGTGCTTGTATAGGGTCGTAAGTTAAGCGGTCTTGACAACCGCTTAGACTTTTGAACCCGACCCGTTTGGTCAATCGTTAGGATCCGACCAAGCACATTTATTGACCATAGTTGTATAGGGAATAACCTTCCAAGGTTATACCTTATGGTCACTTAGTTTAATTAGTTGTATGATAGGTAGTTTATATGCCTTAGGTAAATGACCAAAATGCCCTTTTCATGCATAATTTGATTTTAAGCATATGTAACTTAATTTTTGCTACTTAAACTGATTATGCAACATATTTAAACATGTTAGGGCATATAATACTTGTCATAGGACTAGTTAGGCGTCTCGAACGCGCTTTCGCGCGAACGACGCGTTAACGTAGCGTAAGCTACCTTAACGAGTCATAACGAGTCGTAAGCACTTAGGATAGGTTCCGATTTAGGATGTAGGCTTTGTTAAACCATATCACATGAGTCCCAATACTCATTTGGTTTACGAGACCTCATTCTACCCGATCTTCCGATTTAAGTACCGATTGTTTAACATAGTGATTCCATACTAGGTGCCACTTGATTCCTTGATTTCCCGAGCTTCGTTAGGACACTTAATCAAGGATACTTGTAATCTTAAGTGAGTACATAGTCCCCTCTTTTACGTTTTCAAATGTTTTGGGGTGATACATATGTGCCGATACGCTATTTTCATGATTTCGACTATATGATTACACATGCATGGTACTATCTTTTGACGAATTAAACTAGTGTCCATGACTTAAACACTGATTTTCAAAGTTTGTTAGACTATTTGTTCGTTCATATTGTTATTATACATTCATTAACAATGATCTAGCCGATTGGTAGTACGATATAGCGCTATAGGACTAGACACCCCATTCCTGTTGTATGGAATGTCAGAAACCAAAATTTTAACCAAATAGAATTTGCCTTTGTGGTATTTCTATAGTCTCTAAAGTGTAGTTTGATGCACTAAGGTTTGAATGTATTACCAAATCGCGATATATGGTATATTTCGATATACTACCAACATGATACTGTTTTGCCAAAGCATAGTTTGATACGCTATTGTTTACTAAAGTATAATTTGATATACTACCAAATCATGATTTAGGTATATTTCGATATACTACCAACGTGATACTGTTTTACCATAGTATAATTTGATATACTACCGACTCTGTTATTTCACAAACTAAAGTACATTTTGATATACTACTAAAGCATAACTGATATGCTATCTTCAAAACCAAAGCATAGTTTGATATGTTATTTACGAAACCAAAGTATAATTTGTTATACTGCCGATGTTTTTCATTCTTAAACCAAAGTATTCTTGTGATATACTACCAAACCTATTATTTCCGAAACCAAAGTATATTCTAATATACTATCTATTTAACAAATTTATAACTAAAGTATATTTAGATATACTACTCATCCGCTTATCTCAAAACCAAAGTATATTTTTGTATATACTATATACATTTTACCAAAACGACGCATTTTAGAAACAAAACTTTTACAAGGATTCATGGTTATTTTTGAAAACATAAAATCTTTTCTTGTGTTATCCAAAGCCATGAATTAAATTCACAAATCCTATGTTACTCACAGACATTTTTATGCTGACGTACCTATTTTCACATATGTTTCAGGTGCTGCTATGTGATGATTGTTGATGCATGCTACACATAGGATGGACTCGTGCCTTAGCGACTTTAAAACTTGAGAGATAATTATTTGTATTTATCTGATTTGTAATAAAAAAATGAGTTCAATAATTCAATAAAACGAAACTTTTTAATCAATGGTTGTGAAACAATGATTCTGTTACGACACTCCCCGACGTTTCCGCCGCGGTTTGTTGTTTTACGCGGTCTGGGTGTGACACTAACCCCCCCCCCCCCCCAAAAAAAAAAACTAACCCGCCACCCAAGCTTAATCCTAAAAACTAAACCCCCCAAAAAACCTAAAATAAATCTTAAAAAAACTAAAAAACACACAAATTTTTTTTTAATATTTTTATACAAAAATCACTACTTTTAATAGCCAAATTTTTTTTAAATATTTTTTTAATATCGAAAAGTAGCGATTTTTGTATAAAAAATATTTAAAAAAAAACTGTGTGTTTTTAGGTATTTTTGGTTGTGTTCACAATAGTTCTCGCGGTTCTCGCAATAAAGGATGGTTCCTAAATAATCCTTCTCCTATATATATATAATGTCATTTTCCCCTTTCCTTGTAAGATTAGGGCATAAGTGCTTGCTTCAATCTATTTCCTTATCTCTACATGAATCGTATGTTTGTAACAATATGGACATAATTTTAGCAACTCCAATCGATTAGGCGTATTGTGCCGGTTCCTTTGAGTAATAAATATGGTAATGTCCGTTGTTTTCTTATTAACACCATTTCGAACAAAAGCGGTACATTCCAAAGGAATTTTTATTCGTGCATCTTTACCCTTGGCCATGAACCTCCTTTGGATTTGTCATTTACTCAACTCTTATGATACACGAACGAATATTAGATCATCCATAATATGAATATTTGGGATGTTTTATCTTAGAGGGATTATGTGGAGGAGAGAATGATATGGAAAAGAGAAGTGATATGGACAAGAGAAATGGTGGACATTTTTGTGCAAGAATAGTAGAACACTTAGGTGTTGTTTGTTTTTTAGAGAAGAGCTTCCTGGCCACTTATGTCTGCGTTGCGCAGACTACGCGCAAACGTTTGAGTCTGCAAACTGTTTGTTTTCTCAAAAACCTTTCATTAAAAAACCTCTGTGTGTCCTCTTTTTGATGCAGACTTGGGTTGTCATCTTCTAACCTCTTCTCCCTTTTCTTTTTACCTGATATCATAAAACACACGGGTTCAAAACCCTAGCACACCTTCTTCTCTTCCACCCCTCCATCGCCGCCACCGGCCTCCTCCCTCCACCCCTCCACCGACGCCGTCACACTCCACCACCTCAGCCAGCCGCTGTCACTCTCACTCCCAGGGGCGGATTCATATGGTTTACTAGTGTAGAAAAACCATCGAATATGATAAAAATCGAGATAAATTACAAAAGGCACCTCTGGATATTTTAGTATGCACCTTTATGCAATATTAATAGGACAAGAAATGAAGAAAAGAACAAGAGGATTGAAGAAAAGGAAGTTCATAAAGAAATAAAAATAAAAGGAAGAACGTGTAGTTTCAGATAGATAAAGAAATGAAAAAGGAAGAAGATGAGTTTGTAATAAAATATCATTATTTATTTATTTATTATTTTAAGTTAAAAGTTTCTAGGAAGTTAAAAGAGAAAAGTGCCCGAATAGTCCCTGTGGTTTGCCCATTTTTTACCTTTAGTCTCTAACTTTCCAAAATTACACCTATAGTCCCCAACTTTTGCAATTTTGTTCCCGGATAGTCCCTGGCGCGTAACTGGGTTAGTTTTTAGTGTTATGTGCGTGTAAAATAACTATAATGCCCTTACTAATAAAATGTTTTAATTTTTTAATATTAAAAGAAATATTTAAATGGGCCCACCATCATCATCTTCTTCACTCCAACCCACCCCAAACCTTATCCCACCATCCTCATCTTCTTTACCCAATCCACCCCCAATCTTACCCCATCATCAACTCAACCCACTGCATACATATATAATTGAGAGAAATTTCAATTTAAAACCTGCATACATACATTAGTCAATTTCAATTTAAAACCGAACATATACATACATTGAACCGCCACTATGGAAAACTTGTAAAACTAGAGGCGGTGGTGAGCATCAAACCGCCATCGAACCCGCAACCAAACTCTCCGCCACTGCCGCATTTCCTCTGCCACCGCCGCTGTTCACAATCTTCCGCCGCCCAATCCCGATCCACCTGCACCAGATCACGGATACTCCACACTTTTCCGGCGCTTTCTGCACCGGAATCCGGTCAACATCTCGCGGATATTAATAGTGTGGAGTGTAGATCAGTCCGGTTATCGGAAAGAATGGTCCAACCGGTTGTTTAAACATCGAATGAAGTGATTGGTAACAGAACTGGAAGTTGCAGAAGATTGGGTATAGAGGAAGACACGAATAAGAGTTAAAATGGATAGTTGCCTGTTGAAAGAAGATATAGTTGTCATTTTTTGTAATATGGTATGCATGGTTTGAGGTCGGCAAGGTACATGCAATTTTTGTAATATGGTTTTCTGTGGGTGGTGTTACCGGCGATGACAGGGTGGTGTTATGGTGGCGGTGGCTAGGTGGTGTGGAGGTGGAATGGTGGTGGGGAACAGGAGTTTCAGAGAATAAGTAGAGAAAAAAGGGATAGGAGTGGGGGGTGTGGTGGGGTGGGTCCCACTTTCTTTTAACACTATATAATTAATTAAATAGATAATTAATAATATTTTTTATTAGTAAGGCTATTTTAGTTATTTCGTCCTAACCTAACACTAAAAACTAACCTCCATCCGCGTCAGGGACTATCCGAGAACGGAATTGCAAAAGTCGGGACTATAGGTGTAATTTTAGAAAGCTAAGGACTAAAGGTGAAAAATAAGCAAACCACAGAGACTATCCAGGCATTTAATTTAACTCAAATTAAAACCTAACATGTCAGATCTTATGTGAAAGAAAAAAAAGAAAGAAAAAACTAAAATTGCTTAATTACTAAATGACATAAACTATTACTGTTTAAAAAAATAATTATCATTTTATATGTGTAATTTTTTTTATTAATTGGTTATTATAAAATTTTGTTGAACGCTAACATTTTAACTCCGTTTACAGCTAACTACTTTTTAAATATATACAAACTAGGTTAAAACCCCGTGTAATACACGGGTTGTATAAATGTAATTTTATATACCAAATAATAAAAAAATATATTTTTAAAAATTTAGTTTATATACTAAATAATAAACCAATATATCTTTGAAAATCTCGTTTATTACATGGATTGAATAAATGTAATTTTATATATCAAATAATAAAAAAAAGTTATATATTTAAGAACCTTGTGTATTGTACGGGTTGAGTAAATTTAATTTTATATATTAAATAATGAAAAAGTTACATTTTTAAGAACCGCATGAATTGTATAGGTTGAGCACATGTAATTTCATATACCAATCAATAAAAAGTTATATCTTGTTATATCTTTATAAACCATGTGTATTATAAAACCTTTTGACTAAATTGATAAAATGACCCAAACCACAGGGACTAAAATGACATTTAACTCTTTACATTATATTAATTTATATTTAGTGTACGTCTTTTGTTAATTTCAAGATAAATAATTTTGAAAACTGATAAATATTTCAAAAGATTATATTATTTCCTATACGAATTGTTTAAATTTATATTAAATTTAATTTTATAATTATTCTTAATTAATATTAATTATCTATAATTAATTAGGAGATGGAGACGAGAAAACTAAAAAACAGATGGCTCCAATGAATGACATGTGTTCCCTTATTGGTTTCTTTTATTATATAATATAGATGATGTAAAAGTTTGTGTATTATTTGTTTCTTTTTTTAGCCGGAGTCATTTTAGCACGACCGATTGTTGGCACCCCTGACAAGAATTCATGATTAGATGTTCTAGATGTTAATAAATCAGTTTATTTAGTCCATTTAGCAGCTTGCAGAAGTTAATAGATGTTCTAGATGTTAATAAATCAGTTTATTTAGTCCATTCAACATCTTGCAAAAGTTGAAAAACATACAGTTTTCTTCTTGCAGACTGCAGAGGTTTGGTCCACCTCTTATGCTACAGATGTCTGCAGATGTGGTCCGCAGATTGCAGACGTTTTACCTCTGAAAAAACAAATAGTACCTTAAAAAGGGTTATGTGAGAACGGGATGAGAGAGTGGTCGTTTTGAAGTTGTTTTTTATTGTAAGATGGGCTAAGCCCAAACACGTGACCACATTTTTATGATTCAGTGCTCTTAGACTCCATGTTGTAGGCGTTAAACCCACTTGCGTCAAAGCCACCTAATCAACTTAAGGTGTTAATCACCGAAACACAAGTGCGAAAAGAGAGGCCTAAAGTGGGGAGTGCCACCCCTTTAACGGGCATGAGAGGGTAAGTGTGTGAGGCCACCCGCGATTGACCAATAACATTTTTTTTTTGTTTTTTTATTTAGTTCCTAGTTAAACTATGTGATAGTCAAAAGGTGAGTTAGTTAATGAGACTTTTACTGGTTCAAACCTCTTACTGGATCAACACTTAATGGTTCAGACTCTTTGTTTCACGAGCAAATATCTAAATGGTTCAGACATTTGCCTCTGCATGATTAAGCATTTACTGAGTCTAAAAGGTTAAGACCTCTAATCTGAATTAGTCAGACATTTGCCTCTATATGATGTCTGTCGTTATGGACATTCAAAAACCTATTTAAACTATTAGTATAGAATAAGTAGGGTATCGAACCAAGGGAGGATTGTGGAAAGTGTCGAAATGTTAAGTGTTGATTATCTATTGCGTAAAAGTAAATCTTGATTGTGGATTTGTGAAATTACTAAAGTAAACGAATTAAATTGAGGTTTTAATCAATAGGAAGACAAATGGTTCCTCCGGAATTCAGATTTCCAGTTAGATTCGATTATGTGTTTTATCATAACACTCATATAGACATAAGTGTTTGACCTAATCAATTGATTGTGATATCCAACGACTAAGTACTCCGATCAATACATAATGGGAGGTTATCAAATGAATATCAATCACAATTACCAACCCTAATCCCGCCTCAAATATATCCCGATTACTAGAACTCTCGGGAATTGAATGATTAAAGATTAACAATTAAATAAAATGTAACTGTTTACAATCAACCAATCAAATCATAGGTGAAAAGCATCGCATGCTTAGATCACCGAGTTAATAAATGTCAAAAACACATAAAGTCACCTAACATACGAAAATCCTCCATCCGGAGGAAACCATGAAGGAATTAGCCGCTCATGCTTGTGAATTGATCTTCAATCTTGATGTTGAAAGGCATGATTGATGATGGAATGATGATTAGGTGGTGTGGAATGATGGAAAAACCCAAGAAGAACCCCCAAAAATCGTCCCTTAGGTCGTGCCTTTCTCCTGAAATTAATGAGAGATCCTAACCCTATTTTTTCACATGTTTTTAATCAATTTTCGTAACCCAGCACCGTAGGCTACGCTAGAACAGGCTGAAACCATAGCCTACTGCTGACAGATTCTTCACAACACTGTTTTCTTCATAACTTCTGCGTTTCAAGTCCGATTTCCTCTCCATTTTCGCCCACGTCTTCATAATTCAGCCCTCTATCATTCCATATCTTAAGATCTTCAATTCCACTCCACTTATTTTCCTCGAAACACGTTCAATCTTCGTGTTTAACCTACAAAACATCAACTTCTGGTAGTTATTCAATTCCAAACATTTAAACACATAAAAACTCATAAAGTTAATCATTTAAACATGTTAAACACCATTCCAAACCCATTCCATCACTATACAGTTAAACATTATACTAGCTTTTAGTGGTTTAGACATTTTAAGAGTTAAATGCTTGGTTGGTCCCTGTGGTAATATAATCATTTCACACATAATTAACTGAGAAATTTAACTGAAGTTAGGGCTAGGGACCAACCGAGTTAATTTTTGACAAGTTTTGAGACCACGCGTGTAATTAGTAAACCACTAGGACCAAGAGTGAAATTTTTGCAAACCACAGGGACCAACCAAGCATTTAACTCACATTTTAATGATTCAACACGTAACCATTCAGAAGTTACCAAATGAGTGTGTCTATTACACGAAAGAGTGTATATCTGGTGGAACAAGGGATATGCCTAATTACGTTACTATAATATACAGGAAAAAAAATCATGATATTTCTCATACAATGTTTTGAATAGGCTAATTATCCACAGAAATGGAGAAGACGAATCGTAAGCCCTAACTTGGTTACCATAAAATGTCACTCGCTCTGCACCTGTCTTTCCCAATTTTCAAATCTGATAGCCTGCCCCCCAAACTCACCAGGGTTCCATTTCTATGCAACTCTTCTTCCAAATCCAACCAATCTTATCCTTCCAAACAAGAATCCCAAGATGATTCTCAAAGGTATTATTCACTGCACTTTTATCTCTTTCATTCTCATTCATTATGATGCCATTTAGCTCATGAGGGAGGTAGTCCTCTTGTTGCTTAAATATCTTCTATAGAGTAACATCATAGTCAATTAGGTATATCTATTTACTCATTTTGTTGGTCTAAAAAAGTTTCATACATTTGTCACTGATTCAGCATGTTACATAAAAGAAATCAACATCTTGTCCAAATTAAATAATAAATATTCCATTAACATGATGAAGTAAACTTCAAATTGTGTAATTGGTCACTGACTGAGAGTTGAAGCTGTTTCATTAGTGTGGCAAAATTATGAATGAATGGTGTTGCTTTTGATTTGATACTTGATGCTTCCATCTTTGTGGGCCAGTTCCAAATCCTATATAGTATATGTGTTCTCTTCATATGTATTAAATTTTTGTTGTTTTTGGCTCTAGCCAGCATCATCAAGTTCTTTTGGTGGAAAGATACATGAACGGAACTGCAAAGAGGTACTTTCATTCGCACTTCGTGTCGTAAAAGTTGTATGCCCACCAGCTCTTTTGTTGGCTTGTCCTAAATTGAAGGCAAAACTTCCCATATTTTGTACATTTTAAAGCCAAATTATCTTTTACTCTTTAACGATAACCATGGAAATACGAAATTACCATCATTTGTTGGGTTGTTAAGATTCCCTTATTTTTTCATTTTGAGGGATCATTTTAGATGCTTGACTAGATTGGCAAATATTTTTACATTTAGGTTAAATCGCACACTGATTTTGCCCTATAATGGTGGTGGGTTGGATGTAGAAGGGATTCATACATAAACATTAATATATGTAGTGATTTATTTTTTTCTTATCATGTAATGTTTTGCATATGAACCTGAGCCTTTGTGTTTAGGATTGAATTAGGATATTATTAGTTACGGTGTTGGTAAAAGTTCTTCAAAATTTCCTGAAAATTATGTTGCTTGCTGTAAGTCAGGTATATACTGGATGATGAATTTCAACTAACAACTTTTCTTGAGGATGAATCCAAATCTAATGGATTTTCTTCAAAGGAACTGCCATGGCTTCCTGATTTAGTCAAAGATTTTGTTCTGCCTGCTGGTTACCCAGGTAACAACCGTTCTTAACACTTCTTCTACTTTTTAAATTATTTTTCATTTGTAATTTTTGTGTGTTTTTTGGTTTTGTTATATCTACTACTGAAACAGAATGGTTTCAAGTTCTTCCAATAATTGACTTTATTTATTCCTTGCTTTTGCACCTCTCTCTCCCCAATTTTGCTCTTCATCGTCTCACACTATTGATCAGCCAGTTCTCTGCTGGACCTAAATTTAATGTTCTTTCATAAACGTTGAGCATGGCATCTAAGCAATTGCTCATCGTTCAGTGACCAACCAACTAATGCTTTAATAAGCTTTATATGGCTCAAATGTGGTGGACATATATATATATATATATATAGGGAAAGGATAATAAGAAAACCTTATTGAGTTGAGAAAACTCAATCTCCACCATTCATCAAAAAAATCTATGGTTGAGATTCAGTGTTACATAAAGTAACTTTTCTGAACATGTAACAGACTGACCAAAAGTACACGTAACAGCTTTTGCTTTTTCAGATTATGACGGACACACTGACATGTAATAGGTTTGTCTGTTGCACTAATTTTACAAGTAACATGGTGTAAAATGTGGTGTTACATCTACATAAACGGGCGAAAGAGGTGTAACATATCAACTTTCTCTCTCCTGACAATGCTGTTACATGTCAGAATCTGAAAAAGTGATGTAACACGTGACAACTTGTGGTCCATTTATTGAGTTTTTTCAACTCAAAGGGGTTTTTCCTCGGTACTTCCATTATGTAGGGAGGGGTATATAGGGATATATATATATATATAGGATCAAGATCAAGGGAAAACCCTTCCTAGTTGTGAGAACTTAGAGCACTCGGCCTTCCCGTGCGAGTTTTGCCCCCATTTTTTTCACACCTCTAGATTAAAATGTTAGAAAAGACTGCCGTAAAAAAATTAATTTTTTTCGAAGTGGTGTTTTTCGGCCCCATACAGCAGCTGTAAAAAGCTGATGACATAAGCATGACATCACTTTTTACAGCATTTACGGCTGCCGTAAATGAAAACAAAACCTTTTTTTTGGAAAAGTTGATTTTTTAGGATTTTTGGTAATTTTTTTTTATAGAAAAAACCTTTCGTAAGGCCGAGTTCTCTAAGTTCTCACAACTCAAGTTTTCATTTTACCCTAACCCTATATATATATGAGTGGGAGTTGGCTACAAAGTTCATTTTTCCTACAAAGTGTAAAAAGTCATAAAACACCATAATGTCAACCATAAAACACACTCAAAACCCACAAATAACAAAGTAAAGATTACTAAAACGCCATATTTGTGGGTTTTTGTGTTGTGTTTTGGATGATATGGCTTTAATTATCGAATGACCAATATTAGTGTGTTTTTTTAATATATGTGCTATTTTTACCAGAAATATAAGTTTTTTCTAATCTCTAATTCTTTTTCATTTAAATTTGTATTGCAGGGTCTGTTTCAGATGATTACCTGGAATATATGTTGTTTCAGTTTCCAACCAATGTCACTGGATGGATCTGTCACACTTTGGTCACTTCAAGCCTTCTAAAGGCAGGTCAGTTTCTTATTCGTCATTTTGTTAATATCATGATATGTTTTTGCTATAATTTTAGTACTTACAGTTGCAGCTAGGTTTTTTTAATATATATGGATATAGATTATCCAGAGAGAAAACAAAGCTGAATATGATAAAGTTATTTGGCCATGGGTCGTAATGTTTTCCATTTTACACCTTTTATAAACCTATGAATCAATGTACAGGCTGTTGGTTTAGACTATTCTTCTGCAACTACTGCCGCCGCTTCTGCTGCTGCCATCAGGTGATTTTCTTTCAACTCCCTCCATACTGACATAATTGCAACAATTTACTTATAAAATTGTGCCAAAATATTTGTGACATTTTCTCTTCTTTTCTCTGTTTGGCATTAATCCAAATTTGAGATTACCTGTCAGTAATCATTACCGTTACAGTTGATTTTGGTTCACAAGATTACTCTTTTTGTGTTTTTTTTTCTTGGTGAATTTTAGATACTTAACTTGTTTTGATGGGTTCGACATATTTACGAAAACATGCAGATGGGTGTCGAAAGATGGAATTGGTGCCGTTGGGCGTTTTTTCATTGGTACATTTCATCAAATTCTCACAAATGATGACACTTAACACCAGATCTTTGCATTAATTAATTGTGACCATCTTCATCAGGTGGGCGATTTGGAAATCTTTTTGATGATGATCCAAAACAATGGCGAATGTATGCCGACTTCATAGGCAGTGCTGGAAGGTGACCAATACATTATAAGCATTTCATGGCTGCAATATGATTCTGTTTACCACTTGAAACCATTACATTTTCTTTCCACTTTACCTGTTTGTTTTTTTTTTTTGAATGTGATGCAGCATCTTTGATCTCTGTACACCTCTCTACCCTGCATATTTCCTTCCACTAGCATCTCTAGGGAATCTTACTAAGGTATTCACGGATTCTGTGGTGATTAATATAAGTATATGCTCAATCATACATTAATACCTTATTACTAAATGCTTATTTCATATTTGTACATCTTAAAAGTTGGTGTGATTGACTACTTGATCAGGCTGTAGCAAGAGGGCTAAAGGATCCATCATTTCGGGTGATTCAAAGTCATTTTGCTGTTTCTGGAAATCTTGGAGATGTGGCAGCAAAGGTATGCTATTACCTTTTGATATGTGTTACCGGTAGCTCTTTTAATTTTTTTTTCAATATATAACCCGTCAAATGGAACCAAAACCATGTCTGATCAAACACGCATCTTAAAGCACTGGTCATCTGCAAACAGTAAACACATCTCTGAATGAAACCATCTCAGGATAAACACAACCTTAAATAAGAATCAGAGTTAATTTAAACAGACTGAAACACCCAAAACACCAATTCGGTTCAAGCACTAACTCACACGGGAACAGCGCAAACAGGCACATGCATAAATCAATTCACAAGCATATTGGAAACAAATTGGGAAAACACAAACAAGCATTTGATACCTATAACAGACACTCATCATATATGGCAGAAGCAGAGATCGATGGGGTGTGCCATGAGGAATTGAGGGGTGGTCGAAGATGGTGGTTTCACAGATGGATGATGAAAGTGGTGATTGAGGTTTTGTTTTGGGTTTTAATTTGTTATAAATACATATAGGGGAAATAGTAATTGTTTATATCAACTTTCTTAAGTATTTAAAATTAAAAAAAAAACTAAATAAAACCAAAAAATGATCTATAATTAAAAAACATTCACGTCAGTGACCCCCGGCGTTACCTTCGGAAATTAATCGGTTAGTTACATGACTTGCATCAAATGTAGGATTAAGAAAGTTTGGTACATAAAAAACAAGAAGTTTTAAAATACATATAATAACAGTAAATTGTAAAGTTGGATTCATTTTGGTGCACTTTTCCCTTAAAAACTCCATAAAGAACAAACAAGATAAGTGAGTGAATTTGGAATACCTATTCGCTATAAGAGGAAGCTCACATCATATTAAGTTGTTAAGCGCATATGTCAATTTTGACAGAATTCATTTTTTACTAAATATTTTTCAGGAGGAAGTTTGGGACGTATCTGCACAGCTCATTGGCCTTGGCCTGGGCATATTGGTCCTGGTATAACATGCTGCTTATTCAACCCATTTAGTTATGAATGGGTCAATTTAGATTGTGCTGTAATCCCAAATGGGTCAAATGGTTTTTTTAGCTAAAAAGAGAACGGGCCAAATGAGCACATTACATATTAATAAAAGAAATTAAAAAATGGACAAGTGTGTGTTATTGACGTCACTTGACCCACACTAAAATTGACCGGTTACCGAATTCACCCATTTTGCAACATCTCTTTCTTGTCAGCATCATTCTTTAAAATGTAATGTAGTTAAATAACCTAATCTTATTGTAGTCAACACCTGGTCTTGTTAATTCATATCCAGTTTTAGCATCGACATGGATGACCATGCGGCTTCTGCACCTTTGGCTACGTTATCAATCTCTTTCAGTTCTTCAGTTCAATACGGTGAGATAATGATGCATATTAATTTTTTTTTTATAACTCCTAGTTTAGGAGGATTTGTTTATCAAAATTTATTCATGATCATAAGTTTAGTTTGGACTTAGGGTTCATTCTTTACACAACAAATTTAACTTTATAAGCCCTCACTTTCCAAGCCTTCTGCTTTTTGACATCTGTTTTTTCAGGTAAATCTAAAGCGGGCCCGGATTTTGGTGAACATGCATGTCTCAAGCTCAACAGTTTTGGGTAAGCTTTGTGCCTTTTAATGTGTATAAATTACAATAATTAAGCATGTACTTTATAGATTCCTAATTCATTTTTTTTAAATTTAGGATGTGAGGAATGCAATAAAATGGAAAATATATTATCATGGGAGATATTTTCGGTACCTCGAATTGTTTTTGGTGTCTCTCTGTCTGACATGCTTGGTGGTGACACATCAGGCCTCAAGGTAATGCCTTTATGAATTTTTTACTGAAGATATTTTCGTTTCATTTTCACACATAAATTTGTTACGTAAACATAGTTTATGTTTCACAACAATATTGAAACACGCTTGACAAGAATTTTCATTTTTCTAAAAGATAAGTTGAAGGTTTAAAACAAACAAATTATGTTTTAATGAATTTGAAAGCTCAGTCTTATTATAATCAAATCGTCGATGTGTGTTTTATTTTTAGTTTTTTTCTTTTCTTAAAAGTTGTGTTAATTTAAAAATAATTTGTAAAATTTAGTAAAAAAAAATGTTTTGTTTATAGAGGTAGTCATTTGTTTTTTATTGAAGGGTACCTTAGTCGTTTGGTTGACAGTATTCTTATAACAGATTCTTAATGTTGTTGATTTTTGATAGGTGAAGAAGCTTCTAGAACTTTATTCTAAGGAGAAATATATCCTTGTCCTCAACCAGCAGCCTTTCAAAGATTTTGAAGTCCTTGTCTCCTTTAAGGCATGCATCTTACACTATACTTTCTCTTTTGTTCTTCCATATAATTTTTGGCTATTAAATATATCAATGAAACCGCTTTTCTACTCCATATATCTCTATATCCAGACCATTTTCTGCACTGGTCCTACTTTCTGGAAAATATATCAATGAAACCGCTTTTTCTACTCCAAAATATCAATGAAACCGCTTTTTCTACTCCAAATTATGTTTATTTCAATCCTTTTTCATTGTTGATGTGAGTAGGGTGTTCACAATCTGGTTCAGCCGGTTTTGACGAAAGTTCTGGGCTGAACCACCAACTACGATTTCGTGTAACAACAAACCAAATCTGCCGGGTTGGGTGGTTTGGCAGGAGCAGCTGGTTTGAACCAATTTTGAAATTGTTTCTCAAAATCATTAGTTTGTATACAAAGTTTTAATATAATAAACGTGGTTTATGATATAACTACATATTTTAACAACGAAAAAAATGTAACTGTTAAATCAAGCTGTGAACCGAATTGTTTAGATCTCAAACCAGAAGACTTGCCTCGGTTTTGGCGGTTCAGTCAGTTTCATCGGTTTTTGAACAACCCTAGGGGTAGGGCTGCAAACGAACTGAACGAACACGAACACGTCCTTGTTCGTGTTCGTTTGTTAAGAAATATAAGTGTTCACGAACGGTTCATGAACGCTTACCGAACAAGATTTTATGTTCGTGTTTGTTTGTTAAGGAAATGAACTTGTTCATGTTCGTTCGTGTTTGTTTGTTAATTTTAGGCAACGAATGAAAATGAACGATGATGAATAGAAATGAGCACAAACTGTTCATGAACACATATGATAACAAACGAACACAAACAAACTTTCATGAACAAAATATATAATACATTGACACTTGTTAAATATTTTATTTGTCGGAATTTTGAAGTATTTAGATAAAATATAAAAGCTAAAATCATTAATGAACTATCGAACACAAACGAACACGTTACCGAACGTTCACGAACATAAATGAACGAACGCGCCCTTTGTTCATGAACGAAATTTCTTGTTTGTGTTCGTCTGTTTAATAAACGAACAAACACAAACGAACTTCCCGCCGAACGGTTCACGAACTGTTCATTGAACGTTTGGTTCGTTTGCAGCCTTACCTAGGGGGTTACCACATGTATTTCATTAGGAGCGAGTTCAAGTGAGAACCATTGAATTAGGAACCAAATGAACCATTTTTTGCCTTTGATTATGGAGTGGACAAAAGGGTGAAAGGTGAGCATCATCAATTGGAATATGACCCACGACTAAAAAGTAAAAAGTGGTCATTTGTTTCCTGTTTATTTTAAGGCAAAATGGATTTTAATAATCCAAACTTTCACCCATTGGCCGGCAACGGACCCAACTTCAAAAATAACCGGTGGTGGTCCCAACTTTTCGTATATTGTAAACCAATGGACTTTTACTAAAAAAAACCTTAATTTCTTTTTGTCTCCTTATCCTTTTCGGCAACTTTTTCGTATAATGTAAACCAATGGACCTTTACTAAACCGAAAAGGATAAGGAGACAAAAAGAAATTAAGGTTTTTTTTAGTAAAAGTCCATTGGTTTACAATATACGAAAAGTTGGGACCACCACCGGTTATTTTTGAAGTTGGGTCCGTTGCCGGCCAATGGGTGAAAGTTTGGATTATTAAAATCCATTATTCCTTATTTTAATTGTTCTCGTTTTCTTCTATTTGTTCTCCAAACCTGACACATTTTCTTCTCGTATACCCAAAAATCCATAGGATGGAGCTACAAGCCTCTCGATGCTGCGAAGTGTTTGGCAGACGTATTGGCTCTATAAGAATCAAAGCAGACAAGAAAACATGTTTGATCAACTTCAAGAAAGCCTGAAAGAACTTGATCATCAATTTGACATGTTTTTGCAGCAGCTAAGAGACGTCGGATGGGACATCGATAGCATAAATTTGAAAGTTCGTAAAGACGTTTTTATCCAAGATTTTTCCATGTATTGATGTTATATTATAGTTGCATTTTTATACATTGATCATTAACATGATGTTTTAATAATATTTGATAATATGAGATTTTTTGTTTTGTTTTTGTAATAATGAGGGTTCTTTTTTTGGTATATGGATATAACAAAATGTAACTTGTAAGCTATATTGGTCAAAGTAACCATTCTATAGGCATTTTGTTTCTTTTTTGGGTATATGGTGTAGTTGAGAGAGTTGCTTGAGCACGTTTGTTCCACCGACAAACCTTCAGTTTCTTCAAGTATATCATAAGCACCATCGCCCACAACAGACTCATGCTTCAAGCCCGCTTCGTTGACAAATTATAGTAACACTCTTGGTACCGACTAACGCCCTTTGGATAGGTAAACGTATTCTATGGCTTCGTTTGTTTTTATGATAAATTGCCACCTGCTTCTCGCCCGTTTGTTGCCATCATAGATTCTGTGTCTATTCCTAAAACTTTTGAGTGAAGTTTTGGCTTGGCGCAATGCTATGATTGATGAGATGGAATCCTTTGATCAGAATGACAATGGACGTTGCATATTTACCTGCGCATAGAAAGCCAATCAGTTGCTAGTGGGTATTCACGATGAAAGTTCATGGTTAAAAGCTCGAGCTGTGATAGGTTATGCTCAGACATGTCACATATAGAGCGGATTATTCTGAGTTGTTTTCTCAGATTGCCAAACTGTCATCGGTTTGTCTTTTTATCTCTTTATCAACTTGATATCAATAATACATTTTTACATGAATAACGGCGCTGGTTTGTTGCTTGGGGAGTATGACAAGTTGTGCGAACTAAAGAAACATAAATATATGGTCTCAACTCTCAAGTAATCTCTTGGTTTGTTAGCGATGTGGTCATAGAATTCGAATTAAAAACTTCATATGGTCATTGGGTGTTCTTCTCTTCATTTGATTTGGGATTATTCTTCTCATTATATGCGTTGATGATATCGTAAATACTGGAAGTGAAGAAGTCCACATTCAAAAATTAGGGCCAAAAGAAAAGATATTTGTTTGGAATTGAAGGATCATGCAGTATAAAAGATTAAAAGGCATATATTTAGCTCAGCGGAAATATTGTTTGGATGAGCTAAGACATTCCGGGGTTATTGAAGCAAAGAGTTGGGTGATGCTCTGATGTTTCGTAGAAAGCAAACGAAGAAGACTTGTTGAAGTCAAGAAGAATTGTTGGAAGGCTAAACTATCTCACAATTACTCGCTCTGGTATGACTCTTTCGATAAGTGTAGTATGTCATCCTGGCATTGAGATGCCATTTGTCACATTCTTTGATATATCAAGGGTAATCCATGTGATGACATCCTATATCAAATCTCAATGGCTACCACATCATAGAAGGATTTACACATAGTGATTATGATGAAAACCCCACAAGCAAGCAATCCACTACCAGGTATTGTGTTTTCGTTGGGTGTGTAATCTTGTGTCATGGAAGAGCAAGAAACAAAGCGTTGCATCTCTTTCGAGTTCAGAATCGTAGTACTTGTTTAGCTTCAAAACCTACTTGCCGAAATTGGGGTTAGACAAACTAAACCGAAGAGTTTATGGTGAGATAACGATTCACATTTCAAATAACTCCTATTTAGTGTAAGAACTAGAGACAGAAACTCTTACAAACCTTGAAGATGTGACGACTAAAACACCTTGTACTAAAAGTAGAAACCAACGTTTTTATTAAAGCCTTGCCTAGAAGCCGAGTTTGCCATACCTGTAACATCTTTTATATATACTATCGTATATACATGTGAAATACACATAGCCAAATATATATTTTGATTTGTTTTCTGATTTCACTAACAAAGTATAATTTACAATTTTTTTGTAGGACCTTTACAAAGTTTTAAAGTTAACCTATGAATAAATCAATTCGATTCGATTCATGATTCAAGCCCAAAAGCAAGTTGCAAGCCATCAATCTGAACATCTACTATAGCAAATCAACTCCGTTTAAATCTTGATCTCACCAATAATCTCCACAAGAGCATTTCCCATCTTTGAAATAGTGAAATCTTCTAACATCCCTTACAATTATCTCCCTCTCAACAACCTTGGAAATGAATTTGGTTGCAGAATGGCAGTCATTGCACACTCTAAGATTCTTCGCTACACGAATTGGGACGCCAGGTGGCATGTTGAGCAACCCGAAAGCAATCGCCAGACGCTCACTGTGCCCACATAGCAAAGTCTCTTTTTCCTCCTCGTTTACATTGTGAAGAACACATGACGTATCGGGAACATAACCTTCCTGTTTCAGTCTTTCTGATAATGTTTCAAGAAACCTGTGAAGTTGCTCGCTTTGCGGGTGCGAAAAATCCCCAGAAACGAATTTGTGAACTTCATCATCAAACTCAATCCAACTGCAACCGGGTTCTTTCTTTACGCCGTTTCTGATCATAGTTTTTCTAACTTCTGTTGCTTTCTCCCATAATCCAGCAGATGAGTAGATGTTTGAAAGAAGAACATAGTGGCTAGCAACGTTCGGCTCTAATTCGAGCAGCCGACGAGCCGCAATCTCACCGAGTTCAACGTTTTGGTGAATCCAACAAGCTCCAAGTAAGCTACTCCAAGCACCTACTTTATCGAAGGACGAAGGCATGCTATCGATAAGCTCATGGGCTTCGGCTAATTGACCCGCTCTACCGAGCAAGTCAACCACACAGCCATAGTGATCTTCTGTTGGGTCAACGCCAAATTCATCTTTCATTCTACAGAACAAGTTCTGGCCTTCAGTTACCATTCCCGAATGACTGCACGCTGCAAAAAGCGAAATGAATGTGACCTCATTTGGCTTGACTTCAGCCACCATGTTTTCGAAAAGTGACAGCGCGATATCTCCTCTCCCGTGCATACCGTAAGCCATGAACATGACATTCCATGTGATCACGTTTCTTATAGGCATCTTGTCGAACACGTTTCGGGCTAACGTTAAACAGCCACATTTAGCATACATGTCAGCCAGTGCGCTTCCTACGGCAACATCCGATGCCAACAGATTTCTAATAGCGTAAGCATGGATTTCTTTCCCCTTTGCTAGAGCTGATAACGCTGCACATCCTGGAAGAACCGTCATTAATGTTATTGCATTCGGTTTACGCTCGTTTTTAACGTTTGGTTCATCTCTTTGTGTCATCTTATGAAGTAGATCCAATGCGTGTTCATGACATCCGCAAACCACATATCCAGTGATCATCGTATTCCAAGAAACCGTATCTTTAACCTCCATGCTACCAAATATGTTTCTTGAAACATCAACCTTCCCAATTCTAGAGTACAAATCCATCAGCGCGTTTTGCACATACCCGTCTTCCGAAAACCCCATTTTCACGACATAACCATGCATGCCTTCTTTATCACGAAAACGTTCACAGTGCGTAGAAGCTGGCAATACACTAGCCATCGTTGTGGGATTAGGAACAAGCCCTGAAAACTCGATCATTTCAAGAAAAACAATCAATGCTTCATCGTAAAACCCGTTCTGCGTATAACCAGCAAGCATAGCATTCCAATTAGCAAGACTTCTGTGCACAAGGCCATCAAAAACCCTAAAACCATTTGTAACCTCCCTGCAATTGCAGTACATATCAACTAACGCGCTACACACGTATGAATTCTCTATCAAATTAGTGTGCCTTAACGCGTAAGCATGAATCTCCTTCCCATGTTCTAGTAATTCCAAATGCGAGCAAGCAGGAAGAACACTCGAAAGTGTAACTCCATCGGGCTTCACCCCTTCTAGAATCATAACCCGAAACACCGCCATCGCATCCTCAAAATTATCTTTCTGCGACAACGAACTTATCATCGTGTTCCAAGAAACCATGTTTTTACTAGCAAAAAGCTCAAATATCGAAACCGAATCATTAATCCTTCCAAGTTTCGCATACATAGACATCAAAGAATTGTATACAAAACTCATACTTTCCCCAATTCTTAACGCGTAAGCATGAACTTGCTTCCCAAGCATGACACCCCGTCGAGTTTCTAAATTCGAACAAGCAACCGACATGCTCACCAAAGTAAACGAATTCGGCTCAACCTGTTCAAACTGCATTCGCCGAAACATATCCAACGCAAGCTCCCACTTCTCCAGCCTACACAAGGAACCAATCAACGTATTCCATGACACTTTATCTCTCTCAATAATTTTATCAAACACCTTGAGTACATCATCTAACCCCCCACATTTCCCATAGAAATTCAGCACCGTATTGGCAACCGTTACCGAAGACGCATCATACCCATGTTTAATAACAGCTCCATGAATCTGTTCACCCAAATTGAAGTCTTGAATTTCAGTAACTGCTTTTAAAAGTGCAGGAAAAGCAAAGTTATCCGGATGGTGACCGGCTGTTGTCATGTCGATGTAGACCGAAATGGCTTCGTGGAAGTTGTTTGAACGAGTGTGTGAACGAAGCTGCTCGATCCATGAGGAGTATGAAGTGGGTTTTTGATTTGATGAAGGGGGTTTTGAGGAAAAGCCTAAATTGTGGGGTTTGTGTTGTTGGTGGTGAATTTGTAAAGGGGGAGTGATTCTTAGTGTGGACATTGGTTGGTGAATTTAAAGCTTGTTGTTTTCACAGGATGAATTGAAGAAGATGGAGGGAAATTTGATCTCTTCCACGACCAAACTCGTAATGGCCTCACAACCACACTCGTGATGGATATGGATTGGAATTTTTTTGCATTTGGGAAATTAACAAAGGTTACGATTTACGAAGCATTCATATACATTTTAGATTTAAAATAAATGGTCAAGATTAAACGAGTACAACTGAAAAAAGAAAAGAGGCAGGGCCTGGTTTTTAGACTGAGGGGAGTGGGGCGACTCCTCCCTTTGAGATGCCCCAAGATGCCTCAAACACCGTGCCCCTTAGGCAACTTCTATAGCAACTTCATCTTGGGCGTCTTGCAGAGGATGCCATCCTCCTTTTTCATCCACCAATCAAAAACCTCACTTTTTCAAACAACCAATCATAACTCTTTATTGGGCATCTTGAGTTGCCATGAACACCACCCCCATTTTTTTACCCAACTACCTCTATGATGACGTGGCGACACATGGCGCAAGTCGCCCCCTCAAAAGGTCGCCCCACTCCCCTCAGTCTTAGTTCAGCCAATAGTTTTTCTCTTTCCAATTCCTCATCGTTTTTAAAATGTTAATAACTCTTTCATATAACATTATTTAAAAAAAAAAAAAAACATTGTAAAAACGAGTGTTTTTTATCTTTAAAACGAGTATACTATTGCTATACTTTTGAAATTATTTTTCCGATAACCCGGATCGTAAAATGCAATGGTAAAACCCAATCTGTAAAACGCAATTCAAAATGGTAAAACCCATATTGTAAATCACAATTTGAAAACCCAGGTCGTAAAACGCAATTCCCAATGGTAAATCCAGATCGTAAAACGCAATTCAAAATGGTATAACCCAGAACGTAAAACGCAATTCACAATGATAAAACACAGATCGTAAAACGCTATGGTAGAACCCAGGTCGTAAAACACAATTCATAATGGTAGAACCCAGATCGTAAAACACAATTCGAAAACCCAGGTCGTAAAACGCAATTCGAAAACCCAGGTCGTAAAACGCAATTCAAAAACCCAGATCGTAAAACGTAATGATTGATGAAATTCTTCATATTTCTTACACAGATTGAAGTCGCTTTCTTCAACGATTAACAAAAGTGAATGTTAGAAATATTAACAAACGAATTGATTGATTCGCTTCACAAAAACGAGAAAAAAAATGAGAAAATTGTGTATAATTGAACTGGGTTTCTTAAAAAAGTTGAAGAACACATTTATTGAGGGTTTGAATCATTGATTGATGAAGAAAATCATAATATGATGTTGTGATTATAGAGAGAGAAAGTGAAGAAAATGTTGAAGTTGATGAGTTTTGAAGATGCAGTGAAAGATAAAGAAAGAAGATAAGATGATTGATTAAAATAGATTGACTAACATATCATTCCTATTTGTTTTTCAATTTTGCCACATGTCAGAACCTCATTCCTTCCTACCATTTTTACCCAAACTGTACTTTCTATTTAATCATCTCCCTTATTATATATACTACAACTAGGTTAAATACCCATGTAATACACGGGCTTAACTACTATGATTTGTAATAGATGTTTTAATAAAACTTTATGGAATTATGATTCATAAATACAACATCGTAACTAAAATTAATACTTATAAATGTAAAAATGTAATAGTAATTCACAACTCTTAATTTTTTTATATGCAATATTTGTTGGTTTTTTGTCACAGTATCCTATTTATGTAACTACCATATTTATGTAACATTAGTGGTAATTCATAACTCAATATTTCTTTGATTTTAATGCCATTAAGAACCACTAAGTATTTTTAAAAAAAATTGGAAAAAAAGGTATTTGTGTGCCCACCCAAACTACACGTCCTTAAATTTTAAACAAATTAAAAGTCAAGTCTAGCTTTAATGTATACAATTTTAAACAACACTGCTTAATATTTGATAACCATGAGTTCTTACAAAAAAAATGTTTTTTTTCCGAACATAATGTTTTGGTAACAACACATAGATGGCTTTCCTAGACCGCAGGTCTACCATTCTATTCTAATCGTATATCTTCAAGGTAAGCACATAATAATAAATATCAAAGTAATGGATGTGCTATGCAATGTAACTACTGGCCTTGAATAACGACTATCCACAGTTGCTCCCATGACAAGCTTTGCGACATTATGCTCAAGTTCGAAATCAACCACCTTTCTCAACTGAATCCTTTTCGGTATATACATACGGACTCCGCGCTCACCAAATAAAAATACGCTTTGAAATTATTTGAAGAGGATGGATATTGTACAAGACAATATTTTCGTACGAGATCTACATGAAAAGGAGAAGAGAACACATGTAATTGGCAAGAAGGGTATTATGGTCATTCTCCAAGTGAACAATTTTCACCCTTGATTTTCAAATGGCTATAACTTTTTTCATACGTTAATATTTTTATAAAAAAATTACACCGTATTAACGAGCATTTCATTCTCTTTAATTCGAGCAGCCTGTTGCTATAGTTTTCTTAAAAAAATTAGAGGATTTTGAATACATGTAATTCCATTACGTGATTACTTGATTTTGAATACACAACACATGACTACGTATTTTGAATACCCATTACGTGATTACATATTCAATATAAACTATTACGTGATTACACATTCAATATGATTTGTTATAACTAATGTTATTACAATTATGCTTATTACGTAATTACACACATCAATAATAAAAACTTGATTATTTATGTTTTATTACGTGATTAAATCTCTAATATACGACATTATGTGGTTATTATAGGTTGATTTGGTTAATTTTTGTATATAATTTATTCTTAATACGTGGTTAGACCTGAAATATAAGGTATTCCATATGAAATATTATGTATTAAATGTTATGTTTTTACGTAATTACGTAATCACTCAGTCTAGTTTCACATAAAATACTATAATGAAATCAACTATGTTTTTACGTAATTACGTAATCACTCAGTCTGGTTTCATATAAAATACTATAATGAAATCACGTAATCACGAAACGAGTATTCAAAATCACGTAATCACGTAATAATGCGTAGTCAACTATTGTTACGTAACTATATAATCACGTAATGGGTATTCAAAATCCTGTATTCAAAATCACGTAATCACGTAGTCACTTACTAGGTATTCAAAATCATGTAATGGGTATTCAAAATCCTTTAAATATTTTTAAAGAAAACTATAGCAATAGGCTGCTTGAATTAAAGAGAATGAAATGCTCAATACGGTGTAAATTTAAAAAAAATATATTAACGTATGAAAAAGTTATAGCCGTTTGAAAATTAAGGTGGAAACTAGTTAATTGTGAAAAGACCAATGATACGCTCTAAAATATACATATTTTTATATGAATACTCTTACACTTTTGAGTAACTTTAGGGGTGTTTTTATTGGTTATTACTCCTATTTGGTTCATATTTGGATTTTAAAGGTTTTGAGAAACAACGAGCTAAATAGGAGTATTTTGACTAAACTTGAGATTGTTAGTGAAACTTGAAATAAATTCTTCTTGTTTTGATTGGTTATAAAATTATTTTTTAAAACAAATTAAATGAGAGTTCTTGAAAATTTGGTTGAACTACAAAAAAAATATAGTTATACATATGAATATATAATTCTTAAAAAATGTGTTTGATTTGTTTAAATGGTTTGAGCAGGTATAAAAAGAAATTGAAAAAAAAAGGAATCATGTTCACCGTTCCCTTTTAATTTTTATTATGGGCCATTAGAAAAATCATAATGCCAGCCCACTTCATCACTTAAAGATCTGCTAGACAATAGCACGGGTCCACCCACCTTTTACAATTGGCTAAAGCCCAATATTGTGATGGAGGGCAGGAGGACTCAACTGTCGTCTGTGATATAATAAAGGGCTGGCAGCTATGAACATAAGATAGGTAGGTGGGCGTAAGCAAGAAAGCAAAAAAAGAAAAAAAGAGAGCAAAGAAAAAAAGAGTTCGATAAGGAGAAGGAAAAAAATTATTGGCTTCAAGCCACGATTCGAGATTCGGGTTTGGTTTGCAATTTATTATTTTTTTTGGTTTTGTTAGACTTTGTGTTTTACAAACTATTAAACATGATTTGCTATCGTTTGAGACTCGTTTCTTTTTTTTTTTTTGACTATTTTTCTTAGACTACCTAGGCCTATATGAACTATGATTTAATGCTTTGTCTATTCGCTTTTGACTAATGATTAAATTGTGATGATTTACATATTCCTGTTTTGTGATTGTTTATGAATTTGTATGCTTGTCTTGGTTGTGATTGGTTGTTTGGTTAGGTGATCTTGTTAGTCTGGTCTGGAACTATTTTGATTATTCTAGGTTCGTTAATCTATTAGGTTTTCAATATAGAGCTTGAGATTAGAGATAGTTCAAGTTTAACTAAATTAATTAAAATCAACTGAGTATAGTGTGCATCCTTTTCTGGCAACTCTAGGACGAGTCAGGATTGCTAGGTTATTAGCTAAGCGTTGTTTGGTAGTTTGGGTGGCCGATAGCTCTGATCCGGCTACTTATTCGCGTTTAGGGTTTCCTAGGTTTTAAGTTTTTTACAGGTTTAGCTTCATGATTGGAGGATTTTAGCACCATAGTTGTTTTTAATCTGACAGTCGTGGGATTCGGTGTCGATAGGTCGAGTCGTTTCCAATTTAGCACTTTATCAGTTTGTTCCATCTTCTATTTTGGTTGATCATCCTTAGCGGGAAGTTTTCTGGGTAGATTTGGAGCTTTAGCCATTGGTCAGGACTAGAGATCATGGGTTGGTCATAGGGATTCGAAACCTGGGTAGTTCTTTCTCTTCATTGTCTGCTTCCCGTCACTTCACCATCTTGCTTGCTTGGTTTGTTCTCTTGTTCACTCGCTTTTGTAGAATTAGAAAAATCCTAAAAACACAAATGAAACCAATTAAGAAATTAGTTGAGTCAGAGTCTCGTTAGTGATGTGTGCAAAATGTAACATATAAATTACATTAAATAAGGCATAAAACTAACCCTTTTTTTAGTACTAATGTTGAAAAAAATGTGTTTTTGTCTTCCTTTTGAATTTACAGGACCAAACGAGCTTAAACGAACAAAAGGAACAAATATACAACAAAAACCAACATAAATACAAAGAAAATGAATAAACGTGACATGCCCGACCCCTCGGCAGCATCCCCAAAGCAAAAACAAAGAAACAGAAGACTGACCACGGGGCCGTGCCCACTGGACACGGGGGTGTGGTCAGGTGTTTGCAGAAAAGACAAAGCTGTGGAAGCTTCTCGCCCACCACGGGGCGTGCCCAACTTAGCACGGTGTGTGGTCAACGCTAAGATACGCAGAATCTTGCAAAATCTTGATAGTACAGATACGCTTCTGCCCACGGGGCCGTGCCCGCTGAACACGGGCCGTGTGGAGCCCTATGCTGACAAATGCATTTAATGAAGGAAGAGAAAAGGATGGCCACGGGGGCATGTCCGCTGGACACGGGGCCGTGGCCGGGTTTCTGTTCAGGCTATAAATAGGGGTGCTTGGCTCACTTCAAAGGCATCCCTTAGCAAACCACTACTCTCCCACTTTGCCACCACTCCACCACCACTACACCACGAACACCCACCACCATCATCCATCATCCACCTTTAGAGTGTGTAGTAGTCTCGGGATCCAAGATTGATAGTAAGAGTTCTTGCCAATCAAAGGCCATGTTTGGCTAAGCCTCTTACATCACTTGGTGAAGACAAGTCTTTTATGTATTACTTTTGATTTTTAATATTTCGGCACTTTTTATTTGGTTTTGTATTAATGACTTTAATAACTAGTTTCTTATGTTGAAGGTGAATTTTCTTTATCATTTGTCCGTGGCGTCTTGGCATTACTTTACTGTCTATATAAAGTAAAAGATTTACACCATTCATATCTCTACGGTCTATATAGAGATATGTTGGCTACCTGGTCGGGGGTTAAGGGAATGGTTTAGTAAATTTCTTGCCTTGTTCAGTGTATAGTTCCTGCAAGGACCTGGGTCAAGCTTACTAGGACCTCCTTCAATGCCCACTGGTATTGGATGGCGGGGATGCGAATGGCTTGATCCCCTCATATGTAAACTACTATTAACACATTAAACCGGCTACTTGGGATTGTATCCCTTCTGACTCAAACCACTTAGCCGAGAGTAACGTCACCTTCAAAAGAGGGGTCTACCACTTTTCGCATTAATAACTTAATTAATTATCTTTCAATATTCCGACCCTTTGGGATTGTATCCTTGCTGATTCAAACCACTGGGTTGAGGGTAACGTCACCTTCAAAAGAGGGGCCTACTACTATAACTAAGATAATCTCTTAAAAAGTCCGAAAGTGCAAAAATAATCAAAGGATACTTAAAAGACGAGTCGGATCCAAGTGATTCATCTTGTCTATCTGTTTTTACTTTATTTTTATTTCTGCATTTTTAGTTTTATTTTTCATGTTTAAAACCTTTTCTCAAAAATTTTAGATTGATTAGACGTTGAGGATAAACCGGTACTACGCTCACTATGGGTGCACTTGCACAAGTGTGTGTTTAGTGTTAGTAGAATATCGTGTTTTATAAATTTAAAACTTGACTAATGTGTAAAATGGGCTTAAAATATCAATAAAAATATATTACACCTTGCACACATGGAGTTTTTGGCGCTGTTGCCGGGGACACAAGGATTTTAAGAAAGTTAGGAATCAACGGCCTTATTATTTTTACTTATTTTTCTATTTTTTTGGATTTTTTTTAATTTTTCAGCATCTGCAGACTTTAGCACGGGGCCGTGCCCACTGAACACGCCCCCGTGCCCAATCTTTGTTACCGGCAATTCTGTTTTAAGTCAGACAGTAGCTGAACACGGGGCCGTGCGCACTGAACACGCCCCAGTGTCCAAACCCTAGTTACTGAAAACAGAACCGTAAGATCTCGACGGTTGGTAATTTCTGACACAAACATGAGTGATATTGATTATTTTAACTTTCGCTCCTCTTATGGTGAATGGTGTCAAATATGTGGTAGATCTTATAAAGATTTAGAATATTACTTTCTAAATTACACTCCCCACTATTTAGACCCATCGTTTCCCTGTACCCTTAAGATGGGCGAAAGTAAAACCGATCCCTATCTCACCCCCGAGTGCCCTCAACCATTTCTTTTAGATGACATAATCTTCGAAGAATTATTTCAGCTCGAAGAAATAATTCTCCAAATATTAAAAGAGCTTGAGATGGAAACAAATAATTCATCACATGACGACAATCAAGGAGAATTATTGGGGACGCATTCGGATTCTAACAACATCGTTGATACCAAAAGCACCTCCAACTCTTGTGAGAACATGAGCGATAGTCATCCCTGTGTCGATTGTGCCGTGAAGGACTCTCCATCGGTCTCCGCCGATGCGTTCATAGACCTGAGCGATTCGACATACACCTTCTTTAACGAGATCCCGGATAAGGGGAATAAAGGTCGGTTTCGCCCACCGGTATTTAGCATAGGTTTTACCCTTTTCAATAACCTCTTGCATTCTTGTTTAAATCAATGGCAAGTAAGTTACCTTAGGCACTTCGGTGTTGTTCCGTCAAGTAAGGAACCGCCCAATCCGGACAAATTCCATAAAATAAGACGAAACTTCATACAACTCTCTAGCCACGGGGCCGTGTCCAGGTCAACACGCCCTGTGCCCGCCTAAAAATTGACCACGGGGTCGTGTCCAGGCCAACACACCCCGTGTTCAGAATACGGATAAAATGTGTCAGAGTCTTGTCTGACCACGGGGCCGTGTCTAGCCGACACGGGGCCGTGGTCAGCATGCTGTCGTTTTCTATAAAGTCAGCATGATTCCTACATATTTGGACCCATTCCAAAGATCAAGATCTGCTGGGATTTTCACATATACCCTACAAGGTATATTCCAAAGAAGGTTCCCAACAACCATCTTGTCTTTACCACTTTTGTCTCTTGCTTTCTTCTCCAAAAACTCCTCAAACCTCCATTAAAGCTGAAATTTCCATGTTTTCAAGCTTTATTATGATATTTGCTAGGTTTTTAACCAAGGAATCATATCAAAAATAAGTTTTATAACACTGTTTTAAGTTATTTATGCTCAGAAATGTCTCAAAGTTCAGAAAAACAATTTAAAACACTAAGATTTCTTGTTTCAAAAATCTGCAGAATGGTGGCCACGGGGCCGTGGCAGAAGTTACTGTTTCATTATTCTGAACTTTTCGACTTGTTTTCTTAGAATGTCGAGCCAGAATAGCGGAACATCTTCAGCTCACTCGAGGAACAGTCGTAGGGAAAGAATGCCATCGATAGAAGCAACCTATGGAACCAATCTTCCCACAAGAAGATAGGAACTTGGCACAAGAATTTGTTAATCCACCGGGTGGGATGACATTCCCCCAGAACCTCCTCTAGACGCCTTACAAGAGGTTCTGGTGGATGTCGCACCTCCTCCACATGAGGAAGACAATGAGCCCGCCTTTCTTCTCCCTCGGGAGATAGAGGAGTGGCTCAACGATGTATGAGGAGCACCCCCCGGAAAGAAGTTCTAAAAGCCTTATTCAACCGAAAAAATTTATTTTTCAGGATTTTGTTGCTCTTATAATAAAAGCATCTAGGATAGAACTTCTTTGTGGTTTAAAAATTTCTTGCATTCTATGACCTACTTATCTATCTTAGTTTTTAGTTTGTACTTTTTAATTTTTAGGAACTATGTATCTCGCACTTTTTAATGAATGATGGTTTAAAATTATCAAATGGTGTTTTGGATGATGTTGTAATGGTTAAACACACTCGAAAATGTGGAGGTTACCAAGGGAACATTAAAACCACACCCCATGCACAAAAAACAGAGCTTCCAGACAATTTTCCAGCATTACAGCAAGTTCAGCACGGGGCTGTGCTCAGCCCAACACGCCCCGTGCAGCCGTGCCCAGGCCTCTGCAGAAAGTTGCCCAGTTCAAGTAACTAGACACGGGGCTGTGCTCACTGAACACACCCCGTGCCAACCTTCTGTTAAATTTTGTTACTGGCAATCTGACCACGGGGCCGTGGCCAAACGCCCAGTAACGCAAAATTTTGTTTTTCAACACCTTTTTACACATTCAATCAACCTAAAAACTTTTTTTGGGGCACATTGAGGACAATGTGTAATTTAAGTGTTTGGGGGGGGGGGGGGGGGATGCTAAAACCTTGAATTTTGCAAGTCCTAATAACAAGCCTTACACAAAACTCTATTGGAACCGCTAATTACCCCAATTTTTTTTCAATTTTTTTACTTGTGTTGGTTTAATTTGGTAATAACAAGTTCTAAAAAGGTTATATTTTTAAAAATTTACAACCGATAGCGTCATGATAAAAAGAACCAACATAAGAAAATTATGAAAAGGCATGACAAGTCTAATTAAAATTTGATTATATATACCTGATCACATTATAAACCCATTCCCACAACAAGTGAGTTTTGAGCCTTTATTGAGTATACAAGCATATATCTTTAAACTAAATGCTCATTTTTCGTTTCTTGTGTGAATAGCCGTTTGGTTCTTACGACTCTATAACTTGCCACGACGATATATTCCCGGTCCTTACCAACTTAAAACCAAGTAAGTAAATGATGGAGGCATTAGGACTAACCCATTTTCCTTTCAACAACATTATTTTTCAATTTTTTTATCACCTACCCAAAAAAACCCCTAGTTAACCCCTTTGAGCCTAAACCTTTTTATTTCAAAACCCATAAAAAAACACCCTTTACCCACCAAAACCTTTTTCTTTTTCAACCCCTTTATTTTAGTAGAAAGCTCGGTTATCTTGTGACGTTTCCTAAAAAAAAAGGAAGTCTAGTAATAAATAAACAAGTTCCTCAAAGAAACTTTGTTTGAAAATGCGTAGTTCGAATAAAAGTCACAAAAACAAAAAGTTTTACGACGACCGACGCTTTTTATGCTTTTAGCCCCTTTTACTAACCAATAACCAAAACCACCTACCCTTAGCCCAAGCCTAACCTTTTCCCAAAGTCCTCTTGATATTTACAAAGGTTTATAGTTAAAAAAGGAGAAGGTTTGATTGCTTGGCAAGCATATGGTAGAAGTAAGTTCCATGCCGGTCTCGAGTGTTTCACAAAAATACATCTTCGGCCGAGTGTTGAGTGATCTCCCGTGAGGTATGTGAACTTGTATATAAATGGAATTTTAAAGAGGCATGTTATGCCCAAATAAGTAATTTTTCATATGAAATGTTCTAAATAAATCATAACAAATAGGATTGTAAATAGAATAAAAATAAAACCCAATAAAGATCTTGGATTCCCGACACTCAAGACAAGCCCAAAAAACTTCTCTCCTACCTATTCCATTTGGGTGTGTAAGCCACATATTAAAGAGTTTTGCTTGAGGACAAGCAAAGATTCAAGTGTGGGGATATTTGATGTGTACAAAATGTAACATATAAATTTACATCAAATGAGGCATAAAACTAACCATTTTTTAGTACTAATGTTGGAAAAAGTGTGTTTTTGTCTTCCTTTTGAATTTACAGGACCAAACGAGCTTAAACGAACAAAAGGAACAAATATACAGCAAAAAACAACATAAATAAAAAAGAAAAGGAATAAACGTGACATGCCCGACCCCTCGCCAGCATCCCCAAAGCAAAAACAGAGAAACAGAAGACTGACCACGGGGCCGTGCCTACTGGACACTGGGGCGTGGTCAGGTGTCTGTAGAAAAGACAAAGCTGTGGAAGCTTCTACGCCCACCACAGGGGTGTGCCCAGCTCAGCACGGGGCGTGATCAACATTAAGATACGCAGAATCTTGCAAAATCTTGATAGTACAGATACGCTTCTACCCACGGGGCCGTGCCCGCTAAACACGAGCCGTGTGGAGCTATATGCTGACAAATGCATTTAATGAAGGAAGAGAAAAGGATGGCCACGGGGGCATGTCCCCTGGACATGGGGCCATGGCCGGGGTTCTGTTCATGCTATAAAGATTCAAGTGTGGGGATATTTGATGGGACACTTCAAAGGCATCCCTTGACAAACCACTACTCTCCCACTTTGCCACCACTCCACCACCACTACACCACCAACACCCACCACCATCATCCATCATCCACCTTTAGAGTGTGTAGTAGTCTCGGGATCCAAGATTGATAGTAAGAGTTCTTTACAATCAAAGGCCATGTTTGGCTAAGCCTCTTACATCACTTGGTGAAGACAAGTCTTTTATGTATTACTTTTGATTTTTAATCTTTCGGCACTTTTTATTTGGTTTTGTATTAACGACTTTAATAACTAGTTTCTTATGTTGAAGGTGAATTTTCTTTATCATTTATCCGTGGTGTGTTGGAATTACTTTACTGTCTATATAAAGTAAAAAATTTTCACCATTCATACCTCTACGGTCTATATAGAGATATGTTGGCTACCTGGTCAGGGGTTAAGGGAATGGTTTAGTAAGGTTCTTGCCTTGTTCAGTGTATAGATCCTGCAAGGAACTGGGTTAATGTCGCAACCCCGACCCCTGCCTCGGGAGGCGGGGGGCCGCGGACTACTCAGAGATGGTGGTATTGGTGTTTATCAATTTAGCAACGGAATTTACATCAGGACCGTAGTTAGGAAATATTTTATCAGAGTAAAATACCACATTTTATAATATTAAACACATGGGAAATTCCCAAGTTTCCAGTACACTCATTTTTATAGGGATAACCCTATTTTATTTAAATAAAAACATCTTCTTTATTTAGGTAACTTTTATAGCCACTTTTCCAAGCCTTTAGTGCTGTCCAGCTGACTTCTGTTTGGCTTTCACATTTTGTTACCTGAAACGCGTTTAAAAACATTTTGTCAGTGGGAAATACTGGTGAGTGAATCCCAATTTAATCAAGACAGATTTTATCAGTTTTACAGTATTGAGGGCGATCTCGCAATTACATTTGTTTATATTTCTACTTTAATTACCACCCACGGTACTGTCAACCCGACTTGTGGTCATGTTACTACTCACAGTGTAGTAACAAATTTTGTATACAAAAACCCAACATACCGACGATAATTGTAGAACACAAATACTCAATCACTGTGAATTGTAATTGAAAACATATGAGGCTTTGTGAAAACCCTTTGTGAAAAGAGGAATTACTCACATTGCAACTTTAGGGTTTTCCTTTGTGATTTCCTGGTGGTTATCTATTAATTACACAATGCACACGTGTTAGTATAATAACCCAATATTTACATTAGTTATACCCTCCCCAAGACAGAACTCCAACGACTACGTCAGGCAGAGCCTCGACAGCCGTTACGGAGCGCTAGATCAATTGGGCAGCGTATCTAATATGTAAACGGGGGTTATGATACTTACAACGAGGTAGAGCTTCGTTATTTAGGGGGCTATAATGCCCGGGTATAGTGCCAATACTATAGAAATTAGAGAGAGAATTCGTGGATTTGAGCGACTGAAATGAACTGCTGATGCTCCCAATTTATAGGAGCTGATCTCGGCTTCCTCGCGGCCCGCGTAAGAGTCAGCTGAGGGCTTCGCGGCCCGCGACATAGGGTATGTAGGCCCTAGCTTGGCTCGGTCACTGACTTAGCTTCGACACGCGTTTGATACGTGGCAGCTCAGGGTGTCGCCCTGGTGACCAACTCTCGTGCCCCGCGTAGCCCGAAGACAAGGTCTTCGTGGCCCGCGAGCGCAACCTGAATTTTGATTTTTATTTTATTATTAATTATATAGAGGTATTTAGGGCCATTATACGTATTCAGGGTATATTTTAAGGTGTATAGGGATTTTATAAATATATTAGGGGTGTCGGAAATATTTTAAGAGGGTTGTTATATCCTCCCCACCTTGTTTTAGAACTCGTGCTCTAGGTCTACTGGAATAGGTGTGGGTATTTCCTCTGCATTTCTGATTTGAGCTCCCATGTGTATTCTGGTCCTCTCTTGGAATCCCATTTCACTTTGACCAGAACTAATCTCTTGTGTTTGAGATTCTTGACTTTCCTGTCTTCAATCTGTAGAGGTCTTTCTACAAACTTAAGCTTTTCATTTACCTCTATATCTTTAAGGGACACTATTAATGATTCATCGGATAAGCACTTTTTGAGATTGCTTACATGAAATACATCATATATTCCAGCCATTTCCTCTGGCAGTTGTAGCTGATAGGCTATAGGTCCTATCCTTCTAATAATCTCAAAAGGTCCAACATACCTGGGGCCTAGCTTTCCCCTTTTGATGAATCTGACTAGTCCTTTCCAAGGAGAGACTTTTAACAATACATTGTCACCTACCTGAAATTCTAACGGCTTTCGCCTGTTATCAGCATGACTCTTCTGAGGATCCCGTGCTGCTTTTAATCGTTCCTTGACTTGAACAATCTTGTCCGTTGTTTCTTGTACTATCTCAGGTCCAGATAGTTGTTTTTCTCTAATTTCTGCCCAACAGACTTGAGTTTGGCACTTTCGTCCATAAAGTGCTTCGAATGGTGCAGCATTGATGCTAGTATGATAGCTGTTATTGTAAGAAAATTCTATTAATGCTAAGTGATCGTCCCAATTACCTCGAAATCAATTACGCAAGCTCTAAGCATATCTTCCATTGTCTGAATTGTCCTTTCGCTTTGTCCGTCCGTTTGAGGATGATAAGCAGTGCTTAGATTTAGCTTGGTACCCATTGCTTTTTGGAAACTTGTCCAAAAATGAGAGGTAAAACGGCTATCTCTATCAGAAACAATTGATAAAGGAATTCTATGTAATGAAACTATTTCATTTACATATAACTTAGCTAACTGTTCCATACTGAAGGTTTCCGTCATCGGTAAGAAATGAGCTGATTTAGTTAGCCTGTCTACAATCACCAAGATTGTATCATTACCTTTTCTTGTTTTGGGTAATTTGGTAACAAAATCCATTGTTATCAATTCCCATTTCCACAATGGCATTTCTAACTGCTGCAATAAAACTGAGGGTTTCTGATGTTCAGCTTTAACTTGTGAACAGGTTAGACACTTGGCAACATAAGTTGCGATATCCTTTTTCATTCCTATCCACCAAAAATTCTTTCTTAAGTCTTGATACATCTTATCACTTCCAGGATGCATCGTGTACTTAGACTTATGGGCTTCCTCTAATATGCGGTGGCGTAGGTTTCCTAGTTTGGGTATCCACATCCTTTCCTTATGGAATCTCCAAATTCCATCTGTTCCTTGTTCTAATTCCTTAATCATTCCTTTCAATTTCTCAGTATCATCCTTGATGACTGATTCTTGTACTTTCCTAATCTGGTCATTTAAATCTGTCACAACCCCCAAAATCCACCTGCGGAGTACTACCGCTTGGAGGCGTGACTGACCAGGATCCAGCCACCAATCATACTGAACAAGCATATAAGTAGTTATAAAATCTGACCAAATATAATTGGTGTTCAAACAAAACATAGTTAAGTTGCAAGCGGAAGCATAAGTCTTAAAAACAAACATAAGTTTAATTGTTTCAAAGTTGAACATGGCACACAGCCGTCCATGTCCCACAACGATCCTCCTCCATGCAAGCTCCTGCTGAGAATCTAAGGACCTGCAAAGCATGTAGTAACGAGTCAACAACAAGTTGAGTGAGTTCACGGTTGGGTGTTTGTTTTAAGTCGTTTCGAAAACAGTTTCCTTTATCTGGCATCCGGCCGTGGGGGTTACCCCATAGTTAAAAACGTGACTTGTTTATTCCCGGTTACTCTGGCCATCCAGCCGTGGGGGCTACCCCGTGTTAGTTATCTGGCATTTCGGCCGTGGGGGCTACCCCATGTATACACTAGACTCGTTACCATATCGACTGCTGACTGTAGTCATGTTTATGTGCCCTGAAACTGTCAATGTCTATCATCATTGACGTGCCCCAGATCCATTAGTTCACGCCCGTCCACTGCGGCACGGTGTGAGGTTTGTCAGACCTAAATAGCGCTATCTAACTAATGACCCGCTCGCCATTGGCCCGACGATTAAGTCGATATAAGAATGAGGGACTTCATGATAGAGTTTTGGTCTAGTACGAGTTATCTGTCCGTGAGGATGAGGAATTTCATTCCTGAACCATTGCTGTCCTACCCAAGGAGGACGAGGAACCCATGTTCCTTAACCCCAATTCCCGGCCCCTGGGAATCCCATGCTTTGTAGAGGGTGTGAACTCACCTTGGTTTGCTCGGTAGATACACAGAAAAGTCAAACAAGCAATATTGTGGTCACTCGCGTCCTATCATAGTTGTATCATACAAGTCAGGTTCGTAACCAAGTAGCACACGGATGTTTCTAGCACATTGCATTCAAGTATCATCTATGGCAGTTCATCAGCATTCACGTTCAACAGTAACGTATAAGGTCTGTGCATTAGGCCCAAGAGTCCGGCCCAATCAATTAAGCCCGTAATGGGGTGCAAGTCCAAACAGTGTGCACATGCACCTGGTCTCGAGTCGCAACTGATGCAGGTTCTGGTCTCGAGTCGCAACCGGACTCGCAAACACGGTCTCGGGTTATCATGGTTCTGGTCTCGAGTCGCAACTGGACTCGCAACCGAGATTTCGAGTCATAAGGTTTGTGCTGATCAAGTGTGGTTTCGAGTCGCAACCGGGTGTTTGCGACTCGCAACCTGTGTCGCAACCGGGGGTCTCGACTTGTCATGCAGTGGTCTCGAGTCGCAATCCGAAGGTCTCGACTGGACATTAGCTGATTCTGCACAGTGTACTATCCAATGGGGTTTTGATTTCATGCAACATTATGTACTATCCTCATAAACATGTCTATTTGTCTAACCCTAACCAAAAACGGATCAAACACATAAATTTCAAATGTTCATATCATGTTCAAACAGTTCTTCAAATATTCATATCATGTTCATCATGTACATCAAATATTCATGGCACAAACAATTCTTATTCGAACACACTATGCATTTTACGGACAAGAGTTATAATACCTAAACTAGATATCAAACTCAACTTGCAAACAAAACATTTGTTCTATAATCTCATACATAAAAATCGGATGATCATGAATAGCCCTAAGCTTATCATTCTTTTGTTATTCAACTACCTTGTTCAAATGTTATTCTATAAAAGTCATGTTCTCCTAAGCATGTATCATATAATCGAACAAGAATTCATCAAACAACAAGCACTTTAATCATGCATAAATCTTTAGCAAGCAAACACATTATCAAGTATCTACATCACACATCATCATCAACCGAAATGTTACACACTATCATCAACCGAATACAACACATGGCATGAATCACTAACCGGTCAAGTTTTCAAGGGAGGTCTTAGGCTTGAATCCGAGAGCTCTTGTGGTCACCGGTTTGATCCGAGAGTGAGGGAGGAGGGTGTTGTTGGCTTAAGGTTTCCGTGAGGGAGAGTGTGTGTATGGGTGAGTGTAGGTTGCTCAAAAGTGGTGATGTTGGCTATCCACATGGGTTAAATACTAGTTCCAAGTAATGCACCCTAATGGGCTTTTTGGTTGGGCTAAGGGTGTGTGTGTGTGGCCAACCGGCCCATATGTTGCATTGTTCACTCGAGACCACATGGTCTCGAGTCGGGTTCATGGTTTTCGGCTCATTTATGCATATATACACACTATACATACCAGCACAACACATAATAATCACATAGTCACATAAGAGGTTCGCTTACCATTAATCACATAAGTTACTAGTTACACGTTTAAGCATGATATAACGGGATACAAGAAGGTTCTAAATTTCGAGTTGTCACATCATCCCCAAGTTGAAAGAAATTTCGTCCCGAAATTTGGTAAGCACTCACTGAGGAAGCTAGTTAAGTTGTATGGTTTTCCTGGTTTTCCTGGGGTGTCACATCCACCCCCCGTTGATCTGGAATTTCGTCCCGAAATTCCGTAGCTTCGGCCTCAGTAGTGGGTGTACTGTTTGCGAACAGTTGGGGATACTTTTGTTTCATCCGATCTTCGCGCTCCCAGGTGAACTCTGGGCCGCGACGTGAGTTCCAACGAACTCGAACGAGAGGTATTCTAGTGCTCTTGAGGACCTTAACATCCCGGTCTGTGATCTCGACTGGTTCCTCGACGAATCGTAACTGCTCGTCGATAGTGAGTTCCTTCAAAGGAACTACGTGGGTCTCATCTGACGGACACTTCTTCAGATTCAACACGTGAAAAACGTTGTGAACTGCACCGAGTTCCGCTGGTAAGTTCAGTCTGTAGGCCACCCTGCCTATTTTCTCAATGACTTCGAAGGGTCCAACGTATCGTGGGTTAAGTTTGCCGCGTTTACCAAAACGAACCACACCCTTCCAGGGTGAAACTTTGAGTAGTACCCGCTCCCCAACCTGGAGCTCAAGTGGTTTCCTGCCCATGTCGGCGTAAACCTTCTGACGGTCGCGAGCTGCCGCCATGCGTTTTCGTATTTGAGCAATCTGCTCGGTCGTGTCTACCACGTATTCTGGACCAGTGATCTGACTATCTCCCACCTCTGCCCAACAAAGAGGTGACCGGCATTTACGTCCGTACAATGCCTCAAACGGAGCAGCTTTAATGCTGGTGTGGTAGCTGTTGTTGTACGAGAATTCCACCAGTGGCAGATGCTTCTCCCAGCGGTTGCCAAAATCGATTACACATGCACGAAGCATGTCTTCTAAGGTCTGAATAGTGCGCTCGGACTGCCCGTCCGTCTGAGGGTGATACGCTGTGCTCATATCTAATCGTGAGCCAAAGGATCTGTGCATCGCTTGCCACAGTTCTGAAGTAAAACGCGCATCTCGATCTGAGATAATAGAGGTGGGCACCCCGTGCCTCGAAACGACTTCCTTAAGGTATATTTCTGCAAGAGTGGAGAACTTATCCGTCTCCTTGATAGCCAAGAAGTGTGCAGATTTTGTGAGTCGATCCACGATCACCCAAATAGTATCGTTCCCGCGCTGGGATCTAGGCAGGCCAGTGACGAAATCCATGGAAATTTGCTCCCATTTCCATTGAGGTATCTCTGGTTGTTGGAGTAGGCCTGAGGGTTTCTGGTATTCAGACTTGACTCTCGCACAAGTCAAACACTTGCTGACGTAGGTTGCTATGTGGGCCTTCATGCTAGGCCACCAATACGTAGTTTTGATATCATGGTACATCTTATCTGATCCAGGGTGTACTGAGTAGCGAGACTTGTGTGCTTCATCCATCACAAGCTCTCGTAGGTTGCCGTAGAGTGGGACCCAAACGCGTCCCGTCACGTAATAAGCACCGTCTTCCTTCTGTTCTAATCGTTGCCTTGATCCGCGTAGGGCTTCAGCCCTGACGTTTTCTGGTTTCAGTGCTTCTATCTGAGCAGCTCGTATTTGGGAAGGCAGACTAGAATGTATCATAAGTTGTAAAGCTCGCACACGCTTAGGCGCAGTGTCCTTTCGACTGAGGGCGTCAGCCACAACATTGGCCTTGCCCGGGTGATATCTGATTGAGCACTCGTAGTCATTCAGCAGCTCGACCCATCGTCATTGTCGCATATTCAGTTCCTTCTGTTTGAAGATGTGCTCGAGGCTCCTGTGGTCGGTGTAGATGGCGCACTTGGTACCGTACAAGTAATGCCGCCATAACTTAAGTGCAAAAACCACAGCTCCCAGCTCCAGGTCGTGTGTAGTGTAGTTCTTCTCGTGGACTTTGAGTTGGCGTGAGGCGTATGCTATAACTTTATCTCGTTGCATCAATACACAACCAAGACCTTGAATTGATGCGTCACAGTAAACCACAAAGTCGTCTGTGCCCTCTGGCAATGAAAGGATAGGTGCGCTGCAAAGTCTATCCTTTAAGTGCTGAAATGCTAACTCCTGTGCATTCCCCCAGCGATAAACAACGCCCTTCTGCGTTAGTGAGGTGAGAGGCTGTGCAATCTTAGAAAAATCCTTTATGAATCTCCGGTAGTAACCTGCCAATCCCAAGAATTGGCGAATTTCCTTTGGTGTACGAGGTGCAGGCCAGTTCTTAATCGAGTCTATCTTGGATGGATCAACGTGAATCCCATCCTTGTTTACCACGTGGCCTAGGAAATGGACCTCGCGAAGCCAAAAGTCGCATTTCGAGAACTTTGCATAAAGCTGTTCTGTTCGAAGGAGTTCCAGAATAAGTCGCAGATGCTGCTCGTGTTCTTCCTGACTCTGAGAGTAGATCAGGATGTCGTCGATGAAGACTATAACGAACTTGTCCAGGTAAGGCTTGCACACTCGGTTCATCAAGTCCATGAAAACCGCAGGTGCGTTTGTCATCCCAAAAGGCATGACCAAGAACTCATAGTGTCCGTAACGTGTTCTAAAAGCTGTTTTGGAGACGTCCTCTTCCCGGACTCTCAGCTGGTGATAACCCGATCTCAAATCGATCTTCGAATAGTAGCTCGACCCTTGTAGTTGGTCGAACAAGTCGTCAATACGCGGTAGAGGATAACGATTCTTCACCGTCACCTTGTTGAGTTCCCGGTAGTCGATGCACATTCTGAAAGTACCGTCCTTCTTCTTTACAAATAATACTGGAGCTCCCCAGGGCGATGAGCTTGGACGAATGAAGCCCTTATCCAGGAGCTCTTGTAGTTGCGTAGAGAGTTCCTTCAACTCTGATGGGGCTAAACGATAAGGTGCACGAGCTATAGGCGCAGCTCCAGGAGCTAGTTCGATCTGAAACTCGACTTGGCGATGAGGCGGAAGACCAGATAATTCCTCAGGAAATACCTCAGGATAGTCGCGTACAACTGGGAAATCTTCTATCTTCTTCTCTTTCTCCGTGGTGTCAGTAATGAGGGCTAGAATGGCAGTGTGGCCCTTTCGCAAACACTTCTGGGCCTTAAGGAGAGAAATGACGTTCTCAACAGCACTCCTCCTGTCGCCTTGAATCATGAGAGGTTCACCACCGGGACCTGGAATACGGACAACCTTCTCGTTGCAAAGAATCTCTGCTCGGTGTTGGGATAACCAATCCATCCCAATGACAACGTCGAAACTACCCAAGACAATAGGAATAAGGTCGATAGAGAAGGTCTGGTCAGCGAGAATAAGTTTACAACCCTTGACTACGTGTGTGGCTTCTAAACTCTTACCATTTGCTAGCTCTACGGTGTGCTTGTTGTTCAAAGGTGTGGGAATACGCTTAAGCATTCGACTAACTTGTAGTGACATGTAGCTAGTATCGGCACCCGAATCAAATAAAACTGAAACATAAAAGTCGTCGAGAAGGAACTTACCCGCCACAACATTGGGGTCATTCCTTGCTTCACCTTGGCCAATCACAAACACCCGCCCCCTGGCGCCATTGTTGTTGTTGTTCCCATTGTTACCATTCCCCTGATTGTTGTTATTGTTGTTGTTGTTGTTCTGGTTCCTGTTCAGTTGGGGACAATCTCTCTTGAAGTGGCCCTCAGCTCCACACTGAAAGCACCCTTTGTTATCACCTTGCTGTTGCTGCTGGCGTTGATTCTGTTGAGCTTGCTGACGATTCTGATTGGCGGGGTATAAGCTCCTGCAATCCTTTGCAGCATGACCAGGCTTGTTGCACCGATTACAGTTGCCCCTGGTGCATGGCCCGCTGTGGTGCAGGCTGCAGCGATTGCATTTGGGGTGATTTCCTTTGTACCCACCATGGCCTTGACCACCAGACGATTGCTGATTAGGGCTCTTGTAGTCATCAGTCTTTCTCTGCTGAGACTGGGACTGAACAGAAGTCAAACCCTTACTTGAAGTTCCATCCCATTTTCGTTTGTTGTCACTAGAGGTACCAGAAGTAGTTGCAGCACCTATGCGTTTTGGTAACTTGTTCTGCTCCACCGCCTGGTCCGTGAGACGGTGAGCCAACTGAACAGTTTGCTGGTAGGTGGCGAGGTTTGCTGAAGTCACATGACTTTGGATTTCCGGCACTAAGCCTTGAAGAAATAGTTCGATGCGTTTGATGGGAGGATCCACCATAGTAGGACACAGAATTGCCAGTTCGTTCGACCTTTTTACGTAAGCTTCAATTTCGGACCCCGTCATCTTGAGGTTGAAGAACTCCACTTCCAGTTTGTGAATCTCATCACGACTGCAGTATTCCTCCTTGATCATCTCTTTAAAATTTTCCCATGGGGTGGCGTTGGCAGCAACCAACCCCAGCATCTGAACCTGAGCATTCCACCATGTGAGGGCTAAACCCTCGAGAGTACCGGTAGCGTACTTCACCCTGCGCGCCTCAGGGCATTCGCACATTTCGAACACAGATTCTAGCTTCTCAAACCAGTGTAGGAGACCTACTGCTCCTTCAGTGCCGCTAAAAGTAGTTGGTTGGCAGTCCATGAAAGTCTTAAAAGTGCACACGGGTGGCTGAACATGCTGACCTCCTGCGTGTGCAGCTGCAAGTGCTGCGGCAACTCGTTCGTTGATCAGAGCCGTCAACTGGGCTTGTGTCAGGTTAACGCATCCAGACATGATCTTCATATCAAGAAGAACGTGAGTGAGAGGGGTTCGCGAAAGTACGATGTCAGAAGTGAGTAAGTGCACACGTGTTCAAGCAACAATAGTTATACTAACCAAGCATACCATGAGCAATGTACTATGTATCTAACAAGTAGGTAATATATACACAGATCATATCACCTAGAATGTCGAGCCTTGCATGTGGGGTGAAGCATCGTTGTGGACCGTCGAGCACTGTACAGGTTATAGTCTGGTTTTAACAAAAACGTTTTTCCCTTATTAAAACCAAGTTCTCTATAACCAATGGCTCTGATACCAATCTGTCACAACCCCCAAAATCCACCTGCGGAGTACTACCGCTTGGAGGCGTGACTGACCAGGATCCAGCCACCAATCATACTGAACAAGCATATAAGTAGTTATAAAATCCGACCAAATATAATTGGTGTTCAAACAAAACATAGTTAAGTTGCAAGCGGAAGCATAAGTCTTAAAAACAAACATAAGTTTAATTGTTTCAAAGTTGAACATGGCACACAGCCGTCCATGTCCCACAACGATCCTCCTCCATGCAAGCTCCTGCTGAGAATCTAAGGACCTGCAAAGCATGTAGTAACGAGTCAACAACAAGTTGAGTGAGTTCACGGTTGGGTGTTTGTTTTAAGTCGTTTCGAAAACAGTTTCCTTTATCTGGCATCCGGCCGTGGGGGTTACCCCATAGTTAAAAACGTGACTTGTTTATTCCCGGTTACTCTGGCCATCCAGCCGTGGGGGCTACCCCGTGTTAGTTATCTGGCATTTCGGCCGTGGGGGCTACCCCATGTATACACTAGACTCGTTACCATATCGACTGCTGACTGTAGTCATGTTTATGTGCCCTGAAACTGTCAATGTCTATCATCATTGACGTGCCCCAGATCCATTAGTTCACGCCCGTCCTCTGCGGCACGGTGTGAGGTTTGTCAGACCTAAATAGCGCTATCTAACTAATGACCCGCTCGCCATTGGCCCGGCGATTAAGTCGATATAAGAATGAGGGACTTCATGATAGAGTTTTAGTCTAGTACGAGTTATCTGTCCGTGAGGACGAGGAATTTCATTCCTGAACCATTGCTGTCCTACCCAAGGAGGACGAGGAACCCATGTTCCTTAACCCCAATTCCCGGCCCCTGGGAATCCCATGCTTTGTAGAGGGTGTGAACTCACCTTGGTTTGCTCGGTAGATACACAGAAAAGTCAAACAAGCAATATTGTGGTCACTTGCGTCCTATCATAGTTGTATCATACAAGTCAGGTTCGTAACCAAGTAGCACACGGATGTTTCTAGCACATTGCATTCAAGTATCATCTATGGCAGTTCATCAGCATTCACGTTCAACAGTAACGTATAAGGTCTGTGCATTAGGCCCAAGAGTCCGGCCCAATCAATTAAGCCCGTAATGGGGTGCAAGTCCAAACAGTGTGCACATGCACCTGGTCTCGAGTCGCAACTGATGCAGGTTCTGGTCTCGAGTCGCAACCGGACTCGCAAACACGGTCTCGGGTTATCATGGTTCTGGTCTCGAGTCGCAACTGGACTCGCAACCTAGATTTCGAGTCATAAGGTTTGTGCTGATCAAGTGTGGTTTCGAGTCGCAACCGGGTGTTTGCGACTCGCAACCTGTGTCGCAACCGGGGGTCTCGACTTGTCATGCAGTGGTCTCGAGTCGCAATCCGAAGGTCTCGACTGGACATTAGCTGATTCTGCACAGTGTACTATCCAATGGGGTTTTGATTTCATGCAACATTATGTACTATCCTCATAAACATGTCTATTTGTCTAACCCTAACCAAAAACGGATCAAACACATAAATTTCAAATGTTCATATCATGTTCAAACAGTTCTTCAAATATTCATATCATGTTCATCATGTACATCAAATATTCATGGCACAAACAATTCTTATTCGAACACACTATGCATTTTACGGACAAGAGTTATAATACCTAAACTAGATATCAAACTCAACTTGCAAACAAAACATTTGTTCTATAATCTCATACATAAAAATCGGATGATCATGAATAGCCCTAAGCTTATCATTCTTTTGTTATTCAACTACCTTGTTCAAATGTTATTCTATAAAAGTCATGTTCTTCTAAGCATGTATCATATAATCGAACAAGAATTCATCAAACAACAAGCACTTTAATCATGCATAAATCTTTAGCAAGCAAACACATTATCAAGTATCTACATCACACATCATCATCAACCGAAATGTTACACACTATCATCAACCGAATACAACACATGGCATGAATCACTAACCGCTCAAGTTTTCAAGGGAGGTCTTAGGCTTGAATCTGAGAGCTCTTGTGGTCACCGGTTTGATCCGAGAGTGAGGGAGGAGGGTGTTGTTGGCTTAAGGTTTCCGTGAGGGAGAGTGTGTGTGTGGGTGAGTGTAGGTTGCTCAAAAGTGGTGATGTTGGCTATCCACATGGGTTAAATACTAGTTCCAAGTAATGCACCCTAATGGGCTTTTTGGTTGGGCTAAGGGTGTGTGTGTGGCCAACCGGCCCATATGTTGCATTGTTCACTCGAGACCACATGGTCTCGAGTCGGGTTCATGGTTTTCGGCTCATTTATGCATATATACACACTATACATACCAGCACAACACATAATAATCACATAGTCACATAAGAGGTTCGCTTACCATTAATCACATAAGTTACTAGTTACACGTTTAAGCATGATATAACGGGATACAAGAAGGTTCTAAATTTCGAGTTGTCACAAAATCTATCTGCAGATTTAATTTAAGAGAACGTACTCTTTTTGGCTTCTCATGATACTTTCGACTTAAAGCATCAGCAACTACATTAGCCTTTCTTGCATGATACTGGATATTGCAATCATAATCACTAAAAATTTCCATCCAGCATCTTTGTCTCATGTTTAACTCCTTTTGCCCGAAAACATACCTTAAACTCTTATGATCGGTGAAAATGGTAAACTTACTACCATAAAGGTAATGTCTCCAAATTTTAAGGGCAAAAATTATGGCTCCTAACTCTAAATCATGGGTTGAATAATTCTCTTCATGATTCTTAAGTTGTCTAGACGCATAGGCGATAACCTTTTGACGTTGCATCAACACACATCCATAACCTAATTTAGAAGCGTCACAATAGACTACAAAATCTTCAGTTCCTTCTGGTAACGCTAGTATGGGTGCGTTGGTTAATCTTTGCTTAAGAATTCTAAAGGCTTCTTCTTGTTTTGGTCCCCATTCAAACTTAACAGATTTATAAGTTAACTTAGTTAAGGGAATGGCTATTCTAGAAAAATCTTAGATAAATGTTCTATAATGACCGGCCAATCCTAAGAAACTTCTAACATCGGTTGGTGATTCAGGGGTTTTCCATTTAGTAATTGCCTCAATCTTTGTGGGATCCACATGAATTCCTTCATGATTGACTAAATGTCCAAGAAATTGTACTTTTTTCTAACCAAAACTCACACTTTGAAAATTTGGCATAAAGCTTTTCTTTTCTTAATAAGCTTAGGAGTGCATGCAGATGCGTTGCATGTTCCTCTTTACTCTTAGAGTAAATGAGAATATCATCTATAAAGACAATTATGAATTTATCCAAATGTGGCTTACATATTCGGTTCATCATGTCCATAAATGCGGCTGGGGCATTGGGTAGACCAAATGGCATGACAGTAAATTCATAATGGCCATACCTTATTCTGAAGGCGGTTTTAGGAATGTCCTCTTCCTGTACCTTTAATTGATGATATCCTGAACGTAAATCGATCTTAGAAAAGAATCGAGCTCCTTACAGTTGATCAAACAAATCATCGATTCTCAGTAATGGGTACCGATTTTTAATCGTGACTTTATTCAGTTCACGGCAATCAATGCACATACGCATTGACCTGTTTTTCTTCTTGACGAATAAAATTGGTGCTCCCCATGGCGATGAGCTTGGCTGTATGAATCCCTTCTTAAAAAGTTCGTCCAGTTGTTTCTTTAATTCTTGCATTTCTGCTGGTGCCAAAAGGTAGGGTGCCTTGGCAATTGGTGCTGTCCCTGGTAGCAGATGGATTCTAAATTCAACTTCTCTGTCTGGCGGTAATCCTGGTAATTCTTCTGGAAATAGGTCTGGAAACTGAGATACTACCAGAATATCTTTCAATTCCTTTCCTTTAGTGTTAATGATAATGGAAATCATATACACTAATGATCATTTTCTTACATAACTGGCTGTTTTCATTACGGAGATGAATTTTGTGGACCTAGACGGCTTATCTCTTTTAATTGTGATCTTTTCACCTTTTGGTGAATTTACTTGGATTGACTTTTGATCACATAGAATACTGGCTTTATTGGCTACTAACCAATCTATTCCTAATACAACGTCAAATCCTGCAAGATTCATTAGATAAAGGTTTGCAATAAACTTTTGATTTAAAAATTCTACTCTTGCTCCCTGCAAGATTTTGGTAATCTTAATGGTTTCTCCATTTGCTGTCTCTACTAGACATTCTTGTGGGAGTTTAGTTAATGGTTGATTGAGAAGTTTGCAAAACGAAGTACTAATAAAAATTTGGTTTGCACCAGAGTCAAATAATACTTTAGCAAAAACATCATTAACTAAAAACGTACCGACAATCACGTCCGGAATCATTTTGGCTTATTCTGCAGTTAGAACAAATGCCCTAGCATTTTTAGTAGTCTTATTCATGGCTGGAGCTAGTTTCGGACAGTTTGGCTTGATTTGCCGTTTTTCTCTGTAGTTGAAGCACACTCTATTACTGGGTTTCTTCCTACAATCTTCTTCCTTGTGTCCTAGTATCTTGCAGAAATTGCAGTAAGTGTTGCATCTTCCCGAGTGCTTCCTCTTACAAGCTTTACAGTAAGGTGTCGAGGTAGAACCTATGTTTTTCCCACGGTTGGAATTTCCAGAGCGTAATTCTTGGGTAAGCCTTTGAGCTAGGTTCTTCCTCTGGTTCTCTTCTTGCGTACGTACTAATTCATCAGTCAAGGTGTTTGCTAGTTCTACAGCTTCTTCTATAGTTTGTGGTCTAGCTGCCTTGACTACATGGCTAATCTCACTGATTAATCCCCAGATGTAGCAGGAGATTAATACTGGTTCTGGTGATGCAAGGGTAGGTACTATCCTAGCATATTCAAAGAATGTAGTAGTGTAACCCTTACTATCCACTCCAGTCATCCTAAGGTTTAAGAACTTATTTGCTATCTGTTCCTTTTCATTAGGAGGGCATAATTTTCTTTCCACCATATTCTTAAACTCATTCCATTCCATGTTATAGACTTGGTCACTTCCCCTTGACTGTAGGATAGTATTCCACCATTCTATAGCGGGGTTCTTAAATAGATTGGAGGCAAGCATTATCTTATCTTTTTCTGCGCACTTGCTTATTTTTAAAACTGCCTCAGTCTTTTCTATCCAACGTAAGGTTGCAATGGCTCCTTCATTGCCCAAGAATTCTATTGGTTTACAGGACCAAAATTCTTTGTAAGAATAACCATAAGATATGGTTCTTCTTTTTTTGGAATGGGCACTTGAAGTATTGGTCCATTGTTTACGCTGTGTTCTGGTTCTGTAGGTGGTCGTTTACTTCCATTATTACTTTTATTATCCGTTTCCTTAACCGTTTTGATAATATATGGCATTGCGTCTATAATCCCTTGTGCCACCATGTGTTGGATGGCACTATTATCTATCTGGTTTCCGTTATTATCGTTATTTTGGTTTTCTTGATTCACTTCGTTGTCCATCTGAATTCTAAACATTTACCACGTATGAATATCACAAAACAATATCCAATACAAAAACCACATCACAAGCATATTGATCCAAAATCGTCGTCATTGCGACCTTTACTCTATTTTATATTATGCATCATCTATATCTATTACAAATACAACTGGAATTGAAAATACAATACTAGTATGCATCAATAACTATAAGATTATCTATATATTTTTTAAACATACACACACACACACACACACACACACATATATATATATATATATATATATATATATATATATTATACTACTGATAGGGGTTCATCCAGAATTGCATGTTACGCTCGTCATATTTCCAGACGAGTCTTTCCCCTATCTGTCTCATCCTTTCACTCCCTTCTAAAATCTCCTCACCAAAGGTGCGGAGTTCTTGCACATTCTTAGTGCTCATGGGTGGTGCGGGTGCTGGTATTGGGTCTGGGAACTGGGGCATGGGTTCTTCGTAGGGGTACGGGTTCTCTAGAATTTCCCTGATGTATTGGTCATTATCAAAATAGGGGTCTAGAGGGTCAAGGTTTGGATAGGGTGCTAGGTTTTGCATGGGTTTGTCTTCTAGTGGGTAGCGTTGTTGGTAATCCCTATGGTCATCAAACCATGGGTCATAGTCTGGGGGATGGGGTGCTGTTACTCTAGGTATTTTGGCTGGGTCAAAATCAGGTATTGGTATTTGGTCTACTGGGTTTGGCTCCAATTCCATAGGTTGTGTGGGAAATAGTGGTAACGGCTGGGGTGCTATGAGTTGTTCTAGATTCGGATCTGCAGCTGTGGTTGCTAGTATATGGAAGTTTCCTAGTCTTCAATTGATAATATCTTGTGTTTGAGCATTCATTTCTCTATTCGCGGCTGCTAAAGCGCGCTGCTGCTGAAGTTTTCTCATTCTTTTTCTACGTTCGTGAGCTCCTCTGCTGAACCATCCTCTCTTCTTGGGAGGGAATGGCTCTTCAGATTGTGCTTTGAACACGAAAATCCCTTCTTCGGTATCAGTCGAATACCCTGAGGGGGTTGGCTGTGAAGAGGTGCCTTCATCCCTAGGTGAGCTGGACAACTGACGGTAAGCGTCTGAAGGTCCTTGGTCGCTCATATTGTAAACTAACAAATAGTCAAATAACACAAAACAATAATATACAGATATGCACGTATCCATGTTAATTATTTCCTAACATATTGAATAATATTTTGGTGTCAGCAGAACACTTCTGTAGAATACAAATACTCAATCACTGTGAATTTTAATTGAAAACATTTGAGGTTTTGTGAAAACACTTTGTGAAAAGAGGAATTACTCACATTGCAACTTTAGGGTTTTCCTTTGTGATTTCCTGGTGATTATCTATTAATTACACAATGCACACGTGTTAGTATAATAACCTAATATTTACATTAGTTATACCCTCCCCGAGACAGAACTCCAACGACTACGTCGGGCAGAGCCTCGACAGCCGTTACGGAGCGCTAGATCAATCGGGCAGCGTATCTAATACGTAACCAGGGGTTATGATACTTACAACGAGGCAGAGCTTCGTTATTTAGGGGGTATAATACCCGGGTATAGTGCCTATACTACAGAAATTAGAGAGAGAATTCGTGGATTTGAGCGACTGAAATGAACTGCCGATGCTCCCAATTTATAGGAGCTGATCTCGGCTTCCTCGCGGCCCGCGTAAGAGTCAGCTGAGGGCTTCGCGGCCCGCGACATAGGGTATGTAGGCCCTAGCTTGGCTCGGTCACTGACTTAGCTTCGTCACGCGTTTGACACATGGCTGCTTAGGGTGTCGCCCTGGTGACCAGCTGTCGCGCCCCGCGTAGCCCGAAGACAAGGTCTTCGCGGCCCGCGAGCGCAACCTGAATTTTGAATTTTTATTTTATTTTATTTAGGGCCATTATACGTATTTGGGGTATATTTTAAGGTGTATAAGGATTTTATAAATATATTAGGGGTGTCAGAAATATTTTAAGAGGGTTATAGTCAAGCTTACTAGGACCTCCTTCAATACCCACTGGTATTGGATGGCGGGGGTGCGAATGGCTTGATCCCCTCATATTTAAACTACTATTAATACATTAAATCGGCTACTTGGGATTGTATCCCTGTTGACTCAAACCACTTAGCCGAGGGTAACGTCACCTTCAAAAGAGGGGCCTACCACTTTTCGCATTAATAACTTAATTAATTATCTTTTAATATTCCGACCCTTTAGGATTGTATCCTTGCTGACTCAAACCACTGGGTTGAGGGTAACGTCACCTTCAAAAGAGGGGCCTACTACTATAACTAAGATAATCTCTTAAAAAGTCCGAAAGTTCAAAAATCATCAAAGGATACTTAAAAGATGAGTCGGATCCAAGTGATTCATCTTGTCTATTTGTTTTTACTTTATTTTTATTTATGCATTTCTAGTTTTATTTTTCATGTTTAAAACCTTTTCTCAAAAATTTTAGATTGATTAGACGTTGAGGATAAACCGGTACTAAAAGCTCTTGTGTCCTTGGACGGTCTCGGTATCTTACCAATGCTATACTACGCTCACGATGGGTGCACTTGCCAAAGTGTGTGTTTAGTGTTAGTAGAATATCGTGTTTTATAAATTTAAAACTTGACTAATGTGTAAAATGGGCTTAAAATATCAATAAAAATATATTACACCTTGCACACACCATTAGCGTCGCTAGTGTCTCTTGGGTTCGATACTCGGACATCATTAGGCTTTACTACGTACGATAGGTACACTTGCCTGTCAGTGGTCTAGCATTTAGAGAGTCTTAGTTTATAAATTTAAAACTAGGGTGTCTAGATTAGGTTAGTTTTTATAGACTGCATTCAGCACATCAAGTTTTTGGTGCCGTTGTCGGGGACACCTAGGCGATTTCGTTATTAGCTTTGTCTGATCTTATTTGTTTAATTGGTCTTATTTGTAGTTTGAGTCTTAGGGTTTGTGCTAGTAGTAGTGTGTCTAGTCGTTTTTGTAAATATTTTTTTTATTAGTTAGTTTCGTTTTATATATTTTTATCATGTGTTTGATATGTGGAGGGCCCCATTACACCAAATATTGTCCAAACGATTCGGGATGTTCCACGGATTTCGATGCTAACCCTTATGTGCAGCCACAATCATATCAGCCTTGGAATTGGCAACCAAGACAAACAACAGAGGAATTCTGTGACTGGGTTAAAACTGCTAAGGAGGAAAGAGATTGGGAGATTCAAGCCGCACTTTATAGTTTAAGATCAAAGAGCTTGAAGAGCCAAGGCCGTTACATGTATGATGGGAATGTAAATTATCTAGGATATCAAACAGCTAAGGGTGAGGTGAATTACACAATTCCAGATCCAGGGGGAGAAATGTGCATTGAGATCCCATTGCCAGGTAAATATTATGATTCTACTTTTAATTATTATCATTCTCATGAATCAGATTTACCCTTGTCTTGTGAGGATGATGTCGTGCAGGTTTCATATTTTAAGGCCGTGTATGAAGAAGATGAGGATCACACTCATGAACTAGAGACTATAATGGACGTTGAAGTCCCACCTCCGGTTCAACAAGTCGTTAGTTCCAGCTATTGGTGTCCCACGCCATGGAATATCGATGATGGCTTTTGGAGTGATAATGAGGGGGTAGTAGAAGAGACAGAGTTAGAGGTGCTCAACTACACCACCATTGAAAAAGTTGAAGAAGTTGAAAAAGAGCCACTTGATAAGATGGAGGACGAGAAAGGTGAGCATGTACCATCTTGGGAGGAGGAGTTTAGTGATGAGTTGGTAGGTTTTCCAACTCTTGAAGGTGAAGAATTTGACCTGGTTGGTGATCTCGCCTATCTAGAGACATTACTTGTAGAGACGCCGACCATGGAGATCAAATATGCACCAAATGTAGAAGAAGAGATAGTGGCTGGGGGGCTTGACAGCTGGCCCATGAAAGATTTAGATGTTGGATCACCATCATATTTAAAATCACGGGAGAAGGCACAAAAATGCTTGGATCGACATAGTTCGAGGATTCAGAGATGGTGTAAACATAAGCAAAGGGAGAAACTGAAGTGCAGAGACAACCATCTTCCTCATTACATGCATCGTATCAGGTTTGGTCCAGGAAAATTTAAATTTTGGTGGTCTGACCCATTTGAATGTCCTAAAATATTTTCTAGTTTCATCGTTAACTTTTTAATACATAATGATGAACAAATAGAATTAAAAGGGTTAGACCGGGGTTGGATAAAGGAGAAACCTCCTGATTAAATTCAAGTGTAGGGATGTTTCATAGAGTTTGTATAGTCGTAGTTTTTGTATATTGAGTCTAAGTTAGTATCTTTGAGTCGTTTTATTTTTGTGTCGAGTCGGTACTGCTTGGGTTTTTGTTTGTTTTTGTTTATGCAGGTTTGAATATGTACCACCCGTACTCAATCTCCATTCGGGTGATTTTGGAGCTGTACAATAAATTTCAAGGAATTTTCCAAGTATACCAGTCAGAGTTAAAGTCGATCGCGGCCGAAATGCTATACGATCGAGCTGGATTGGACGAGAGTTTTGGAGCTTACACGTCATAAAACCAGCTTAGTTCTTTCCAATTTGCCCTTAGTCTTTAATTTCTTATTTATTTTAGTATTTTGAGTCGGTTTCCATCCTACATTGAGGGCAATGTAGAGTTTAAATGTGGGGATGGGAAACTATCGTTTAGTGTCTAGTTAGTAGAGTCTTGAGTCATAAAATAAAAAAATAATAAAAAAATTTAAAAATAAAAAAAATTTAAAAATTAGAAAATGTGTTGTTTTAGATGTTTGCAAATAAATACGAAAAATGATAGAAAAATCAGGAATGTTCGGGTTTCAAAATAATAATAATATAAGTTTAAATTTTTGAACTTGTGTCTAGCTTGGGATGTGTGAGTAGGCCCGATTCAGTTTTTAGGTTCCTTTGATATTAAAATCTACCTAATTGTTAGTCTACTAGTGGGTTCTCATCTAGGAAAAGTAGGAAGGCGAAACCGTCAATAATAGTGTAAGGAATACCGTTATAAGATAAAATTGTTAGAATTTTTGATCAAAAGAAAAAAATAGAATAAATTGAGCTAGATTGAAAAAAAAGACAATGCCTATGTAATCTCTATTGGGGATGGTGACTTTGATTTAGATTGCCTCTAGGTTGAGTTAAATGAACAAAATGGAAAATTACCGACGCCTGTGTTGTCGCTCTCAGGGATGGTGACTCTGGTTGAAATAACCTCTAGGTTAGGTATGCAAAGTCTAGTGCTCAAGAAAAAAAAGAAAAAAAAAAGGAAAAAATTTGATGTTAAATTCTTTTGATTTTGGTATAAAACGGTTAGGAAATAGTCCAGTGACTGTTCCTTTATTTTCATGAGCTTGAGGCGAAATTAGGTGACACTGCGGATTCTAGTGTGAGACCCTAGGTAGATTGATTATATTTGAACTTAAAATTGCCAGATAAGGGCTTGGAACCGAGTTTGGGTTTAAGTGGACACATATACTTGCAATCGCGGTTAACACGAGTTTTAATTTTAATAAATAATCTAGATCTTTGAACCCGAATATTTCTGATTCTGATTCCTTTGCATAAGTCTTTTTCAGGGACAAAAAGGTTTAAATGTGGGGATATTTGATACGCTCTAAAATATACATATTTTTATATGAATATTCTTACACTTTTGAGTAACTTTAGGGGTGTTTTTATTGGTTATTACTCCTGTTTGGTTCATATTTGGATTTTAAAGGTTTTGAGAAACAACGAGCTAAATAGGAGTATTTTGACTAAACTTGAGATTGTTAGTGAAACTTGAAATAAATTCTTCTTGTTTTGATTGGTTATAAAATTATTTTTAAAACAAATTAAATGAGAGTTCATGAAAATTTGGTTGAACTACAAAAAAAATATAGTTATACGTATGAATTTATAATTCTTAAAAAATGTGTTTGATTTGTTTAAATGGTTTGAGCAAGTATAAAAAGAAGAAGAAAAAAAAAGGAATCATGTTGACCGTTCCCTTTTAATTTTTATTATGCAAAAAAAATATAGTTATACGTATGAATTTATAATTCTTAAAAAATGTGTTTGATTTGTTTAAATGGTTTGAGCAAGTATAAAAAGAAGAAGAAAAAAAAAAGGAATCATGTTGACCGTTCCCTTTTAATTTTTATTATGGGCCATTAGAAAAATCATAATACCAGCCCACTTCATCACTTAAAGATCTGCTAGACAATAGCACGGGTCCATCCACCTTTTACAATTGGCTAAAGCCCAGTATTGTGATGGAGGGCAGGAGGACTCAACTGTGATATAATAAAGGGCTGGCAGCTATGAACATAAGATAGGTAGGTGGGCGTAAGCAAGAAAGCAAAAAAAGAAAAAAAGAGAGCAGAGAAAAAAAGAGTTCGATAAGGAGAAGGAAAAAAAATTATTGGTTCGAGCTTCAAGCCATGATTCGAGATTCGGGTTTGGTTTGCAATTTATTATTTTTTTTGGTTTTGTTAGACTTTGTGTTTTACAAACTATTAAACATGATTTGCTATCGTTTGAGACTCGTTTCTTTTTTTTTTTGACTATTTTTCTTAGACTACCTAGGCCTATATGAACTATGATTTAATGCTTTGTCTATTCGCTTTTGACTAATGATTAAATTGTGATGATTTACATATTCCTGTTTTGTGATTGTTTATGAATTTGTATGCTTGTCTTGGTTGTGATTGGTTGTTTGGTTAGGTGATCTTGTTAGTCTGGTCTGGAACTATTTAGATCATTTTAGGTTTGTTAATCTATTAGGTTTTCAATCTAGAGCTTGAGATTAGAGATAATTCAAGTTTAACTAAATTAATTAAAATCAACTAAGTATAGTGTGCATCCTTTTCTTGCAACTCTAGGGACGAGTCAGGATTGCTAGGTTATTAGCTAAGCGTTGTTTGGTAGTTTGGGTAGCCGGTAGCTCGGAACCGGCTACTTATTCGCGTTTAGGGTTTCCTAGGTTTTCATTTTTTACAGGTTTAGCTTCATGATCGGAGGATTTTAGCACCATAGTTGTTTTTTAATCCGACAGTCGTGGGATTCGGTGTCGACAGGTCGAGTCGTTTCCAATTTAGTACTTTATCACTTTGTTCCATCTTCTATTTTGGTTGATCATCCTTAGCGGGAAGTTTTCTGGGTAGATTCGAAGCTTTAGCCATTGGTCAGGACTAGAGGTCATGGGTTGGTCATAGGGATTCGAAACCTGGGTAGTTCTTTCTCATTATTGTCTGCTTCCCGTCATTTCACCATCTTGCTAGCTTGCTTTGTTCTCTTGTTCACTCGCTTTAATAGAATTAGAAAAATCCCAAAAACACAAATTAAACCAATTAAGTAATTAGTTGAGTCAGAGTCTAGTTAGCGTCGCTAATGTCTCGTGGGTTCGATACTCGGACTTTATTAGGTTTTACTACATACGATAGGTACCCTTGCCTGTCAGTGGCCTAGCAGTTAGAGAGTTTTAGTTTATAAATTTAAAACTAGGGTGTCTAGATTAGGTTAGTTTTTATAGACCGAATTGAGCACATCAACCAACATACCTTTTTAGTATTTATTATTTCAATTATTTGAAACTGAAATTTAGCAAATTGTCATGTGCCTTTCTAGTCCGTAGATCTTGCAAAAGAATGACTGATGTTATCGTGTAGACTTCGTACAAATAAACCTTCTTGTACATGATCCGTCATCATTATTTCATTAGTAATCTATTTTCTTTAATGGTTTTATGATTTAAAAATGATACCCACCCTGGTTTATGACAAATCTGTTCAACTTTGTTAAGAAGTTGAAGCATATATTGCCTTTGTAGTTCATGGAATGCTGCGACTTGATGCACTTCAAGTTGGTTTATTCAGAATTTTGTTCATGCTAGAAACCAAAATAGACGTAATTTCAATATTATATTTAGGCAAGTTTTTAGTGTTGGTTACGTGGATCAGTGAGAAATAGTTATTTTATAGTATGGAATTTAACAATGAAATCAAGCGACTTTTATCTATGCTTCTCTTTTCAAAATCTTATTACTGATTTACTGGTAAAGAAAAGAGAAGCTAAAAGTGGAAGAAAAAAAAAACAGTAACTTATTACTGGTAACTCATCCTGGAGTCTTCAAGGAGCACAAATGTGAAAGAACATTGAGAACCATAAAAATCTAATGTAGTTAAAAAAAGTTATGTATTCAGGAAAAAAATATGCATAGAGACATCATCAACAAAACCAAATTGACCTCGAATTTATAAATTAAGCATGAAATCAAAAACCGGTATTCAGAAATTTAACTAATATCCATCAAAGGATAAATGTTGGCCCTTTCCTTCGTGAAAACAAGGACATTAATAATTTAAAGAGACAACCTAAATAGATAACATAACAAAAGATAGGAACTAATATGAAAATCCAAACCCTAAAGAAAAACTTTCATTCTCTATAACAGAACGAGAAGTATATGTTGTAAAATGAAAAGCATTTGCAAAGCTTAAGGCAAATCATAATCTCACCTCTGCTACAACATTATTTATTCTAGGTATGTAAAATAAATAAAAAAGAATTAAACTAAAAATTTGATCATAAATTTACAAACACTTGAGTAATGAAAAGTTATTGATACTTACACATATCGACTTTTCTGAATCACCGCTTAAGGTACCCATCAAAACATATCCTAAAAACCCCTAAATGCTTATACTATAGCAGTTATCAATTTCTTTAACACTCTTGATGACCACATAAACCACTTTGAACCGAACTTAAACCTAAACCCGTCTTTTGCAACATAAAAAAATAGAAATCAACCATTCCCCATTATACCAGACTATAAAGTTTAAGTTGACTCATGCTCAATGATAGCAAGAATAAAGTAAAACTATATGGGTGGGCAATCCAATTGCTTTTAGCTTTTCTTTTTAACAACAAAACAAATGTTACTCTACTGCTACTATTAAATTACACCAAATTTACCCGAATCTACCCCACGCCATTTGAATATAACTTAAAATCAAATAACAATGAATGCTTACCTTTAATTGCAGGGTCGCAATTTAAGACCATACAACTTACTGATAATGACTTAAAGCTAATCTGAAGCTTCAATTGATATTAAACAATCTGAATCTTCAATCACATAGAAGATATTTAGGATTTAATATAACTTAAAATCTAAAGCTGTTTTAGGGTATACCAATGAATGCGTACCTTCAATTGCTGGGTCGTAATTTGAGATTGTAAAACTCATTGATAATAAGTTGCTGGTAATATGAATCTTCAATCGCTATTAAACAATAGAAATCTTCAATTGCTTAGAACAGTTTTAGGGTTTTATAGAACTTAGAATCAAAAGCCGACTCAGAAGATCTAGGATTGAATCGAATAGAAGAGATGTATTTAGGGTTTGAAGATAATCAGGGAGAAGAAATGGGTAAGTTTAGGGGGTGTTTAGGATTGCTTATTTTAGTGTCTTATTAGGTTATTGACGTTTTAAAAAGTTAAAAGGTGGTTGACATGAAATTATTATGTGAGGGGAAAAGTCAATAAGTCACTCCATTGTGACTTATTAACTTTTTCAAAAAAGTTATAAGTTGTTTTGAAAAGCTAAGCCAAACATAGCCTAAGTCTCTGATTCTCTCCGGGCTTGACAGATTGTTAAAAGTGTTAGCATATTTCTAAAATCAAAACCTTCTGTCCTTGAAATTTCTTGAACCATGGCAAACAATCTGACCACTGTGGTTCAAGATATAAAACACAATAATGGAGTCGGAAGCAGTGACAAACCTCCTGTCTTGCTACATGAATTAGACTATCCATGATGGAATGGTCGTTTCGAAAGATACATCAAAGAAAAGGATTTAAAAATGTGGTTTTGCATGACATCGGGTCATGGAGCACCTTGAGTTCGAACCTTAACAATTATAAGTTACATGTCACTAACTGATGATCATAGAAAGTATTACGAATGTGAACATAAAGCCATGTCTTTGATTACGATGTCATTACCACAATCAATCCTTCACACATTTAGCAAGAAAGATTCTTCTAAGGATATATGGGATAACCTAAGTGAAAGATTTGAAGGGAACGGGCTGTTTAAGAAAAGAAGGCAAGATCGTCTGAAGACACAGTTTGTTGTGTTTAAAGCCACGGAGAATGAATCTCTAGATGACTTAATCAACATATATTATAACCTTTTAAATGAATTAGATCGAAGTCAGTTGGGATTGTATACATAATTTGAAAAGGTAGAAAAGTTTTTGAATTGCTTACCCAGGCAATGGAAAAGGTAGAAAAGTTTTTAAATTGCTTACCCAGGCAATGGAACATGTTCAGTTCATTAATCAAAGAGAGTCCATAATATGAAGATCTTACACTTGAACACGCTATTCAGAAAATGAAAGGATATGCTTGGACTATGGAAGATCAGGTTCCAATTTCGGAAAACTTCAAGATCCTGCATTATATAGAGCTAAACAAGCTGAAAAGAGTAGTGGTCCTGGTGTTGCTAAGCCGAGTGTGTAGAGTGTAAATATGCCTAAGCTTGATCCATATTATATGAAACTCGTTGAAGAAAACATGAGTCTTTTGGCATCATTCATGTCTGCATACGAAAATTTTGTGCTTGGTAAACTCATTGAATCTTCGAGTCTTGATGAAGATTTTGATCAAATTGACCAAGAGGAAACGAATGAGCTAGACTTGGAATTGAATATGGCGCTATTGGTTCGTAGAGCTAAAAAATTCCTTCAACAAACTGGGAAGAAATTTATTGGAGGGCAAACAAAAACACGCATGGGCGTAGATATGACTAAGGTCAAATGTTACAATTGTGGTATTTATGGTCATTATGTAAGAGAATGTCATAAATCGAAAAGAGAGAGACAAGGTAGAGAAAGTAGCTGTGTTCATGGAAGTTATCAAGATCTAACAACAGTCCATCCAATACAACGCCTGCCACTCCTTCGACAGCCTCATCAGAGAATTTTCCACCGTTTTCAAATAACGCTTTAATAGTTCAACCGCTCCAATCCATAAATGAACCACTCGATTGGGGTATTATAATGGAAGATACAGTTGGAACTATCATTTCACAAGAATTCATAGCTAAAATCATTGAAGAATATTTTGAGGATGGTGTAGAAGAGGTGAATGTTGAAGAATTAATTGTGGTGGCAGAAGCTCTAAGTGAGAAGTTGGAAATGGATAAAGTTAATAAAGCTGAAGAAAGTTTGAGGAAAGAGAATGAGGAAGAGGAAAGAAGAAAGAAGGAAGAAAAGGAAGATGGTAGCAATCGATTTGAATTTAAAATCATGAATGAAGAAATGCCCAATAAGGGTATTGCCAAATAAGGGTATTAAAGTGGTGTGTCGGTTAATCATGATCTTGGCATAGTTTCCGTGCCCCATATGTATTGACGAGCATGTATACTGATAACAAGAGAAATAGTTTGTCCCAAGTTATTTATGAACATATATGTGCCATTGTGTACATAAAATATAACAACCCTTGAAAAACACCCTAAAACGCTCCTAAATACACCCCGTATGCGATAAACAGACCTAAATAACCTTAATGTTATTTAAAACCAAATAAAACAAAAAAAAATGGGTTCTCACGGGCTGCGACCCAGTTAACCTGGGGAGTCGCGAGGCGCGAGCCAGTGCAACCTGGCGAAACCATAGCGTGCCACGTGGCATGACACCCGGACGAGCTACACTTGGTGACTAACTAAGGCTAGGCCCTAGCCTAGGCTCGCGCGAGCAATGAAAGAAGTGGAGTGAGGACTCGCGGGGCACGAGTTGCCCTTCGACCAGCCTATATAAGGATGCCTCCTGCCTCATTTCAAATCGTTCAAAATCTCTATTCTCTCTCAAACTTCTGTAGGAAAAATTAGTAGCTATATACCCCCTATAACACGAAGCTCTGCCTCGTTGTAAGTATTTTAACCCCTGGACACTAAGTCGATACTCTGCCCGATTGATCTAGGACTCCGTAACGCATGTCAAGGCTCTGCCTGACTCAGTTCGCTGGAGTTTGTCTCGTGTTGTAAGGCTAATGTGATTTGGGCTATCTTAGTAACACGTGTGCATTGTTTATTTAAATAGAATATAATCAGGAATATCAACAGGAAGCTGTAGATATACCTAAGTCTACAATGTGAGTCCATTCTCTTTTCTCACCGTTTGTGAGCCATTATTTCAAAATGTTTTCCAAAAACCTTAAATGTTTATCAATTATAATTACAGTGATTAAGTCTATGTATTCTACAATTGCTGCCTGTATGTTAGGGTTTTGTATACATTACTTGTAATCCATTAATTGTAACACCTGTGCCTCCACGACCATCAAACAAATACCAAACCAATGAAATATTATATTTCATACTTGGGATTTGTAAAAATATGTGTATCATTTGCACATATCAATTCTTGTTCAATTTCAAACTCTAAATCGCTTTCTGGAAGGTTATACGCGCACTGATGCGTAAATATAACCAGTTTAACGCAACAAACACTCCGGAATAGTGAAATAGGCTTAACATACCTTAAATAACCTTTACATAACTTAGAAATAAGTTTTGAAGGCTTTGGTATGGCAAAATCAAGTTAAATCGCTTACAGGGACTAAAGTTGACAAACTGCGAAAGTATGCCAATTTGAACTATAACAGACATTCCGGAACATGACCATAAGTTAAACACACCTTAAATATCCTTTACATAGCTTAGAAATAGGCTTTAAGGGGTTCGGTGTGCTAAAATAAACTTTTGGGTCATTCAGGGACTAAAAGTGTCAAAAAGTGCACAAGTTTGCATTTTTACGCATAAGTTACGTTCTGAATACATCCGGACTTCTAAAAATTTATGTAAGCATGACTATATTATGCTTTAGTGTTTGGCTTGCCAAAAATCCATTCGTCGCGTCATTTGGATCGTTTTTCGCGCCTATGCGCATTCCGTCGTAATTAACCGAACAACGCAACCGTACGGCTAAACGAACCGACATCCGAGATATTTTTGAGCACATTTTAAGTTCCCTATACTTTAACTTCATTTTAGAGCTTTGAAATGGGGTTAACGGGCCTTAAACGTGTCGAAAATGGGCTGAATGCATGACAGGGACCAAAAGTGTAAATCTGCCAAACTTAGGCCTAGCGCACCTCTACACTTATATTGTAACGGTGCGCTAGCCAAGTTCAGACCAGATGCAGAGTATTTAACAGCCTGTTTGCAGCTGTTTGATCCACCACCACATGTTCTAAATTGCTTAGTCATCAGATAAGGATCATATTTAGCTTCCATAACCTTTCAACAAGTGTACGGATGTGATCGAATCACGGTTTCCATGAAACGATCTCAACGGTGGACCGAAAACTATATATACCCATACACCCCCATTGCATAACTTACAAGAATTCTGATTTGAGAAACTCTAAGTTGAAACCATTGTTTCATACCTGAGATTCTTGGATCGGGATTAGCATTCGGGGACCCTGGGTAAGTATTCTTTCGTTCTTTTATTGCTTTTCGAGTCTTTTCGAGTCTGAAAGTCAAACTTTGTTTGACTTTCTGCGTTGACCAGTTATGGTCAATGCGAAGTTCGTCTGAACTTCGCAACGTGAGTGTAATCACGTTGGTTATAGTCCCTTGGGACTATGCCCACTGATTACCACGTTGTCTAGAGTCGTAGGGTAGGAGATCTAATAAATCGCCTATACCTTTGAACTCGACCCATTTGGTCGATCATTAGGATCTGACCAAATACTTTAGGTGACCATAGTAGGTAGGGAATAACCTTCCGAGGTTATACCCTATGGTCACATCGTTTGAGTAGTTGTATGATAGGTAGTTTATATGCCTTAGGTAAATTACCAGAATACCCTTTTCATGTATAATTGGTAATTAAGCATATGTAACCTAAAACTTTGTCACATAACTGATTATGTAACATGTTTAGGCATATAAAACTTGTCATAGGACTAGTTAGACGGTCCGAACGCGTTTCACGCGAACGACGCTTTAAAGTAGCATAAGCTACCTTAATGGGTCGCGATGGGTCGATAATACTTAGGTTAAGTTCCATTTAGTATGTAGGCTTTGTTAAACCATATCACATGAGTTCCTACACTCATTTGGTTTACGAACCCTCCTGCTACCCAGTCTTCCGATTTAGGTCCGGGTTAATTATGTAGTTACCTATATTAGGTACCGTTTGATTTCCGGGACTCCTCTAGCTTACTTGGTAGTTGTTCAAGACTCCTAAGCACTCTCAGGCGAGTACATTATTCCCCTCTTTTACTGTTTTCAACTGTTTTGGGGTGACTCATATGTGCTAAATGTTTTAACAATGATTTCAAGAACGATTACAATAACAATTACAATGTGATTTCAAGAACGATTACAATAACAATTACAATGTGGTTTCAAGAACGATAACAATGGTTTCAAAAACAATTATAATAGTTTCAAAAACAATTACAATGGTTTCAAGAACGATTTCAATAAAGTGAACAAACTTGTTGGTTGTAGTTACATAACCAATGACATTCATTAGCAATGATCAAGCCGACCAGTATTAGGTTATGGTACCATAGGATCTGACAAATCCCGTTATTCTCTATACCCATGGTTATGTGTGGGTATTTTGGGTAACGACTGAATCTGTAATTATTAATTTACCCTTTGGTAAGGGTTTGTTAAGAACGAGAACGAGAACGAGTTGGAACGATGAACGAGTCAAGAAGGTTTGAATGTTATTAGAGAATCGACCATAAAGTAGTTTCATAATTAAAACAAGAACGATTTGAACAATTAAAACAAGAACGACTAGAACGATTTTACAAAATGGTTTAACGATTGGGTAAACATTGGGACATGATTTACATTTGATCATGCATTTACACTAAACATAGTATTGATTTAAACCAAGTTTTACTTCAATACTTTGTTTTGTGCGTTTCACCTATGGTTTAGTTGATGTATTTCACTAGCCATACATATCACTTTTGACATTGGTTATACATAACATGATTTACATCTTGACATGAACATTTTGACATATTATTTCAATACATCTGGCAGTTGGTTTACACATAGACATCTTACATTGTTGGTTTGGTTTGAGTAAGTGATTTAAGTAACGAGGCGTGTGTAATATGATATAAGCATGGTGGATACGCCGCTGGTACTTCCTATATATAAGTACTTATATGGTATTACATATCGTAGCGTTGTTTAAATCATTTCAATTTAAACATATAACATTTTATACAAATAACATACTTTTCACAATACATTGTTTTACAAACAACATATCTTATACAAACTCATTTTACATGGTTATTCATTTAATCATGCATTATTCTCTTATTTATACATATCATCTAAACTTATTATTTTTCAAATGATTTACAAAGACAAAGCAAATTACAAGGTTCATGACTAAACATTTTCTTAAACAGAAGTCATGAATCTTATTTTCAACAAAACCAATGTATTCGCCAGCATTTCTTTGCTGACCTCGTTTTCACATGTGTTTCAGGTATTGTTGAAAGATATCGATTGATAGGATGCATGCTCACATAGGACTGGACAAGGCCTTAGTGACTCAATAACAATGATAGACTATGTTTAAATTGTGTATTTAGATTTCCAGACGATGTACTTATTCAATGTTTAATAAAACGAAACACTTTTTGGTATCCATGGTTATGAAACATTAATTCTGTTACAACACTCCCCGATGTTTCCGCCACGTTTTGTATGTTACACGTGGTCGGGGTGTGACATTAATATTGGACGACAAGTTAGGCAATGAGTAATATTACCCACAAGTCATGGATTTGACAGTACTGAATGAGTATATTGGTAGATATAGACATTGTAATCGCCCTTAATACTGTAATATTATAACAACTAATGTTTTTACAAACTAGAATGTACTCGCCAGTATTTCTTGCTGATAAAATCTTTTTAAAACACATTTCAGGTAACTTAGTGTGAAGCCAATAGAAGGCAGCTAGAGAGCACTGAAGGCTTAAAGAAGTGGCTATAAAAGTTACCTAAATAAAAAGAAGTTTATGTTTTCAATAATTAGGGTTTATCCCTATAAATGTATTGCAAATGGAACTTGGGTTTTATTCCATTTAATTATTATAAAAAAATTTGATGTTTTGAAACTCTGATAAATATTTCCTAACTACGGTCCCGATGAAAAATTTCCGCTGCATAATTAATAAACATCGATACCATCTGACTGGCTCGTGGCTCCCGCTCCCATGGTGGGGTCGGGGGCTGTGACAGAAGGTGGTATCAGAGCCAAAGTCACTGGTTTAAGCCATTTAGGTGTTCTTCTAATACCTAAACCTTAAACATTTATGTTAGGAAATTAATACCTTATGTATTATTCTGTGAAAATAAAATCTTAATATTTATATTATGATTTTATTGCCTTTCTAACAAATTGTTAATTCTCAATGTGTGTGACCAATATCTGTATATTACAATTATGCTATGTATATGTAACGGTGATACATTAATATTGTCAGGTCTTATTATTTTTTGTTCCCATATATTTATACGAATATAATTCACTATAAATTTTATAACATTATAATAATATTATGACATTAATATTAATATCTTAATTAAAGATATTAATATAGTAAAACACATTTCAGGTATGATTCCCCTGAAATATCATAGTATAAGATATTATTTAACACGAGTAATATGTTCTATGGTTTATAATATAACCTAAAATTTTACTCGGCTTAAATATATATATTTTCAAAGATTTGACGAAATATATAATTATATTAATTTTGTTAAAATATAATGTCTTAGCATACTCAAAACATGTTTACTGTTTAAATACAATAATTAAAACCCGATTTTTCATAATAACACTATGAAAATATTATATTTTTACATATGCTTTTGTTATATTATATCCATATAAGCACATGTACATTTACATACACATGGAAAGTGTGCAAATATATAAAAAATATTTTATATTTTATACCCTGTATTAACGAAACAAATGATATTTCATACATAAAATAGAAATATGTACAAAAATATTTGGTACTGTATAACTATATGGTTTAAAATATATGTATGTAACACATATATATCAACAGGTAATAGCTTAATAAATTTTACCATTTAATAGTTTAACTTAGCTCTTAAACTATATTTGAGTCATATATATATATTCTAATACAGGAACACTACTTCATTACTTAATACATTAAGAATCAAATCTTGAAACGCCAAACTTTGTATTATCTACAATAATAAATAAATACGATAAATTCAGAAAATTTATATTTTAATTAAATTTATTTCTTTTAATGATTTACCCTTTTTATTCCAAAATATTATGTTCAATAAATTTAACAGAAATTTATTTCAATATACTATTACTATTGTTATTATAAAAGAATGAATAAAGTTATGGGAATAAACATGATAATTAATACCATCAGTTATATAATTGGATTTTTATAAAAATGATTTAGTATTATATATATATTTATATATATATATTTTACAGGAAATTTGAAATGTTATATATGTATGCATACACCGGACAAAATTTCTTGATGGTATACACAATATAAAATATCTTCGGTAGAAAAACAAGCTTTTATATAACTAAAGAAACAAACTCAAACCCACATGTTTACTCAGAACTTATTCAGATGATTTCTTAACCAATATCCGCATTTAACCCAAAAGAAACCCTAAGGATACCCGTACTAGCACCAAATCCAAGGGAACAATGGTAGGACCAATGACTATGAATCTCAGAATCTCATACAAGACCCTTATCTCCAGCCACAACCATAATTTCCATCATACATCCTGAATGCCTATCCAGCCATGAGCTCTGAAAATATAGTTGAGTTGAGGCAATATGGAGAGAAGCTATTTCAACGAGAGGGAAACTACCCATAATACAATATATATACTTTCCTTATATTTTGATAAAATATATAATGAAAGTAAATGATAATATATATATATATATATATATATATCAACGCATAATACTGATAGGTATGATTATAGTTGTGCTAATACAATATAAGCAACAAAATGTGTCTGAATAATTGTTTAGTTTTGTGATATTAATATCTGAAAATATGTGCAATTCAGATGTCAAAGGAAATTACACGTAATCAAGAAATTCAGGCTAGTAATGAAAATTCTTTGGATAAAAGTGTTGTAGAAAATATAATAGCTCAAGAAATATTTAATGCCATTCCTTCGATCATTGAAGCCATTAAATTTCTGTGCCTATAAACGAGAATCCCACTATACGCTGTAAGCATACTCATCACTTCAAACCTAGCCCTAGTGTCAATGAGGGCAGTCATATTCTTGTCAACACTCCATTTCCCAAACGAAAGAAAACCACAACCTATGGTTATTCTTATAAGGAATTCCGCTCTGACAAATCCTATAAGAATAAAGGAATTGGATCGCCAATCGGACAACCTATCTGCAGGAACTATAACGAAAAGCATCCGGGAAAAAGCCATTTTAGGAGAACACACTACTGTAACTTCTGCAGGAAGACTGGGCATACAAAGAAATAATGTAGAAGGAAAACTAACATTTGTTTTAACTACGGCGAACCAGGTCATATCCGTCCCTATTGCCGGAAACTATATAAGGCACCCGACAACAAGATTAAAACAACAGATGAAGCTAAGGAAGGCGCATAAACAACGCAGGAGGCAAGAACAAATTCTAATATAAGCACCCGTATGTTTTGTCTATACTAAAGTATTAGTTGACTTTTTTTAAATGATCATTGTATCACCATATTTCTTTCATAAAGCAAACACTCAATTGCCTCATCTCTTGATAAATTCATATGTTGCACATGCATTGATTGTTACGCATGTGATTTCACTTCGAAAGATCATTTATTCACAAGTTCGAATATTATTTCGTTATACACATTTTGAATCTTGATGACCAACATTATTGGAAAAACGTTGACTTTTTGATATCGAGTCAACACATTTCTTGGAAAACTCTGTTCCCTTTCAAAGTTACTTACCGGATTTTTTCATTGTAACCATTTCTTGTAAATACATTTATCCATTTTCGGAATATGTCCAAACCAAACTCAATTGTTTGAACTTGCTCACAATATATATTCAATTCAAGGTCCCATATGATGAATTGAGATCATCATTTTCAAGGTAATCTCAACTAACACTTCATTTGTTTTGAATCATAATAGACTTGTTTAAAGTCTTCACTTCCATTAAATCATTTGTGGTTACAACACTTTGTATTGGCATTTTCATTTTCTTAAAAATTTCGTCAAACTCATTTACATACCTGATGAACTAATTTGTTTATTCTCTATTTGGTTCATTTTCTTAAATCTTAAACACAACTATGTGTTAAGATAAAGGTACATAAATTCATATCATATTCCTATGTACCTCCAACATTTCTTTCATCTTTGATCAATTCTATGACATTTATTTATTCCTTCATTTGAACAGCCTATGAATGTCCAGATTCACTTCATTAAAACTTTCAGCTAATTTCGAAAATAGTTGAAATTCCACGATCACCATGATTATTGAATTATTACAATCATTACGACACCTTGCGTCGTTATAGATTTGTAGCCTGAGCTAATCATAACCTTAATCATACAAATTCATGCAAAACTCCATACGTCTTTCATTTGACTTATCATTTAAGGTAGTCTTGATACAATTATGTATTAGGACAATGATACACTAAACTCTATTATATTTTCGGTGTATCCTTGCAATTCAAATAAATATCACTACACTGATTTCTGGTTTGATAGTTGACAAATCATTTTCGTGCTTCTATTTTCATTTGAAAGTATCGATTCTGAGTCTTACTCGGTTGATAATCAAAGTAAGTTTTCTTTTGACAAGTAAATCCTATTGTTTCTAAAAGCCATTCACATTTAATTTATATGTCTACTAAATCCCTTCTTTGATTTTGTTAATCTTAGTCACCTTTATGATTGTATAATTTCATCTCGTTCATTGGAACATCGATCCCTAAAACTAATTATGGAACCATTAAGTTCCAATTGTTGTATGATATCCTTATATTCATGTCTTGATTCTGCCTCAGACACCTTGATACTGTTTTTACTAACCAAAAGACTTGACATAACTCCAAGGAGATAGCGTAACCCAAATCTCAGGACGAGATTTAAAACAAGGTGGGGAGGATATAACAACCCTCAAAAAACACCCTAAAACGCTCCAAATTACACCCTGTATGCGATAAACGGACCTAAATAACCTTAATATTATTTAAAATCAAATAAAACAAAAATAAGTGGGTTCTCGTGGGCCGCGACCCAGTTCACTTGGGGAGTCGCGGGGTGCGAGCCAGTGCAACCTGGCGAAACCACAGCGTGCCATGTGGCACGACATCCGGACGAGCTACACTTGGTGACTAACCAAGGCTAGGCCTTAGCCTCTCGCGGGTCGCGAAAGAAGTGGAGTGGGGACTCGCGGGGCGCGAGCCACCCTTCGACCAACCTATATAAGGAGGCTTCCTGCCTCATTTTAAATCGTTAAAAATCTCTATTCTCTCTCAAACTTCTGTACGCGAAATTAGTAGCCAAATACCCCTTATAACACGAAGCCCTGCCCCGTTGTAAGTATTTTAACCCCTGAACACTAAGTCGATACTCTGCGCGATTGATCTAGGACTCCATAACCCATGTCAAGGCTCTGCCTGACTCAGTTCGTTAGAGTTATGTCTCGTGTTGTACGGCTAATGTGATTTGGGTTATCTTACTAACACATATGCATTGTTTATTTTAATAGAATACAATCAGGAATATCAACAGGAAGCTGTAGAAATACCTAAGTCTACAATGTGAATCCATTCTCTTTTCTCACAGTTTGTGTGCCATTATTTCAAAATGTTTTCCAAAAACCTTTAATGTTTATCAGTTATAATTACAGTGATTAAGTCTATGTATTCTACAATTACTGCCGGTATGTTGGGGTTTTGTATACATTACTTGTAATCCGTTACTATTGGACGACGAGTTAGGCAATGAGTAACATGACCCACAAGTCATGGATTTGACAGTACTGAATGAGTATATTGGTAGATATAAACATTGTAATCGCCCTTAATACTGTAATATTATAACAACTAATGTTTTTACAAACTGGAATGTACTCGCCAGTATTTCTTGCTGATAAAATCTTTTTAAAACGTGTTTCAGGTAACTTAGTGTGAAGCCAATAGAAGCCAGCTAGAGAGCACTGAAGGCATAAAGAAGTGGCTATAAAAGTTACCTAAATAAAAAGGAGTTTATGTTTTCAATAACTAGGGTTTATCCCTATAAATGTATTGCAAATGGAACTTGGGTTTTATTCCATTTAATTATTTTAAAAAAAATTGGTGTTTTGAAACTCTGATAAATATTTCCTAACTTCGGTTCTAATGAAAATTTTCTGCTGCATAATTAATAAGCACCGATACCATCAGACTGGCTCGCGGCTCCCGCTCACAAGGTGGGGTCGGGGGCTGTGACAGAAGGTGGTATCAGAGCCAAAGTCACTGGTTTAAGCCATTTAGGTGTTCTTCTAATACCTAAACCTTAAACATTTATGTTAGGAAATTAATACCTTATGTATTATTCTGTGAAAATAAAATCTTAATATTTATATTATGATTTTATTGCCTTTCTAACAAATTGTGAATTCTCAATGTGTGACCAATATTTGTATCTTATAGTTATGCTATGTATATGTAACGGTGATACATTAATATTGTTAGGTCTTATTAATTTTTGTACCCATATATTTATATGAATATAATTAACTATAAATTTTATAAATTATAATAATATTATGACATTAATATTAATATCTTAATTAAAGATATTAATATAGGATAACATAATTCAGGTATGATAACCCTGAAATATCATAATATAAGATATTATTTAACACGAATAATATGTTTTATGGTTTATAATATAACCTAAAATTTTACTCGGCTTAAATATATATATTTTCAAAGATTTGACGAAATATATAATTATATTAATTTTGTTAAAATATAGTGTCTTAGCATACTTAAAACATGTTTATTGTTTAAATACAATAATTAAAACCCGATTTTTCAAAATAACACTATGAAAATATTATATTTTTACATATGCTTTTGTTATATTATATCCATATAAGCACATGTACATTTACATACACATGGAAAGTGTGCAAATATATATAAAATATTTTATATTTTATAACCTGTATTAATGAAACAAATGATATTTCATACATAAAATAGAAATATGTACAAAAATATTTGGTACTGTATAACTATATGGTTTAAAATATATGTACGTAACACATATATATCAACAGGTAATAGCTTAAGAAATTTTACCATTTAATAGTTTAACTCATCTCTTAAACTATATTTGAGTCATATATATGTATATGTATATATATATATATATATATATTCTAATACAAGAACACTACTTCATTACTTAATACATTACGAATCAAATCTTGAAACACCAAACTTTGTATTATCTACAGTTTAAATAAATACGATAAATTCAGATTTAGTCCTATTATTTTACAACCAATATGGTTTAACCCTCTGGTTAAAAATAATTCTATAGAATCCAGAAAATTTATATTTTGATTAAATTTATTTCTTTTAGTGATTTACCCTTTTTATTATAAAAGAATGAATAAAGAATGAATAAAGTTATGGGAATGAATAAAGTTATAAAGGTACATAAATTCATATCATATTCCTATGTACTTCCAACATTTCTTTCATCTTTGATCAATTCTATGACATTTATTTATTCCTTCATTTGAACATCCTATATTTTTGAATGTCCAGATTCACTTCATTAAAAGTTTCAGTTAATTTCGAAAACAGTTGAAATTCCTCGATCACCATGATTATTGAATTATTACAATCATTACCACACCTTGAGGCGTCGATATAGATTTGTAGCCTGAGCTAATCATAACCTTAATCATACAAATTCATGCAAAACTCCATACGTCTTTCGTTTGACTTATCATTTAAAGTAGTCTTGATACAATTATGTATTAGGAAAATAATACACTAAACTCTATTATATTTTTGGTGTATCCTTACAATTCAAATAAATATCACTACACTACTTTCTGGTTTGATAGTTGACAAATCATTTTCGTGTTTCTATTTTCATTTGAAAGTATCGATTCTGAGTCTTACTCGGTTGATAATCAAAGTAAGTTTTCTTTTGACAAGTAAATCCTATTGTTTCTAAAATCCATTCACATTCAATTTATATGTCTACTAAATCCCTTCTTTGATTTTGTAAATCTTAGTCACCTTTCTAATTTTATAATTTCATCTCGTTCATTGGAACATCGATCTCTAAAACTAATTATGGAACCATTAAGTTCCAATTGTTGTATGATATCCTTATATTCATGTCTTGATTCTGCCTCAGACACCTTGATACTGTTTTTACTAACCAAAAGACCTGACATAACTCCAAGGAGATAACGCAACCCAAATCTCGAGGATGAGATTTAAAACAAGGTGGGGAGGATATAACAACCCTCGAAAAACACCCTAAAACGCTCCTAATTACACCCTGTATGCGATAAACGGACCTAAATAACCTTAATATTATTTAAAATCAAATAAAAAAAAAATAAGTGGGTTCTCGCGGGCCGCGACCCAGATCACTTGGGGAGTCGCGGGGCACGAGCCAGTGTAACCTGGCAAAACCACAGCGTGCCACGTGGCACGACATCCGGATGAGCTACACTTGGTGACTAACTAAGGCTAGGCCCTAGCCTAGCCTCTCGTGGGTCGCGAAAGAAGTGGAGTGGGGACTCGCGGGGTGCGAGCCACCCTGCCACCAGCCTATATAAGGAGGCCTCCTGCCTCATTTCAAATCGTTCAAAATCTCTATTCTCTCTCAAACTTCTGTAGGCGAAATTTGTAGCCAAATACCCCCTATAACACGAAGCTCTGCCTCGTTGTTAGTATTTTATCCCCTGGACACTAAGTCGATACTCTGCCCGATTGATCTAGGACTCCGTAATGCATGTCAAGGCTCTGCCTGACTCAGTTCGTTGGAGTTCTGTCTCGTGTTGTACAGCTAATGTGATTTGGGTTATCTTACTAACACGTGTGCATTGTTTATTTTAATAGAATACAATCAGGAATATCAACAGGAAGCTGTAGAAATACCTAAGTCTACAATGTGAGTCCATTCTCTTTACTCACTGTTTGTGAGCCATTATTTCAAAATGTTTTCCAAAAACCTTAAATATTTATCAGTTATAATTACAGTGATTAAGTCTATGTATTCTACAATTGTTGCCGGTATGTTGGGGTTTTATATACATTACTTGTAATCCGTTACTATTGGACGGCGAGTTAGCCAATGAGTAACACGACCCACAAGTCATGGATTTGACAGTATTTAATGAGTATATTGGTAGATATAAACATTGTAATCGCCCTAAACACTGTAATATTATAACAACTAATGTTTTTACAAACTGGAATGTACTCACCAGTATTTCTTGCTGATAAAATCTTTTTAAAACGCGTTTCAGGTAACTTAGTGTGAAGCCAATAGAAACCAGTTGGAGAGCACTGAAGGTTTAAAGAAGTGCCTATAAAAGTTACCTAAATAAAAAGGAGTTTATGTTTTCAATAATTAGGGTTTATCCCTATAAATGTATTGCAAATAGAACTTGGGTTTTATTCAATTTAATTATTGTAAAAAAATTTGGTGTTTTGAAACTATGATAAATATTTCCTAACTACGGTCCTGATGAAAATTTTCCGCTGTATAATTAATAAACACCGATACCATCTGACTGACTCGCGGCTCCCACTCCCAGGGTGGGGTCGGGGGCTATGACATAAAATGATTTTGAAATATTTTCAAAATGTCTCGGTTATTTGTATTTACCAGTGAAAACTGACGTATCTTCAAAAAACTAAGCGTAGGTTGCAAAGAACGTAAATAGGCTGGAAGCTGCCCGGTAATTGCTTAAGTGGAATTTGCAACTCCATGCAAGATGCCTAGCAGTCTGTTTATGTAATAATTTGTTTATCTGATTCACCTGTGGATCTTTTATACGCTTTGGTCTGTATAATATTTTATGAACTTTCGAACATTTGAAAATTCTAATAGTTATTTTATACTCCCAGACTTCCGCTGAGTTAATTGTGAATATCTATATCAATTTGTCACAAATAAACCCCAAGTCCGGGCCTACTGGGAAATCAGGGTGTGACAGGTTGGTATCAGAGCCAACGTTTGAGTGAATTAAACACTAGCCTTTTATGTTTAATCTCAAATATCACATTAACATAATCCTTAGACTTTTCCGTGTCTAGGCATTGACCTAGGATCACTCTTATCTATATTATGTTATATCGTTATTGTTTTTGATATTTAACATGTAATATACCGCCAAGAATTAGAGGACGAGGAAAGGGTCCCATGAGGGAGGACCATCAAAGCAAATACCATCACAGTCCCATAGTTCGGACCACCCGCAATATTCAAATGAGTCTCACTTGTCACAGCCAACGAGACATTCTGTCTAACACCATTCCTCCCGCTCTCATCACTCACACCATTCTTACCATTCCCGTTCACATTCTCATCATGACTCATTTGACCCTAAGTAGTTTATAAACACACCACCTGTTAGCCAAAACCAACAGGATGATGATTCAGATCTGGATATGCCGTCATCTGGATCCAACACGCATCCAATTGAGCTAGCAAGCGATACTGCATCTTATGTAGGATCTCCATATCAGGGTCCAGATGAATGGGACTAATATTTTAATCAGTTTACCTTTGTTAACATAGCTCCCTATCCTCATCCTCAAACACCACCACCTCCATAGGAGGATGAACCAATGGAGCCTGCGGAGCAGCAGCCTCAACCACCACCACAACTGAGGAAGCCTCGTGGTGCACGTATATCGGCACGTGCGGAGCAATGGTCAGGTTTGCTTCCACCTTTGTCTCCAACTTATCCTACCATTCCAGAGGACTCACAAATGGGTGGACCCTCTAACACTGAACCAGTTGTTGAGCCAACTCAACAACCAGCTTTGGGTTTTGATAACCCCATTCCTACATATCCTACATATCTAGATATGACTGGATATGATACTTGTTTCTCAGCACCTATGGCTTATAATTATCCAGCTCTATCATACGACCCCTATCTTCAGGCGGTTGTTCATAACACACTTTAAACATCACCATTTCCTCTCGCTTATCCAAATACTAGATATTCCAATTATGGGTACCAGTATCCTGTTGTGCCACAACCACAACCATTGTAGTAATGCGAGGCTATTAATCAAGCCTTGGAGCGGGCGAAGCAGATTCAACGACAGGCTGAAAATAATGAAAGGAGAACAAGTAAGATCTTCAAGAAGCTTTCCAAGATTATCAAAGGAAAGAAAGATGAATGAAGATTGTTATTTTATCTTTTATTGTAATTTAATTTCCAAAAGTCCATGTTGGACATGTCATGTCATGTCATTTCAAAAGTCCCTATGAGGACTAGTATTGTATTTCCTTTCCAAAAGTCCCTATAAGGACAAGTATTGTAATTTCATTTAAAAGTCCATATGAGGACTCATATTGTAATTCTCTATTTCAATGATAATTTTGAATTATCTTATACATATTTATCTTTTCCTTTTCAAGCGATCGTCTCGATTTTTATTCGAACATTATCGATCTGCTTAAAATTTCAACAAGATCTTCTTAATGGTTTGATCAACCCATATAGCAAGCCTACATGATTGGCAACAAATGGCAGTGTGGCAATGAAGAATCACACTGACCAAAGAGGTGGAGGGTATATGCCCAAACGTTATTCCTACAATCAAATAAGACTACGGATAATGATATATATATATATATATATATATATATATATATATAGGGTCGGGATTTAGAGAAGACGGTAGAAAGTGTGAGAACAGTGAGAACGCTTATGGATCGTCAGATCAAAACAATCCATGGACTAGATTAGCGCGGAGGCGTTTTCGTAAATAACATCAATTTTATTACGTGGACGCGCTTCATTAAGGGTAAAAGAGTCTTTTGACTTCTCCACACAAAACGCCATCTCATGAAAATAAAACGCCAAACAAAAATCACACACCATTCTAACTAAAAACGCCATTAGATATAAAACGCCAAACTTAATTATAATAAATTCCCGCCTAAAAAAACTGCCAAAAAAATCCTATATATACAACATCTCAGACCTTCAATTAAAAACACACACAAAACCCCAAACGCCATATTTAATATATACCATTCCTCTTAGAAACGCCAAAAAACCCAAACATCAAATATCTTCTAAACCAAAACATTTTTTGAAATTCAGTTTGGTTGTCTGTAAGCTTTCGCTCAATGTAATGGACACAATCCTTAAGTGAGGATATTGTCCATTTCATTGAGTAAAATCTTATTGACTTATCCTCAACTTCCATCCAATTTATAACGCTAAAACATACAAAAACATTATTGAGGTTTGTTATCAATAAAGTTTAGCAGTATGGGGTGGACAACATTGTCAGTTATCTTTCTTAACCGAGGATTAACAATGTTGTCCCTCACCATACAGCAAAATGTTATTGTTTTTAGCATGATCAAATTTAGAGTTTTAAGATGGTTTATTTAGTGGCATTCTTTTTCTCGGTAAAACGCCAAAAAAGTTAAAAAATCAAACATCATTCAATGGAAATTCAAGGATTGTTGGCTGAAAAGGGTGTAAACTCAATAACATTTTGCTGAATGAGATGGACACATATTATAGAGAAAGTGACTGATTTCAGACTTTGTGCTTCCACACGACGACAAAAAAACTACTTTGAAAAACAAAAATAAAAAAAAATCATACGAAAGTCGAAACAGCTAGTGAAGATGCTTCAAAAGAAGAAAGAGACTGGTGACAGTGAAGATTTGGAAGATCAATATATATTTTTATTAATTTTCTTTTCCAGTTGATTGTAATATAATAACAACACCATATGTAATAAAAACGCCACAAAGCCAAATGCTTGTCAAAACGCCAACATGCCATAAAACGCCCCAAAAACTACCAAATAATAATAAAATTACTCTGGACAAGTATTATTAAAAACCAAAAAAAAAAAATAAAATAAAATAAATAAAAAACAAACTTGAAAATGTAACTAGAAAGAGTAACTACAAATCAGTAATACTGAAGAGAGGGAAAAGTTATTATATTAGAATCTAAAACGCCAAACTTGAAAGATGGGACGTGTTACAGACTTCAGAGATAAAGCTTATCAAAGACAATAATTACGAACAGTAACTGATACGACGAATACTTTATTCTAATAATGCACCACCTAACTTATGCGCCAAAAAGACATCCTATAAAATGATACGTCTCATCAACTTCCATTTGATCAAACCAAAAAACCAAACGCCAATACTACTAAATACCACTCACTGTAAAACGCCAAAAAATTAAAAAAATCAAAGATGGCTAATATGCTTTCTTGGATATTCAATATTGTTCTTTAGGAAGTTTCACTGAATGAATTGTTAGCAGAGGGGAGTAACTCAGTAAGATTTTGCTGCATGAGATGAACAAAAATTCAAGAAAAAGATACTGATGATCGCCACATGTCATTTTGTATTCTTTGTTCTTGAAGAAGGCTTGGATGAGGAGAAGAGATCAATGACACTGAAGAGTGGGATGATTATAAAGATGAAGAAAAAGCAAAAAACCCACCCACACGTCATAGATCTATGTCCCTAAACATCCACAAAAAAGCCACTTCAACAGACGAGCAGGCAAAATAATCAAACTGATGGGTTTGACCAGTTACAGGGTGCTTCTTATTTTTCGAAGATTGATCTTCGTTCTGGGTATCATCAACTTCGTGTGCATGAAGAAGATATTCCCAAGACAGCATTCCGCACTCGATATGGGCATTATGAGTTCACAGTTATGCCATTCGGTTTGACTAATGCTCCTGCTGTTTTCATGGACTTGATGAATAGGGTTTGTAAGCCTTATTTAGATAAGTTCATCATTGTTTTTATTGATGACATCTTGATATATTCAAAGACGCAAGCTGATCATGAGCAACATCTTCGTCTTACTCTGGAACTCCTAAAGAAAGAGCAACTTTTCGCTAAGTTCTCCAAGTGTGAATTTTGGCTTAAGGAAGTTCAATTTTTAGGGCATATTGTCAACGAACAAGGTATTCATGTAGATCCCTCCAAGATCAGTGCGATTAAGGATTGGGATACGCCTACTACTCCTACTGAGGTTCGTTCTTTTCTTGGTCTCGCGGGTTATTACCGCCGCTTCATAGAGAATTTCTCAAAGATTGCAGTTCCTTTAACTGCTCTAACTCAAAAGAACAAGTCCTTTGAATGGGGATTTAAGCAAGAGGAAGCATTTCAGACCTTAAAGCAGAAGCTTTGTGACGCGCCTATTCTGACTTTGCCTGAGGGCAATGATGATTTCGTCGTTTATTGCGATGCATCTAAATTGGGTCTTGGCTGTGTTCTGATGCAAAGGAACAAATTTATAGCCTACGCATCAAGACAATTGAAGGTGCATGAGAAGAACTACACCACTCATGATCTGGAGTTGGGTGCAGTTGTCTTCGCTCTTAAGATCTGGAGACACTATTTGTATGGTACTAAATGTGTGGTTTTCACTGACCACAAAAGTCTTCAGCACATCTTCAATCAGAAAGAACTCAACATGAGGCAACGACGTTGGGTTGAGCTTCTAAACGACTATGACTGCGAAATTCGCTACCATCCTTGTAAGGCGAATGTCGTAGCCGATGCTTTGAGTCATAAGGAACGTACTAAGCTTCATTGTGTTTGTGTTCAATCTGATATTCAAGCTCGATCCGATATCCAAGCATGCATTTCTCAGGCTCAGCATGCTTGTGTTTCACAAGACTTGATGGGTAAGGAGTTACCCTATCACATTAAGCCTGATCTTGAACTGAAGGACGATGGATCGTATTATTTCATGGACCGTTTGTGGGTCCCAAGCCTAGATGATCTCCGCACTTTGCTTATGGATGAAGCTCATGAGTCTCATTATTCTATTCATCCTGGCTCAGATAAGATGTATAAGGATCTTCATACTCGGTATTGGTGGCCCGGTATGAAGAAAGACATTGCCTTGTATGTTTCAAAATGCCTTACTTGTCTTAAGGTCAAGGCTGAACACCAACATCCTTCTGGTCTTTTGGAGCAACTAGAGATCCCAGTTTGGAAATGGGAAAACATTGCTATGGATCTTATTACTAAACTTCCGCGCACTAAAAAGGGTCATGATGCCATCTGGGTAGTTGTTGATCGTCTTACTAAGTCAGCACATTTCTTGCCAATACGTGAGGATTTTTCTGCTGAAAGGCTGGCCAAAATCTATATGGATGAAATCGTATCTCGACATGGTGTTCCTTTGAACATTATTTCTGACAGAGATGCTCGCTTTTCTTCTCGTTTTTGGAGAACCATGCAATCTGCTATGGGGACCCAACTTAATCTGAGCACATCTTATCACCCACAAACAGATGGCCAAACTGAAAGAACAATCCAGACTTTGAAGGATATGCTTAGAGCTTGTGTGATCGATTTTGGTGGTAGTTGGGATTCACATCTTCCATTGATTGAATTCTCCTACAACAACAGTTATCACTCCAGCATCAATATGGCTCCTTTCGAGGCTCTCTATGGTCGAAAATGTCGTTCACCAGTCTGCTGGAATGAGATAGGTGAGGCTCAACTTACTGGACCTGACCTCATTCTAGAGACAACTGATAAGGTCAAGAAAGTTCGTGATAACCTTCAGACAGCTCGAAGCCGTCAAAAGAGTTACACGGACCAAGGACGCAAGCCCATGGAATTTCAAGTCGGTGATCGTGTATTACTTAAGGTCTCACCTTGGAAAGGTGTGATCAGATTTGGAAGGAAAGGAAAACTTGCACCCAGATACGTTGGACCATTCAAGATCGTCGAAAGAATCGGTAAGGTAGCCTACAGACTCGAGTTACCTCCTGAACTTGGGAATGTTCATCCAACCTTCCACGTATCCAATCTCAAAAAGTGCTTAGCTGACGAGAACCTCCACATACCGCTTGACGAAATTCGTGTTGATAAAACACTGCACTTTATCGAGAAACCTGTGGAGATAGTGGACCGTTCATTCAGACAGTTGAAGAACAAACGGATTCATTTGGTCAAAGTCCGCTGGGAATCCAAACGTGGCCCCGAGTTTACTTGGGAACATAAGGACCAGATGAAGGCGAAATATCCGCATTTGTTTTCACAAGTTTCCTCTAAATAAAATTTCGGGACGAAATTTCCTAAAGTAGGGGAGACTGTGACAACTGTGTTCTGTAAGCATCGTATAATGTAAAACAATGTGGATTATCAATAAAACTATGTGCTTTGGTGTTATTATATGTGTTATTGTGTTTGATGACTTTACAATTTGATTCGATTCCGATTTTAAGCTTTAAATCACTTTCTAGAAGGTCATACGCAAACTGGTGCATAAACGCAATCAGTTTAACGCGACGTACACTCTGGAACTATGACGTAAGCCAAACATACCCTAAATATCCTTTACATAACTTAGAAATAAGTTTCGAAGGATTCGGTATAGCAAAAACATGTTTATTTGAACTAAAGAACTATTTACGACAAAACTGCGAAACTAACGCTAGTGACCGCCCGGATAATATTTAAATCCCAAAAATATTCTGTTATGATTAAAATTTTATTTTTAATCAGGTCCATGTTTAAAAATAAATTAAAACGCCTAAAAACGTTATTTTTCAAGTTTAAGCGCGTATCATGTGTTTCTGCGCAACACAGTGCTTCTACAGCAAAACGCAGACAACGCAGCCAAATCTCGGCAACTGAAATTTATTTCAGTAATATTTTGGCAGGTTTATTTTTATAGAATAATAAAAATAATTTAGAACGCCATAAACCGGGTTTTAAACGCTAGATAAAATACCCGGTATCCAGTTAAACACCCGTTTTAGCCTCCGTGTGGCATATTTATATAAAAATTTACACCTTGGCCCCTCCCCCCTTGATATTTACGGTTCTAGAAGGGTGTGGAACCCACCAAATTTTGCTAATATCTTGCATGAGTGTAGAGTGCCAAGTGTTAGTGCATGCTAGCTTCAAGTGTCTTTCAAATCTCTACATATCTCTTACAAGATCACTCAACATTATCATTCACTCTATCTCACTCTCTCTCTCTCCTTCCTACAACCGTCCCCTCTCTCCTCTCTCAACCTTCAAACCTTCAAAGCTTTGTTCATCACATTCAAGTCCTATTTCAAGCAACCTTCAAGTTAGTATGAAGATCTAAGGTGATTCCAAGGTGTTGTCAAGTGATTACAAGCTTCCTATCATCAAAATCTCATCCTACAACCTACTTGAATCTTGAAGGTATAACATTTATTTTTAAATCATACTTTGATTCTTGGTTGTTCTTGATGATTTGAAGTTTCTCTTGAATCTTGGGATTTTCACTAAACTTGAAATCTAAAATGAAATGGGTCTTGAAACAAACAAAAATGGTGGTGTACATATATGTATATAACCGTACATATATATGTGTGTATATGAGTTTATTTTTGAGTTTTAGTTTGATATCTTGTTAAGTACTTGTTTATGTTGTTACATGTTTTTGAATGGCGGTAAAAATGCAAGTATTTGGTGATTTATGTATGATATGTTAAATGTAAACTACATCAGCAAATAAACCTGAATATATCTTATATTTGATGCATCTAAACCCATATAAAATGATGATGTTATGATAAGTATGCTTTAGGCACTTGTACATGAAGATACATGTTGATGTAAAGCTCAAGAAATGTTAAAAAATGGTTGTAGGACAAAAATGTTTTAGATCAGGTTACAAACACTAAAAATAACATTATTTGGTATATTATAAGGACATAAAACTTTGACATAGGTTTGATGGCTTTGCATGTTGTACATATAGCTTAAAAAGTGGTAAATTATGTGAAATTTGCATGATTTATGTGCTTTATTTAAGACCTGCACTATCATGAGTATAACCATTATTTTATTCAGTAAATAACATGGGTTGTGTTAAAATTTCAAGTCATTTCGATTTGGGATGGTTCGGGTAATGTTTGATGCAAAACTATGCGGTAAAACGGTCGAAAATCGCCTTTTCGGAGCATTTTTACAAAACTGTTTTAGATCAGTAACCAAACTGATATATTTGGTATAAAAATAGGTATTTTAACTTATATTAAGTTTACTTGGTGATTGGTTAGTCATACGTGAATTCCGACGCCCAAAAATGGTACCGAATCGCTAAAATAAGCATTTTTCGACATACACTAGAATGGGTTGTTCATGGGTTATTTTATGTGTTACAATGTGCTATGTGTTTTACAATATGTGTATGATCATGTATTAGTGTTGACAAGATTATGTGTGTTACGCTCGAGTACATATATACAAATACACCAAAATAATAAAAAATAATAACTTTTCGAGAAATCTCAAAGTTATGTGAAAATTCCAAGTATCGGAGAAACTCATGTATTTTTGTGAGTTTTGATTATTTAATCTGTGACACCTGTGTCACTTCAACCATCAAACAAATGCCAAACCAATGAAATATTGTATTTCATACTTGGGATTTGTAAAAATATGTGTATCGTTTACACATATCAACTCTTATACGCGCACTGATGCGTAAATATAACCAGTTTAATGCAACGAACACTCCGGAATAGTGAAATAGGCTTAACATACCTTAATTAACCTTTACATAACTTAGAAATAAGTTTTGAAGGCTTTGGTATGGCAAAATCTAGTTTATTCGCTTACAGGGACTAAATTTGACAAACTGTGAAAGTATGCCAATTTGAACTGTAACAGACATTCCGGAACATGACTATAAGTTAAACACACCTTAAATATCCTTTATATAGCTTAGAAATAGGCTTTGAGGGGTTCGGTGTGCTAAAATAAACTTTTGGGTCAGTCCGGGACTAAAAGCGTCAAAAAGTGCACAAGTTTGCATTCTCGCGCATAACTCACGTCCTGAATACATCCGGACATCCAAAAATTTATGTAAGCACTATAATATTTTATTTTAGTGTTTGGCATGAGAAAAAAATCCATTCGTCACGCATTTTGGATCGTTTTTCGCGCTTATGCGCATTCCGTCGTAATTAAGCGAACATCGCGTTCGTACGGCCAAACGAACCAACATCCGACATATTTTTGAGCATGTTTCATGTCCACAATGTTTAGGCATCATTTTAGGGCCTTAAAGTTGGCTTTACGGGCCTTAGAAGTGTCGGAAATGGCTTAAATACACAACAGGGACCAAAACTGTCATTTTTGAAACTTATTTTCTGATCAGAACCCCCATGCGGCCCGCATTAGTTTTGGTGTATCCTGAAGCGGGCCGCGTCAGCCTTCTAGAACAGATAAGATCGATTAGTCAGCTGATTCCAGCTGTTTAATCCACACCCACACATTCTAACTTGCCCTTTCAGCTCATGGGGGATCATTTTTAGCCACCATAACTTTCCAACAAGTGTACGCACAAGATTCGAGCACGGTTTCCATGAAACGATCTTAACGGTTACCCAAAAACTATAAATACCCATCCACCCCCATTGCAAAACCCACAAGAATCTGAATAAAAAGACTCTAAGTTGGAACCATTGTTTCATACCTGAGTTATGTTGATCACGATTAGCATTCGGGGACCCTTCGTAAGTATTCTTTCGTTCTTTTATTGCTTTTCAAGTCTGAAAGTCAAACTTTGTTTGACTTTCTGCGTTGACCAGTTTATGGTCAATGCAAAGTTCGTTTGAACTTCGCAACGTGAGTGTAATCACGTCGGTTATAGTCCCTTGGGACTATGCCTACTGATTACCACGTTGTCTAGGGTCGTAGGGTAAGCGATCTAATAAATCGCTTATACCTTCGAACCCGACCCATTTGGTCGATCATTAGGATCCGACCAAATACTTTAGGTGACCATAGTAGATAGGGAATAACCTTTCGTGGTTATACCCTATGGTCACATCGTTTGAGTAGTTGTATGATAGGTAGTTTATATGCCTTAGGTAAATTACCAGAATACCCTTTTCATGTATAATTGGTAATTAAGCATATGTAACCTAAACTTTTTTCACATAACTGATTATGTAACATGTTTAGGCATATAACACTTGTCATAGGGCTAGTTAGGCGGTCCGAACGCGTCTCACGCAAACGACGCGTTAAAGTAGCATAAGCTACCTAAACGGGTCGTAATGGGTCGTAAACAATTATGTTAGGTTTCATTTAGTATGTAGGCTTTGTTAAACCATATTACACGAGTCTCCATACTCGTTTGGTTTACGAACCCTCATGCTACCCAATCTTCTGATTTAGGTCCGGTTTATTAACATAGTTACCTATATTAGGTGCCGTTTGATATCCGTGATCTCTAGCATTGTTTGGTTGTCACTCAAGGACTACTGAGCATTCTCAAGTGAGTACATAGACCCCTCTTTTACTGTTTTCCAAACTGTTTTGGGGTGGAACACAGGTGCCTACTTGTTACTTTCGTGATTTCCTGTTTTCACATCATATACTTGCTATGTTCATTAGTACATTTATAGTACATGTTTTACATTACATTTCATGCTACGTATGTCTATTGTTGCATACTTAGTACAGGTCAAATGCTACGTATGTCTATTGTTGCATACTTAGTACAGGTCACATGCTACTTATGTCTAATTGTCGCATACTTAGTACATTTGTTATTCATCACATGCTTACATTTTGGATGCATATTACATGATTTACATTGATCATGCATTTCCACAGGACATAACTTTGATTTAAACCAAGTTTTACTTCAATACTATGTTCTTGTGCATATGGTTTAGTTGATGCATTTCACTAGCCATACATACCATTTTGGTTATACATTACATGGTTTACATTTGACACATAAACACTTTTGACATTGGTTATACATTATATGATTTACATCTTGACATAAACATTTTAACATATTATTTCAATACATTTGGAAGTTGGTTTAAACATAGACATCTTACATTGTTTGGTTTGGTTTGAGTAAGTGATTAAGTAACGAGGCGTGTGTAATATGATACAAGCATGGTGGATACGCCGCTGGTACTTCCTATATATAAGTGTTTGTATGGTATTACATATCGTAACGTTATTTGAATCATTTCAGTTTGAGACATATAACATTTTATACAAATAACATACTTTTCACAAGACATTGATTTACAAACAACTTATCTTATACAAACTCATTTTACATGGTTATTCATTTAACCATACATTATTCTCTTATTTATACATATCATCTGATCTTATCGTTTTTCAAATGATTTACAAGACAAAGCAAATTACAAGGTTCATGACTAAACATTTTCTCAAACATAAGTCATGAATCTTATTTTCACAAACCTATGTATCTCACAGGCATTTTTATGCTGACGTACCTATTTTCACATGTGTTTTCAGGAGATGATGCATAGGACTTATCAAGACATACTTAGGCGGACCTGTGCCTTAGTGACTTAAAACGAGACAAGAACTAGTTAAATTTTGTTATGTACTCTTTATTTCTTGTTTAAAGACAATGTAACTCGCTGGTTTGATGAATAAAACGAAGATTTTATTGCCATGGATTTGAAACAATTAATTCTGTTACAACACTCCCCGATGTTTCCGCCACGTTTTGTATGTTCTACGTGGTCAGGGTGTGACAGAAAATATGGTATCAGAGCCAATGGTTATAGGGAATTAGGTTATTAGTAATGCTTTGACCTAGTCTATAACCTTCTTAGGACCCTAACGCGAGTTAACTTGCGTTTAGTCATAAAACAATACCGTCACCTATCCTTAGGCGACGACCACAACAAGAACATAAATTTCAAAACCGCTTCGAAAACTAATCATCTGTTCTAGGATGATTGATTACTAGGTTTTGAACCCTCTATTGTAAGGTTTTGAACCCTCTGTTATATGGTTTTGAACCCCCTTGAGTTTTCAAAATCTCGTCAAGGTTTTGGGTTTTAAATAATGTGAACACGTGCAAACTGGAAGGGTGAATGCCTGTATTCTGGTTTTTATAGTCTAGGCAAGCACTTCGTATACATCTCATCAGACGCGAGACCAGTTGTGCTTACCTGGGAATTCTTGGGATGAGTGTTCATTTATAGGCGAGCATGTCTTCGCGATACATTATTTTTGACCCATTTACTTTGATTAGTCACTGTGTGTCGTTTGTTTACCTTGTGGTAACAAACAAATGACCACTATCCTTGCTTTCATCAGATTTGTTTCATCTCATTCTTTTCGTCTAATTCTCTCACTCGTTTCCTTTCATGTTTCCTCTTTTAGAATGCCTCCTCAACGCGAAAGCCAGATAGCGACTGCCGAATTGGCAGAAATCATTGCGCAGCAAATGGCTGCTCAATTCCCAAACCTCTTTGCTCAATGGAATCAAGCCAACAACAACAACAATGGTCCATGCAATTTCAAGAGTTTTAACTCGGCGAAACCACTCAAGTTTAGTGGTTCTGAGGGAGCGACTGGGCTTCTTCAATGGTTCGAGAGCATTGAGAATACTTTCCGCCACGTGCAGTGTCCTGACAATCGCAAGGTCGAGTTTGCTTCGAGTGTGTTCCAGAAGAGAGCCCTTACGTGGTGGAACAGGGTTATGAGAGATCGTGGTGCAGAAGTTGCTCTAGCACAGACATGGGCTGAACTTAGGGCCCTTATGATGAAGGAATTCTGTCCTCGTCACTAGATCAGGGCCTTGGAAAGGGAATTCGACAATCTTGAGCAAGACAGCGGTGAGCATCGAGCCTACACAGACCGTTATGAGGAGTTAAGTCTGTTATGCCCAAACATGGTCACGCCTTTGGATAAGGCAATCGAAAAGTACATTGATGGCCTCCCTGACTCAATACAAGACATTGTGACTGGCAGCAACCCTACTACAGTTAGACAGGCCATTGAGCTATCTGCAACCTTGACTGAATCAAAGATCAGGAAAGGCAAGCTTTTCCGAAAAGGTGACAAGAAACCGGTCGAGGAATCGAACCCAATCGAGGAATCAAAGACCATGGATGAACAGACTGGATCCCCTAAGAGGTCAAAGAAGCGGAAGGCTTCTCAGAACTTCGCCATGGTTACTCACAATGATCAAGCCGTCCCCAACCAACCAGCTTAACCCCCTGCTAGGAAGCCATACAATGGAACTGCACCCTTGTGCAACCAATGTAGCCTCCATCATCATGCCAATGTAAAGTGCCGCAAATGCCAAACTTGTGGACTTATAGGCCATACAACAAAAGTTTGCCCAGCTGCAGCTGCACCAAACCAAGCTGGCAACAACCCCGCTCAAGGTCGTTTTCTACCAGGTTCTTGCTTCAACTGTGGCGAGATGGGTCATTTCCGAAGAAATTGCCCAAAGCTTGCTAATGCAAATCCAGCACAGGGATGAGCATCTGACCGAATGGAAGACAACGCTGTTTAGAAATAATCAATCCTTATGTATTATTTTCTTTAGTTGTCAAGGTCCAAGAAACAGTTGTTATCGTTGTTTATAAATAAATCTTTTATAAACATTACAATGTATTTATGTGGTGGCATGTATAAACAACATATCTCTTGCAATACCGACAATCAAGGAACCGTATTCCTTGAAGAGCAAACTACCCCCAAAATTTTTCCCATCTTATGATCTCTTGCGTTTTCCACGAAATTCCTAAGTACCCGTTTATTCTAAGGAAACGAAGTACAAGGCGCAAGTTACAACATTGGACGAATACCCAAAGTACCACTATAAATCCTTAATAGGGTACCTAAGGGTATTTCCGTAAATCCTAAAATTGTTGTGTTCCTTAATTCGAATATTACATTTCGTTGGAAACAAGATCGAATTTTTGGGAGATCTTCCTATCTTTTCAGATAGATCCCAGAGGACATTGAAGTCCATCGACTGGTTTCCATATCCGTTCTCAATCGATAACAAATTATTAACAAATTAATAACCAAGTTAAACAACTATGTGATTATGTGCTTATGAACATTACAAGACAAACTGTGTGGACTGTGCAAGGAATTACGTAATTATGGATGCATACATAATTATGGAATTTAGTGCACAGAAACCACAGCGAGCTTTGTCATGTGCCTAGAAGTTAACTCTATTCATTTCCGTTTCTGAGGAAGCACCCGTTGAAAATGACTCCGTTTGTTCATTTTCGTTTCTGAAGATTGTCCGTTGAGGAAATGAATATCCGTTTGTCTATCATTTTCATTTCCATTTCTGAGGAAGCACCTGTTGAAAATGACTCCGTTTGTTCATTTTCGTTTCTGAAGATTGTCCGTTGAGGAAATGAATATCCGTTTGTCTATCATTTTCATTTCCATTTCTGAGGAAGCACCTGTTGAAAAGGACTCCATTTGTTCATTTTCGTTTCTGAAGATTGTCCGTTGAGGAAATGAATATCCGTTTGTCTATCCTTTTTCATTTCCATTTCTGATGAAACAACCGTTGAAAATGACTCCGTTTGTTCATTTTCGTTTCTGAAGATTTGTCCGTTGAGGAAATGAATATCCGTTTGTTTCTCCTTTTCATTTCCATTTCTGATGACGCACCTGTTGAAAATGACTCCGTAAGTTCATTTTACGTTTCTGAAGATTGCCCGTTGAGGAAATGAATCCCCGTTTGTTTATTCCTTCATTTCCGCTTCTGAAGAATACTCATTGAGGAAAATGACTCCGTCTGTTCATTTTCGTTCTGAAGAATGTCCGTTAAGGAAATGACAGGATTATGCCTTACATATCTCTGGTGATTATTTGACACAAAGTCACAAATAGACTCCTACGAATAAATTTCGGGACGAAATTTCCTAAAGTAGGGGAGACTGTGACACCTGTGTCACTTCAACCATCAAACAAATGCCAAACCAATGAAATATTGTATTTCATACTTGGGATTTGTAAAAATATGTGTATCGTTTACACATATCAACTCTTGTTCGATTTCAAGCTTTAAATTGCTTTCTGGAAGGTTATACGCGCACTGATGCGTAAATATAACCAGTTTAATGCAACGAACACTCCGGAATAGTGAAATAGGCTTAACATACCTTAATTAACCTTTACATAACTTAGAAATAAGTTTTGAAGGCTTTGGTATGGCAAAATCTAGTTTATTCGCTTACAGGGACTAAATTTGACAAACTGCGAAAGTATGCCAATTTGAACTGTAACAGACATTCCGGAACATGACCATAAGTTAAACACACCTTAAATATCCTTTATATAGCTTAGAAATAGGCTTTGAGGGGTTCGGTGTTCTAAAATAAACTTTTGGGTCATTCAGGGACTAAAAGCGTCAAAAAGTGCACAAGTTTGGATTCTCGCGCATAACTCACGTCCTGAATACATCCGGACATCCAAAAATTTATGTAAGCACTATAATATTTTATTTTAGTGTTTGGCATGAGAAAAAAATCCATTCGTCACGCATTTTGGATCGTTTTTCGCGCTTATGCGCATTCCGTCGTAATTAAGCGAACATCGCGTTCGTACGGCCAAACGAACCAACATCCGACATATTTTTGAGCATTTTTCATGTCCACAATGTTTAGGCATCATTTTAGGGCCTTAAAGTTGGCTTTACGGGCCTTAGAAGTGTCGGAAATGGCTTAAATACACAACAGGGACCAAAACTGTCATTTTTGAAACTTATTTTCTGATCAGAACCCCCATGCGGCCCGCATTAGTTTTGGTGTATCCTGAAGCGGGCCGCGTCAGCCTTCCAGAACAGATAAGATCGATTAGTCAGCTGATTCCAGCTGTTTAATCCACACCCACACATTCTAACTTGCCCTTTCAGCTCATAGGGGATCATTTTTAGCCACCATAACTTTCCAACAAGTGTACGCACAAGATTCGAGCACGGTTTCCATGAAACGATCTTAACGGTTACCTGAAAACTATAAATACCCATCCACCCCCATTGCAAAACCCACAAGAATCTGATTAAAAAGACTCTAAGTTGGAACCATTGTTTCATACCTGAGTTATTTTGATCACGATTAGCATTCGGGGACCCTTCGTAAGTATTCTTTCGTTCTTTTATTGCTTTTCGAGTCTGAAAGTCAAACTTTGTTTGACTTTCTGCATTGACCAGTTTATGGTCAATGCAAAGTTCGTTTGAACTTCGCAACGTGAGTGTAATCACGTTGGTTATAGTCCCTTGGGACTATGCCTACTGATTACCACGTTGTCTAGGGTCGTAGGGTAAGCGATCTAATAAATCGCTTATACCTTCGAACCCGACCCATTTGGTCGATCATTAGGATCCGACCAAATACTTTAGGTGACCATAGTAGATAGGGAATAACCTTCCGAGGTTATACCCTATGGTCACATCGTTTGAGTAGTTGTATAATAGGTAGTTTATATGCCTTAGGTAAATTACCAGAATACCCTTTTCATGTATAATTGGTAATTAAGCATATGTAACCTAAACTTTTTTCACATAACTGATTATGTAACATGTTTAGGCATATAACACTTATCATAGGGCTAGTTAGGCGGTCCGAACGCGTCTCACGCAAACGACGCGTTAAAGTAGCATAAGCTACCTAAACGGGTCGTAATGGGTCGTAAACAATTATGTTAGGTTTCATTTAGTATGTAGGCTTTGTTAAACCATATTACACGAGTCTCCAAACTCGTTTGGTTTACGAACCCTCATGCTACCCGATCTTCTGATTTAGGTCCGGTTTATTAACATAGTTACCTATATTAGGTGCCGTTTGATATCCGTGATCTCTAGCATTGTTTGGTTGTCACTCAAGGACTACTGAGCATTCTCAAGTGAGTACATAGACCCCTCTTTTACTGTTTTCCAAACTGTTTTGGGGTGGAACACATGTGCCTACTTGTTACTTTCGTGCTTTCCTGTTTTCACATCATATACTTGCTATGTTCATTAGTACATTTATAGTACATGTTTTACATTACATTTCATGCTACGTATGTCTATTGTTGCATACTTAGTACAGGTCACATGCTACGTATGTCTATTGTTGCATACTTAGTACAGGTCACATGCTACTTATGTCTAATTGTCGCATACTTAGTACATTTGTTATTCATCACATGCTTACATTTTGGATGCATATTACATGATTTACATTGATCATGCATTTCCACAGGACATAACTTTGATTTAAACCAAGTTTTACTTCAATACTATGTTCTTGTGCATATGGTTTAGTTGATGCATTTCACTAGCCATACATATCATTTTGGTTATACATTACATGGTTTACATTTGACACATAAACACTTTTGACATTGGTTATACATTATATGATTTACATCTTGACATAAACATTTTAACATATTATTTCAATACATTTGGAAGTTGGTTTAAACATAGACATCTTACATTGTTTGGTTTGGTTTGAGTAAGTGATTAAGTAACGAGGCGTGTGTAATATGATACAAGCATGGTGGATACGCCGCTGGTACTTCCTATATATAAGTGTTTGTATGGTATTACATATCGTAACGTTATTTGAATCATTTCAGTTTGAGACATATAACATTTTATACAAATAACATACTTTTCACAAGACATTGATTTACAAACAACTTATCTTATACAAACTCATTTTACATGGTTATTCATTTAACCATACATTATTCTCTTATTTATACATATCATCTGATCTTATCGTTTTTCAAATGATTTACAAGACAAAGCAAATTACAAGGTTCATGACTAAACATTTTCTCAAACATAAGTCATGAATCTTATTTTCACAAACCTATGTATCTCACAGGCATTTTTATGCTGACGTACCTATTTTCACATGTGTTTTCAGGAGATGATGCATAGGACTTATCAAGACATACTTAGGCGGACCTGTGCCTTAGTGACTTAAAACGAGACAAGAACTAGTTAAATTTTGTTATGTACTCTTTATTTCTTGTTTAAAGACAATGTAACTCGCTGGTTTGATGAATAAAACGAAGATTTTATTGCCAGGGATTTGAAACAATTAATTCTGTTACAACACTCCCCGATGTTTCCGCCACGTTTTGTATGTTCTACGTGGTCGGGGTGTGACATAATCATTCTTATTTAATTTAGGACAAATAAACAAATTGTGGGATTGTGTTAACATATAAAAACGCACCCAAAGGTGAGTACATAGACCCCTCTTTTACTGTTTTCAAACTATTTTGGGGTGAAACACATGTGCCTACTTGTTATTTTCATGCCTTTTCCATGTTTTCATAATATATACTTGCTATGTTCATTAGTACACTATTAATACATAATTTCATCTTCTTTTGCTATGTATGTTTACTTGACATGCTAGCGCATTGATTTACATGACTTTTCTGCTTTGTATGTTAACTTAGCATACTTAGTACATTGTTTTCATATAACATGTTTACATTTGGTATAACATTTGGTTTGTACAAACGGGACTTATATACGTTCATTAACATTAGCTACGCCGCTCGGTAGTAAGTAGTGGTACCATAGGACTTGACAAATCCCATTCCTGACATCCTAGGTTTGTTTGGATGTAAGGAATGACTGAATCCGAAAACATTTCTTTTGATAACCTTGACTTAGGGTTATCCGTCTGTCTCAAGGCTTGAATGTATGCGTTAACTTACCACATAAGTGTTTGTATCAGTAAAACATGCATTTACTTTACAAAACATAACTTTTTGATATATTCAAAATACCTAGTTTTGTAAATTTTTACATTTGGTTTATGTGACTACACTTTACTTACCATACATAACATTTGTTACACATTACTTAACTACATTTGGACTTTTAACATTTGACATGGTTTATACAAGGACTTTTTGACAATTGGTTTAACATGGACTTTATACATTGGTGGTTTGTTAAGTGACTTAAGTAACGAGACGTGTGTAGTATGATACAAGCATGTTGGATACGCCGTTGGTACTTCCTATATATAAGTGCTTGTATTGTACTACATATCGTAGCGTTATTTAGATCATTCAACTTGGACTTATACATTTTACACTAACAATATATTTTTCACAAGACTTTGGTTAACAAAACAATTTACAAGGTTCATGACTAACTTTTATTAAACATTTCTTTAAACTCAAGTCATGAATCCTATTTTCATAAAACCTATGTATCTCACAGGCATTTTTATGCTGACGTACCTATTTTCACGTGTGTTTTCAGGAGCTGTTGCTTAGGATGTTCGTGACACACTAGGGCGGACCTGTGCCTTAGAGACTTAAAAATAAAGATGGAACTAGTTTAATATTGTGATGAACTCTTCGTTTCAGTTATTTTAAGACAATGTAACTCTTTGTTTGATGAATAAAACATAACTTTTAATTACCATGGTTGTGGAACAATAATTCTGTTACAACACTCCCCGACGTTTCCGCCACGATTTTATGTTTTACCTGGTCGGGGTGTGACAGAAGAGTTGGTATCAGAGCCAATGGTTATAGGGAATTAGGTTATTAGTAATGTTTTGACCTAGACTATAACCTTTCTAGGATCCCAACACAAGTTGTCTTGTGTTTAGATTTTAAAACATGCACTTCACCTATCCTTAGGTGATTACCAAAAACAAAACATAATGGAAGGCACAAAGCCAAAATGAATCATCAATCTCTTAAACGTTCCAAGTTTTCAAAATCTCGTCAAAGTTTTGAGTTCTAAATAGTGTGAACACGTGCAAACTGGAAGAGTGAATGCCTGTACCCTGGGTTTTCTGTCTAAGGCTAGAGTGTTCGTACAAATCCACATAATCGGACCAGTCACTCTTACCTGGGAACTCTTGGGGTGAGTGTTCACTTATAGGCAAGCATGTCTTCGCGAAGCATTATTTTTGACCCATTTACTTTGATTAGTCACTGTGTGTCGTTTGTTTGCTTTGTGACGCGGACAAATGACCACCATCTTTGCTTTTGTCGATTTTTGTTTCATCTCATTCTTTTCATCTAATCATCTCACTCGTTCCTCTCATTTTTCCTCTTTTTAGAATGCCTCCTCGATGCGAAAATCCGCTACCAAATGCCGAACTGGCAGAAATCATCGTGCAACAAATGGCTGCAGCGTTCCCAAATCTTATTGCTCAATGGAACCAAGCCAACAACAACAACAATGCTCCATGCAATTTTAAGAGTTTTAACTCGGCTAAAACGCTCAAGTTTAGTGGTTCTGAGGGAGCAACTGGGCTTCTTCAATGGTTCGAGAGCATTGAGAATACTTTCTGTCACATTCAGTGTCCTGATAATCGCAAAGTCGAGTTTGCTTCCAGTGTGTTTCAGAAGAGGGCTCTCACGTGGTGGAACGGGGTTATGAGAGACCGTGGTGCAGAATTTGCTCTAGCACAAACATGGGCTGAACTTAGGACTCTTATGATGAGGGAGTTTTGTCCTCGTTATGAACTGCGAGCTTTGGAAAGGGAGTTTGATGACTTGATGTAGGATAGTGGCGAGCACCGGTCGTATACTGATAGATATGAGGAGCTGAGTTTGTTATGCCCAACAATGGTTACTCCACTCGATAAGGCTATCGAAAGGTACATCGATGGTCTACCTAACTCAGTGCAAGACATCGTTACTGGTAGTAACCCTACCACAGTCCGTCAGGCGATCGAGTTAGCAGCGACATTGACTGAGTCGCAGATTCGGAAGGGTAAGTTGCACAGAAAGGGGGAGAAAGGTAAGAAACAGGCGTCTGACAAAGAGGATAGCAAGAAAGGTAAAAACAAGAAAGGTAAGGATTCTGGTTCCTCAAAGGGTTCTAGGAAGCGAAAGGCTTCCCAAAACTACGCCGTTACTGCACAGGCTCAAGCTACACCAAATCAGCCTGCGCAACCACTTGCCAAGAAACCTTATCTAGGCAATGCACCTTTGTGCAACAGGTGTAACGGTCATCATCAGCCACACCTCCAGTGTCGTCAATGTACCAACTGTGGAAGACCTGGTCATCTTGCTACTACATGCCGCATTCCTGCTAATCAGAATCGGGCAGCTCAGAACCCGGCTCAACAAGTTGCTCAGCCTCTTGCTCAACAACAAGGTCAAGCTACACGACCTCACTACCCACCAGGTTCTTGTTATAACTGTGGGGATCTGACCCACTACCGTAATCAATGTCCAAGATTGGTGAATGCGAATCCAGCTCAGGCTCAGGCTCGAGGTCGAGTCTTCAACATGAATGCACAAGAGGCGCAAGTAGACAATGAAGTGGTTAATGGTACGTTCTTTGTTAATAATCAACCCGCATCTATTCTTTTTGATTCAGGTGCCGATAAGAGTTTTGTGTCGTTATCTTTTGAGCCATTACTTCGCGTGTCTAGAACGAAACTAGGTAAGCCTTTGACAGTAGAAGTTGCGAGTGGTGATCCCGTTGTTCTTGATTCTGTTCTTCGCAATTGCCAATTGAACCTTAACGACCAACTTTTTCCTATTGACCTCACGCCCATGCAACTTGGAAGCTTCGACATTATTGTGGGTATGGATTGGTTAGCCAAGCATCACGCGGAGGTAGTTTGTTTTGAGAAGATTGTTCGGGTGCCGCTTTCGTCAGGTGAGATCCTACAGGTTCGTGGCGAGAAACCTGCTAGTAGTCTCAAACTCATGTCTTGTACTCAAGCTCGGAAGTATCTGCGAAAGAATTATGTGGCCTTTTTGGCACATGTTACAACAGATAAAGGCAAAGGTAAGTCTATTCAAGATATTCCTGTTGTTCGGGATTTTCCAGAGTTGTTTCCTGAAGAGTTACCTGGTCTACCCCCAGCACGCCAAGTCGAGTTCCGTATTGATCTCGTACCTGGTGCAAATCCCATTGCCAGAGCTCCATATCATCTTGCACCATCTGAGATGCAAGAGTTGTCTAAGCAGCTTCAGGAGCTATCTGACAAAGGTTTTATTCGTCCTAGTTTTTCACCTTGGGGTGCTCCAGTTCTCTTTGTCAAAAAGAAGGATGGATCCTTCAGGATGTGCATCGATTATCGTGAGCTGAACAAGCTTACCATCAAGAATCGATACCCTACCTCGCATCGATGATCTCTTTGACCAGTTACAGGGTGCTTCTTATTTTTCGAAGATTGATCTTCGTTCTGGGTATCATCAACTTCGTGTGCATGAAGAAGATATTCCCAAGACAACATTCCACACTCGATATGGGCATTATGAGTTCACAGTTATGCCATTCGGTTTGACTAATGCTCCTGCTGTTTTCATGGACTTGATGAATAGGGTTTGTAAGCCTTATTTAGATAAGTTCATCATCATTTTTATTGATGACATCTTGATATATTCAAAGACGCAAGCTGATCATGAGCAACATCTTCGTCTTACTCTGGAACTCCTAAAGAAAGAGCAACTTTTTGCTAAGTTCTCCAAGTGTGAATTTTGGCTTAAGGAAGTTCAATTTTTAGGGCAAATTGTCAACGAACAAGGTATTCATGTAGATCCCTCCAAGATCAGTGCGATTAATGATTGGGATACGCCTACTACTCCTACTGAGGTTCGTTCTTTTCTTGGTCTCGCGGGTTATTACCGCCGCTTCATAGAGAATTTCTCAAAGATTGCAGTTCCTTTATGTCACACCCCGACCACGTAGAACATACAAAACGTGGCGGAAACATCGGGGAGTGTTGTAACAGAATTAATGTTTCACAACCATGGAAATTTAAGTTTCGTTTTATTGATTAAAAGTGTTACAATGTCTTAATAATCAAAGAAACATAACATAAATAACTAGTCTGCATCTTTTATTGTCACTAAGGCCCATGTCCGCCTAAGTGTATCTTGATCAATCCTATGCTTCATTTCCTGAAACACATGTGAAAATAGGTACGTCAGCATAAAAATGCCGGCGAGTACATAGGTTTTGTGAAAATAGGTTTCATGACTTATGTTTGAGAAAATGTTTAGTCATGAACCTTGTAATTTGCTTTGTTTTGTAAATCATTTGAAAAACGATAAGATCAGATGATATGTATAAATAAGAGAATAATGTATGGTTAAATGAATAACCAAGTAAAATGAGTTTGTAAAAGATAAGTTGTTTTGTAAAACAATGTCTTGTGAAAAGTATGTTATTTGTATAAAATGTTATATGTCAAAAACTGAAATGATTCAAATAACGCTACGATATGTAATACCATACAAACACTTATATATAGGAAGTACCAGCGGCGTATCCACCATGCTTGTATCATATTACACACGCATCGTTACTTAATCACTTGCTCAAACCAAACTACCAAAGTAAAATGTTCATGTCTAATGTAAATCATGTAATGTATAACCAATGTCAAAAGTGTTTATGTGTCAAATGTAAACCATGTAATGTGTAACCAAAATGATATGTATGGCTAGTGAAATGTATCAACTAAACCATATGCACAAGAACATAGTATTGAAGTAAAACTTGGTTTAAATCAAAGCTATGTTTTGTGTAAATGCATGATCAATGTAAATCATGTAATATGTGACCAAAATGATATGTATGGCTAGTGAAATGTATCAACTAAACCATATGCACAAGAACATAGTATTGAAGTAAAACTCGGTTTAAATCAACGTTATGTTTTGTGTAAATGCATGATCAATGTAAATCATGTAATATGTAACCAAAATGATATGTATGGCTAGTGAAATGTATCAACTAAACCATATGCACAAGAACATAGTATTGAAGTAAAACTCGGTTTAAATCAAAGCTATGTTTTGTGTAAATGCATGATCAATGTAAATCATGTAATATGTAACCAAAATGATATGTATGGCTAGTGAAATGTATCAACTAAACCATATGCACAAGAACATAGTATTGAAGTAAAACTCGGTTTAAATCAAAGCTATGTTTTGTGTAAATGCATGCTATACTGATACGAACATCTATGCGGTGTTGTGAAAATGCATACATCCAAGCCTTGAGACTGTGGCGATAAACCCTTAAACCACTTAAAGGTTTATCTAAATATGTATATCGAATCGGTCATTCCTTTCATCCCCTTTCCCTGGGATGTCCGGAACGGGAGTTGTCAATTCCTATGGTACCACTACCTACTAACGAACGGCGTAGCTAATGTTAATGAATGTATTGTTCCATTGTAAACAACCCAAATATCATAACAAAATGTAAGCATGTGATGAAAACGATGTACTAAGTATGCACGCAATGGACATACATAGCATAAAATGTAAATGTAAAACAATGTACTAAGTATGCACGCAATGGACATACATAGCATAAAATGTAATGTAAAACAATGTACTAAGTATGCACGCAATGGACATACATAGCATAAAATGTAATGTAAAATGGTGAAATCATGTACTATAAATGTACTAACAAACATAGCAAGTATATGATATGAAAACAGGAAAGCATGAAAGTAACAAGTAGGCACATGTGTTTCACCCCAAAATAGTTTGGAAAACAGTAAAAGAGGGGTCTATGTACTCACTTGAGATTGCTTAGTAGTCCTTGAGTAACAACCAAACAATGCTAGAGATCACGGATATCAAACGGCACCTAATATAGGTAACTATGTTAATAAACCAGACCTATATCGGAAGATCGGGTAGCATGAGGGTTTGTAAACCAAACGAGTGTAGAGACTCGTGTCATTTGGTTTAACAAAGCCTACATACTAATTGAAACCTAACATAATTGTTTACGACCCATTACGACCCGTTTAGGTAGCTTATGCTACTTTAACTGTGACAACCCTCACCAAACCAGGTATCCGTACGACTTAATTAATGATTAATTACTGCTTAATTACTGTGCTTGTTTGAACTAGCTGATGAACTGCTACTTAATACCTGATACATGTACTTACTTGCATCATACTTTACTTATCGTCACTACATTATTTACATGCTGAACCCTAGTGACAACCATGATGCACAAAAAGCACAGTAGCACAATAACGGATAACCTATTGAACATGCTGATAAAGCCAGCATCAGGCAGACACTGCCTCTAAGGCCTGTAAGAGCCTGAGATAATTGCTACACTAATGGTGAGTGTAGGGATACAAGGGTTGTAGAACTGCGTCTCTAGGGATAAGTCACGATGACTGGATGTGCCTAAAACGTACTCTAAGTACAAAACTCAGCACTTTACAAAATAATTCAGCTTTTAGCTAACTAATAGAGTGCCAAAACATGAGAAAAATAACACTAGACACTTTCCAAAGTGTCAGGAATAAGCTGTGTCACTAAAGAGAGTAATAACGACACTTTAAAGCTTTGTTAACACTTTAACGGATTACTATCCAACCAAACAACCGGACTATACCCGGAACATGAAAATATTGTTATTTTCACTATTTATCTTTTTCTGAGCCAGTTAGGGTCCCTGAGTACCCTAACACCCATTGTATCACACTATACACAACTAACTAAGTTAAACACTTAACCAACCTACTTAACCTAACCTTTACCCTAACTAATAGTTAGAATCGGACCAAGACCCCCCCCCATCCTAACCGGCCCCAACCATGGGGAGACATACTTGGTACTTGATTGATTATTTTAATCCTTCTTCTTTAGTATCTAAATGACACTATGTCCATTGGTTAAACTTGTTGAGATTGCCTATAAGATCCATGCATTACACAACATAAACATTCACCATTTTCAATCAACAAAAATTACTCTCTCTCCCTCTTGCTCTACTCTCGGCCGAACCCCCTTGAGCACCCATCCACCATTTTCGGTTTTCATCAAGCCATTCCAAGGTTATTCAAGCATCAAGGGTCACGTATTAGGAGTCTTGGAGCAAACGGAAGGCGAAGGACCTCTCTACTTTGCTTTTATCCACGCCATTTTCGTCAAGATCCTTCCCTAGCCTTGAGCTAGAGGTATAATACTTAAAACTTGTATTTGAACTATTCTAAAGTGGTTAAAAGGATTTGTATCGTTTAAATCTCGTTAAAATGCAAAATGATGCACAAAAGTCTACTAAAGCACTTAAAATGGTGGTTAATAGCTTATGTGTTGTGTAAATGATGTAGTATTTGAAATGTGTGATTATTTAGACCCGATCTATGTTGTGGTAGCTCGAATCATCGTTTAACCCGGTATAGTCATGTTCTTGAATCATGACACAAAGCTATTTTAGAAGTAACAAGGGTTAAAAGGTGAAACTCTACCACACATGAAACATGAACTTGTGTAAAAATGTTTTACTTGTGTAAAAGTGTTTTAACTTGTACAATAGTGTTTAAAACTAGCGGATCTACGCATCTGCAAGTGGTATTTTCAAAGAACCACGTATCAAAGAAATCATGTATTTTAAAGAGATGGATCTTACAATAACAAACATGATTTTTATAAACCACAAGTGTGTAAACACTTGTGAAATAAAAGATCCGACAAAATAATAGTTTTTGTAAAAGATGACGGGAAGTTGTAAAGATGGATTTTCTCTAAAAACGAGGTTTTTACAAGATCAAATTATATTATATGAAGATCTACTAAATTTAAGGGATTTATACCACAGTTTTGGGAAAACTGCAAGTTCATGTAATTTTTGGCAATTTACACATATGTTGATTTGTTGATGCGATAAAACTTGTTCTGATCAAATAAAGAAAATTGTTGAGTTGATTTGATAAAGAAAATGATACGCTTGAAAGCGTGGCCACCTCCAGTTACAGAGGAAACTCTGGCGAAATTTTTCTAAAAACCTAACACTTAGAACTATTTACACTACAAGTGTTAGAATTATTTTGACATGTTTTCGAAAAATAAATTTCGCCATGACTTTATTTACTAAATATTCGGAGGTGGGATTTTCACAAAATTTAACGTGATAAATATATATATTTTTCACACACTGTTTATGATTATTTTGTGAAAATACATAAATATTATTTTTAGAGTAAAAATAATATTTACGAACGTTAACGAATCCAAAATAATACGAACGCTTTCACCATAAATATATATAAGTTACACCGGTGATTATATTACCACTCGATTGTTAAAACGTAACTTACGCACTTACAGAAATATTTATGAACGCATATTTTAACAACGTATTATTGGAGAAAAACTATGTGAAATGAAAATATAATATTTTTGAGAAAAATACTTATATTTTGGAATTGGAAAGGTATATATATATTAAGTGAGACTTAATGGTTTAATTTGAACGCACATGTATTGAATCCCCCATCCTTGGGAAGGAGATTAACTACCAAGTATATACAGAACGTAAACACGAAATAGTTGTCTAACTATTTCCCAAAGACTTAAACTATAAAGCTAAGGCACGGCCGTCCGTCTAATAGAATTAGCACTTGTAGGTCGTCGCACAGCTTTCTGATTTGGAGTACTTGGTAGAGACGCACCGACTGTGAGTTCATGTCCCCCTTTTCTCTAACTGTTTTCAGTTTTCTTAACTGCGGGGGTGAAATACATGTTACTTTGATTACAAGTACTTTATACACGGTATGTTAACGTAAGGAGGTTTACTACTTAGATCATGTGAATGGGTAGGCAGAAACACCGAGGGACGTAAGCGGTAGATCTATCTGGGTGTAGCGAGCCCAACTCTAGGCCCAACAGAACGGACCTCTAAGAGGACCAACAGAACGGACCTTGAGTGACTTTGTACCCGACGCAAAAATCTGCTAGGTTGAGTCTTCCTACTTGCACTTCACAACATACTAATGGCCTTGCAAACCATTGGTGATCTCTTTTCCTTACACTGCTACATACCAGGGAACTTTTATACTTACAAGTGTTTTACATACTCACTTGCACATGAACTCGCTCAACATTATTGTTGATTTTTCAACTCACATGTATTTCAGGAAATTAACAGGATCTGGCACGGTATGACGTGTTTTCCCGCTGCATATTGGGTTCCAAGGTCATCCCAGTTTAGGAAATGTGACTCTTTCCTGGACAAGTCACAAATCTTAAACTGCGCTTATTTCATGTTACTGTTTATGTTGTTCAAGACAATGTTTTATGTTATGATGTTGTAAGTCTTTAAGACAATGGCATGTTACTCTGGTTTTAAAACTTAATTCAAACGGATGATCTTGCATGATTTTATTTCATATAGCTTTGTTATGGTTAAGCTATGGTATTAAGAAGTCACACCAAAATTGACCACGCTTCCGTAAAGCCAGGGTGTGACAGCTAGGTATCAGAGCTCTGATCATAGCGAACTAGGATTCTTTCTCGAGTCTAGACTATGATCACTAGGGCTCTCACGAAAACATTTTTTCTGCATACCACTTAAGTCCAGATCCAAAACTTTTTACAAACAAATGTTGAGCACATTTTATTATTTTTAGGCTCAGTCTGGAAGGGCTGAGGCTCGGTCTGAGAGGCCGAGGCTCGGTCTGAGAGATCGAGGTAGTTGGCTAGTGGGACTAGGAAGAGTAGGCTCAGTTTGGAGACTGAGGCTCGGTGTTGGAGACCGAGGCTCGGTCTGAGAGATCGAGGTAGTTGGCTAGTGGGACTAGGAAAAGTAGGCTCAGTTTGGAGACTGAGGCTCGGTATTGGAGACCGAGGCTCGATCTGAGAGGTCGAGGTAGTTGATAGAGCAGTCTAGGAGACTGGGAGGCTAGTGGGACTAGGAGAATTATGTGATATCTTACTTGGTGACTTATGTGATTATCTGATTATATGACTGATTATTTGAGCATATTTGTGTTTATGGTACAGACTCATGGATTCAGCCGGTACTGGCGATTCGGACACTACTGGACCCATACCTATCGTATCTGATGACCTCACATCCTCCGAGCATGAGGTGTACACATCTGACTATACCAGTACTGACGAGGATGATTTCCAGCCCTTCGCACTACCCGATGGTGCTGATGAGCCTGCAGATGACCCTCCCGCTGAGTACCTACCTCTAGTAGAGATTCCGGCTCCTATACCCTTAGCCGTTTATCCAGCATATGATTTTCTACTTGACGCCGAGGCTGATGGCGATATTGACCTGTTTGAGGATGAGCCTTTTGAGGATGAGATCCAGGGCGAGGCCCTTCTTCCTGCGGACAATCTTTTGATGATCGCTGACGTTCCCGCTGAGGATTCGCCAGCACATTCTCCTGTCCCACACTCCTTCGAGTCTGTGGCATCCGCACCTTCCCACACATTGAGCGCACAGCACTTGGCGCATGATTCTGATCCTGACCAGGCATCCTCTGCCGCACCTATTCCCAGCTTTGAGTTTGACCATGATGACATAGAGGATTCCGATCCTATCCTTCCCCCGGGATACGACCCGGATCATGATATCGAGTTTATACCTATGGATCAGCCCATGGAGGATCCAGCTGACCCAGTAGACCCTATCGATCCCGAGTTTGACTTCGAGATGGCTTTTGATGATCCCGAGCCTGTCATCACTCCTGAGCAGGCAGCCGCTCTAGGCCCCATACTTGAGCATGACCTCGTACATGCTGGCATCCCTATTGAGCCTGTTATAGCAGACCCACCTGTTGATGATCTCCCCGTGGATGTTCCTTTGTTAGAGGGCGATCATGTTGCTGTTGATCATGTTGTTCCTCTACCTGTTGTTGATATACCTGTTGACCATCCTGTTGAGCACATTGCACCTGTTCACCCTTTTGTTGCACCTGATCCCATACCACTAGAGCCCGAGCATGCACTGTTCGCAGCACGCATGGATCCACCAGATGAGCATGCACAGCACGGTTGGATACCTTCTGATGAGGATGTTCCACCTTTTCCCCCTCAGATCCCTGATGCACGACATGTTGATTTTTCTTTTCAGGTTCCACAGTTTGTACCTCCAGCGAGGGCTGGAGAGGGTTCTTCAGCCCATCCTTTTGGGCATGTACCGATGTCTATCCCTTTCATGCCCCAGATGTCATCTGTTCCACCCTCTGTTGCTCCATTTCATGTGGCACCTTTTGATCCCACCAGTGAGCCGTTCCTTTGGGCACCGGACTCTGCTATGCCACCTACTGACCCCTACCATTCTTTCCACGGGGGGTATACTATCGAGGACGTTTTGATGTCTTTTGTCGCCCAACACGAGTCACACACACAGCGTATACAGGAGCTCGAGAGAGCTCAGCTGCCACCGTGTCCGTGCCATGGTCAGACACACTCTCCTCTGCAGCCATTTCGACCCTTACCTCCAGATTATGCTGCCCGTCTCTTTACACTAGAGCAGCAGGTTGCTTCTATCATCCGTACTCAGCGAGCCATGGAGGAGGACTGGCTCCAGTTACGCCGTTTACTTTACACCCACTTCCCCCTCCTCCACCACCATCTGTATAGAGCTCATCAGTGCTGTTTGGGTAGACGAGGATGAGAAGACGGCGATTGTTGGACTGCACAGCATTTTTGGAGACTACATTTGATTCTGACTTTTGTTGACTTGTATTTGACGTATTTGACATTGACATGATGTTGCTTTTGGACAGGGGTGATGTAGCCCCTAGTTGATTGATGATTGTATGACACAGGGATGTACTGATACACTTACTATGTGGTCTCGATATATGGCAATCGCAGTATTCTCATCATATTTGATTTGCTTGATTGCTTACTTGTATTTTTATGACATGGGATGTTGTGTGATTGGTATTTGTGATGTATTGATAACATGAGATGTTATGTGTTTTTACTATTATTATCGTTATATACGTACGCTACATTATGACCTGACCTACGTATTATAACATGGGAGCTTTACTATGGCCTGACCAACTTAAACCATCTCTTAGAAGATGCCGCCAAGACGTGAGACACGCATGCCTACTAATGAGGCAGAACTACAACAAGTCATTGCTGCTGCCATAGCACAGTATGCAGCATCTCAGCCAGGAATGAGCGGAAGTATTAACCAAGGCCATAACAATCCACCTCACGGTAATACCTAGTCATTGAGACATACCGTGGCCTAATTGGATATCTCTAGCAAAGATGCTAATGCCATTCATATGTTATAACGTATGTGCAGGGTGCACCTACAAGCAGTTTCTAGACTGCAAACCGGTCAACTTCGATGGCACTGGAGGTGCTGTCGCCTTTGTTCGTTGGGCTGAGAAAACCGAATCTGTTCTTCGCATGAGCAAGTGCGCGCTGGATCAGCAAGTCACCTATATCTCAGGGCTATTCTTGGATGGAGCCCTCTCTTGGTGGAATCTGCAAGTACAGACACTAGGCGAAGCTGCTGCCTACGCGCTGACCTGGACCGAACTGAAGGAACTTATGCGCAAAAAGTACTGTTCCCGCGCAGAAATCCAGCGGTTGGAGACCGAGTTCTGGCACTTGAAAATGGACGGTCCAAAGATAGCAGAGTACGTTCAAAGGTTCCATGACTTATCGCATGTGGTACCCTACATGGTCACTCCTGAGTTCAAAAGAATTGAACGTTTCATTTGGGGACTAGCTCCTCAAATCATAAGCATGGTAACCTCATCCAAGCCTGCGACCATTACTGAGGCGATTGATTTGAGCGTAGCTCTCACTGAGGAGGCTATTCGTTTGAACAAGTTTGATGAGATCAAGACGAAGAAGGCAGAGACTCATGTCGAGTCATCAGGAGGTAACAAACGAAAGTTCTCAAACTTCAAGCAGGGCGCCAGTGTGGCGGTTAGGAAAGGAGGATCAGACTCGCCAGCTCAGGTTACAGCTGGTAGAGGGAAGAAAGGGAAAGGATACATGGGCGCCCAACCCAAATGCAACACCTGCCAGCGCCACCATTCTGGTCAGTGCGGGCTAAAAGTATGCGAAGCATGTGGGAAACGTGGCCACTCGAAGGACACTTGTTGGGCTAGTGCTGGCCGGGGAGGCCAGGGAGGATTTGGGAACAGGAATAATAATCGTGATGGAAATCGCCCACAAGGAAACTATGGAAGTAACGAAAATCGAGGCAACAATGCTAACCAAGCGGGCGCTGTGAATCGTAATCAGAGGAATGATCAAGTTGGTGGAAACGGGCAAAGACTTGGGTGCTTTAACTGCGGTGATATCGGGCATTTTAAGAAGAACTGCCCAGACTTAAACCAAGCCCGTGGAAGAGTGTTCCAACTCAAAGCAAGGGAAGCGCGCCAGGATCCCAATGTCGTTACTGGTACGTTCCCTGTGAATCAACGTTATGCATCCGTTTTATTTGATACTGGTGCCGATTATAGCTTCGTGTCGTTAGAATTTAAGAATATGCTTGGGTTAGCCGCTAATAAGTTAGATATTCCCTACTCGATCGAATTAGCTAATGGGAAGTTAGTAGAAGCCAATGAAGTTATCAGAGGTTGTGTGATCGAATTAGGAGAACGTGAGTTTGCTCTGGATCTGCTACCAGTCCAGTTGGGAAGCTTCGACGTGGTAGTAGGAATGGATTGGTTATCAGGCAACAAGGCTGAGATAGTATGTCACGAAAAGGTTGTTCGTATCCCAACTGATGATGGTGAGACCATTGTTGTTCATGGAGAGAAGCGTGAGACGCCGTTGAGGATTATCAGCTGCTTGAAAGCAAGGAAGTGTTTGCAGAAAGGATGTGTTGCCTTCCTGGCACACATTGTGGATAAGAAGGCTGCTGAACCGAGAATCGAAGACATCCCTGTCGTGAGGGAATATCCAGAGGTCTTCCCAGAAGACTTGCCTGGACTGCCACCACAGAGGCAAGTAGAGTTCCACATCGACTTAGTTCCAGGCGCCGCGCCTGTGGCTAAGGCACCATACAGACTTGCTCCGTCTGAGATGCAGGAACTGTCAACACAACTTCAAGAGTTGTTAGACAAGGGTTTTATCCGACCTAGCTTCTCACCTTGGGGAGCTCCGGTCCTGTTTGTCAAGAAAAAGGACGGTAGTTTTCGTATGTGCATAGACTACCGGGAGCTGAACAAGATAACGATCAAGAATAGATATCCTCTGCCAAGAATTGATGATCTGTTTGACCAACTGCAAGGTTCAAGCTTTTATTCAAAGATCGATCTTCGATCTGGATACCATCAGTTAAGGATACAAGAGGAAAGTATCCCAAAGACAGCCTTCAGAACTCGTTATGGGCACTACGAGTTCCTCGTTATGCCATTCGGCTTGACAAACGCACCTGCAGTCTTTATGGACTTGATGAATAGAGTTTGCAAGCCGTACTTGGATAAGTTCGTGATTGTGTTTATCGACGACATCTTGATTTATTCAAAGACGAAGGCTGAACACGAGCAGCATCTTAGAGCCATTCTAGAGCTGCTGAAGAAAGAACAGCTGTATGCCAAATTCTCTAAGTGCGAGTTTTGGCTACGAGAGGTGCAATTCCTTGGGCACGTGGTAAATGGAAATGGAATCCACGTGGATACAACAAAGATCGAGGCGATCAAGAATTGGGAAACGCCAAAGACGCCAACCGATATTCGACAATTCTTGGGTTTGGCTGGCTACTATCGAAGGTTCATCGAGGATTTTTCAAAGATCGCTCAACCATTGACGCTCCTCACGCAGAAGGATAAGAAGTTTGATTGGGGAATCAAACAGGATGAAGCGTTTCAGATATTGAAGGATAAACTTTGTAACGCGCCAATTTTAGCTCTACCAGAAGGTACTGATGATTTTGTGGTATACTGCGACGCTTCGCGTCAAGGATTAGGTTGTGTGTTGATGCAACGCCAAAAGGTTATTGCTTACGCATCGCGTCAGTTGAAAGTGCACGAAAAGAACTATACCACACACGATTTGGAGCTCGGCGCAGTGGTTTTCGCATTAAAGATCTGGAGACACTACCTTTATGGTACAAAGTGTACAATCTTTACAGATCACAAGAGCCTACAGCATATATTCAACCAGAAGGAGTTGAATATGAGGCAAAGACGATGGGTTGAGTTGTTGAACGACTACGACTGCGAGATAAAGTATCATCCAGGGAAGGCGAATGTAGTCGCCGATGCCCTAAGTCGTAAAGAGAGAATCAAGCCCATAAGGGTTAGAGCTTTAGAAATGATCATACGAACTGATCTTTCCTTGCGCATTCGTACCGCGCAGAAAGAAGCTCTCAAAAAAGGAAACCTTGGAGAAGAATATCTCCGTGGGATGGAAAAGCTTTTGGTACCAAACGAGGAAGGAACGTTATGCTTCGAGAAAAGGATTTGGGTTCCTCTGTTTGGTGGTTTAAGGGAAGTTATTTTTGATGAAGCTCACAAATCACGGTACTCTATCCATCCAGGAGCGGATAAGATGTACCAGGATCTCAAAGATTATTATTGGTGGCCTAGGATGAAAGGCGATGTTGCTGTTTATGTGAGCAAATGTTTAACATGCGCTAAGGTTAAAGCGGAATACTAGAAGCCTTCAGGACTTCTGCAACAACCTGAGATTCCCAAGTGGAAATGGGAACAAATCTCAATGGATTTTGTTACAAAATTGCCAAGAACGCCAAGAGGCCATGACACTATCTGGGTGATAGTGGATCGATTAACGAAGTCAGCACACTTCTTACCTATCAGAGAGAAGGATAATACGAGCAAATTGGCCGAAATATACATGAGAGAGATCGACGCGCGCCATGGAGTACCTCTCTCGATCATTTCTGATAGAGACGGAAGGTTTGTGTCAAGGATATGGCAATCCTTCCAAGAAGCCTTTGGCTCACAATTGAATCTGAGCACTGCGTTTCATCCGCAAACTGACGGCCAGAGCGAGCGAACGATAAAGACTTTGGAAGACATGCTGAGAGCGTGTGTTATGGATTTGGGCGGTAGCTGGGACAAACATTTACCTTTGGTCGAATTTTCATACAACAACAGCTACCACACCAGTATTGGTGTCGCGCCATTCGAAGCCCTTTATGGACGCAAGTGCCGATCACCCTTATGCTGGGCTGACGCAGGTGATAGGCAGCTTGCTGGTCCCGAAATCGTCCAAGAGACGACAGACAAGATTGCGCAGATTCTTAAACGCATCGAAGCAGCTCGCCACAGACAGAAGGCCTATGCGGATCCAAACCGGAAACATGTGGATTTCCAAATTGGAGAAATGGTGTTATTAAAAGTATCACCCTGGAAAGGGGTGGCACGCTTTGGGAAGCGTGGGAAGTTAAATCCGCGCTACATTGGTCCCTTCAGAATTCTGGAAAGAATAGGACTAGTAGCATACAAGTTGGACCTACCTGCTGAACTGAATGGTGTTCATGATACGTTTCATGTATCCAATCTAAAGAAAAGTCCAACTCAAGTCACCGTTGCCATTCCCACCGACGAGATTCATGTTGACGACACGCTCCACTTCGTTGAAGAACCGGTCGAGGTTACGGATTGGAAAGTTAACAAGACCCGCCGGAGCAGTGTCAAACTCGTCAAAGTTCGTTGGAATGCCAGACATGGTCCTGAGTTCACCTGGGAGCGTGAGGACCGGATGAAAGAGAAATACCCCCACCTTTTTCCTAAGAACCCTGCATCTAGTAGCAGAACTTAAATTTCGGGACGAAATTTATTTAACGGGGGGAGAATGTGACAACCCTCACCAAACCAGGTATCCGTACGACTTAATTAATGATTAATTACTGCTTAATTACTGTGCTTGTTTGAACTAGCTGATGAACTGCTACTTAATACCTGATACATGTACTTACTTGCATCATACTTTACTTATCGTCACTACATTATTTACATGCTGAACCCTAGTGACAACCATGATGCACAAAAAGCACAGTAGCACAATAACGGATAACCTATTGAACATGCTGATAAAGCCAGCATCAGGCAGACACTGCCTCTAAGGCCTGTAAGAGCCTGAGATAATTGCTACACTAATGGTGAGTGTAGGGATACAAGGGTTGTAGAACTGCGTCTCTAGGGATAAGTCACGATGACTGGATGTGCCTAAAACGTACTCTAAGTACAAAACTCAGCACTTTACAAAATAATTCAGCTTTTAGCTAACTAATAGAGTGCCAAAACATGAGAAAAATAACACTAGACACTTTCCAAAGTGTCAGGAATAAGCTGTGTCACTAAAGAGAGTAATAACGACACTTTAAAGCTTTGTTAACACTTTAATGGATTACTATCCAACCAAACAACCGGACTATACCCGGAACATGAAAATATTGTTATTTTCACTATTTATCTTTTTCTGAGCCAGTTAGGGTCCCTGAGTACCCTAACACCCATTGTATCACACTATACACAACTAACTAAGTTAAACACTTAACCAACCTACTTAACCTAACCTTTACCCTAACTAATAGTTAGAATCGGACCAAGACCCCCCCTCCTAACCGGCCCCAACCATGGGGAGACATACTTGGTACTTGATTGATTATTTTAATCCTTCTTGTTTAGTATCTAAATGACACTATGTCCATTGGTTAAACTTGCTGAGATTGCCTATAAGATCCATGCATTACACAACATAAACATTCACCATTTTCAATCAACAAAAATTACTCTCTCTCCCTCTTGCTCTACTCTCGGCCGAACCCCCTTGAGCACCCATCCACCATTTTCGGTTTTCATCAAGCCATTCCAAGTTTATTCAAGCATCAAGGGTCACGTATTAGGAGTCTTGGAGCAAACGGAAGGCGAAGGACCTCTCTACTTTGCTTTTATCCACGCCATTTTCGTCAAGATCCTTCCCTAGCCTTGAGCTAGAGGTATAATACTTAAAACTTGTATTTGAACTATTCTAAAGTGGTTAAAAGGATTTGTATCATTTAAATCTCGTTAAAATGCAAAATGATGCACAAAAGTCTACTAAAGCACTTAAAATGGTGGTTAAAAGCTTATGTGTTGTGTAAATGATGTAGTATTTGAAATGTGTGATTATTTAGACCCGATCTATGTTGTGGTAGCTCGAATCATCGTTTAACCCGGTATAGTCATGTTCTTGAATCATGACACAAAGCTATTTTAGAAGTAACAAGGGTTAAAAGGTGAAACTCTACCACACATGAAACATGAACTTGTGTAAAAATGTTTTACTTGTGTAAAAGTGTTTTAACTTGTACAATAGTGTTTAAAACTAGCGGATCTACGCATCTGCAAGTGGTATTTTCAAAGAACCACGTATCAAAGAAATCATGTATTTTAAAGAGATGGATCTTACAATAACAAACATGATTTTTATAAACCACAAGTGTGTAAACACTTGTGAAATAAAAGATCCGACAAAATAATAGTTTTTGTAAAAGATGACGGGAAGTTGTAAAGAAGGATTTTCTCTAAAAACGAGGATTTTACAAGATCAAATTATATTATATGAAGATCTACTAAATTTAAGGGATTTATACCACAGTTTTGGGAAAACTGCAAGTTCATGTAATTTTTGGCAATTTACACATATGTTGATTTGTTGATGCGATAAAAGTTGTTCTGATCAAATAAAGAAAATTGTTGAGTTGATTTGATAAAGAAAATGATACGCTTGAAAGCGTGGCCACCTCCAGTTACAGAGGAAACTCTGGCGAAATTTTTCTAAAAACCTAACACTTAGAACTATTTACACTACAAGTGTTAGAATTATTTTGACATGTTTTCGAAACATAAATTTCGCCATGACTTTATTTACTAAATATTCGGAGGTGGGATTTTCACAAAATTTAACGTGATAAATATATATATTTTTCACACACTGTTTATGATTATTTTGTGAAAATACATAAATATTATTTTTAGAGTAAAAATAATATTTACGAACGTTAACGAATCCAAAATAATACGAACGCTTTCACCATAAATATATATAAGTTACACCGGTGATTATATTACCACTCGATTGTTAAAACGTAACTTACGTACTTACAGAAATATTTATGAACGCGTATTTTAACAACGTATTATTGGAGAAAAACTATGTGAAATGAAAATATAATATTTTTGAGAAAAATACTTATATTTTGGAATTGGAAAGGTATATATATATTAAGTGAGACTTAATGGTTTAATTTGAACGCACATGTATTGAATCCCCCATCCTTGGGAAGGAGATTAACTACCAAGTATATACAGAACGTAAACACGAAATAGTTGTCTAACTATTTCCCAAAGACTTAAACTATAAAGCTAAGGCACGGTCGTCCGTCTAATAGAATTAGCACTTGTAGGTCGTCGCACAGCTTTCTGATTTGGAGTACTTGGTAGAGACGCACCGACTGTGAGTTCATGTCCCCCTTTTCTCTAACTGTTTTCAGTTTTCTTAACTGCGGGGGTGAAATACATGTTACTTTGATTACAAGTACTTTATACACGGTATGTTAACGTAAGGAGGTTTACTACTTAGATCATGTGAATGGGTAGGCAGAAACACCGAGGGACGTAAGCGGTAGATCTATCTGGGTGTAGCGAGCCCAACTCTAGGCCCAACAGAACGGACCTCTAAGAGGACCAACAGAACGGACCTTGAGTGACTTTGTACCCGACGCAAAAATCTGCTAGGTTGAGTCTTCCTACTTGCACTTCACAACATACTAATGGCCTTGCAAACCATTGGTGATCTCTTTTCCTTACACTGCTACATACCAGGGAACTTTTATACTTACAAGTGTTTTACATACTCACTTGCACATGAACTCGCTCAACATTATTGTTGATTTTTCAACTCACATGTATTTCAGGAAATTAACAGGATCTGGCACGGTATGACGTGTTTTCCCGCTGCATATTGGGTTCCAAGGTCATCCCGGTTTAGGAAATGTGACTCTTTCCTGGACAAGTCACAAATCTTAAACTGCGCTTATTTCATGTTACTGTTTATGTTGTTCAAGACAATGTTTTATGTTATGATGTTGTAAGTCTTTAAGACAATGGTATGTTACTCTGGTTTTAAAACTTAATTCAAACGGATGATCTTGCATGATTTTATTTTATATAGCTTTGTTATGGTTAAGCTATAGTATTAAGAAGTCACACCAAAATTGACCACGCTTCCGCAAAGCCAGGGTGTGACATTAACGCGTCGTTCGCGTAAAACGCGTTCGGACCGTCTAACTAGTCCTATGACAAGTGTTATATGCCTATACATGTTACATAATCAGTTATGTGACAAAAGTTTAGGTTACATATGCTTAATTACTAATTATACATGACAAGGGTATTCTGGTAATTTACCTAAGGCATATAAACTACCTATCATACAACTACTCAAACGATGTGACCATAAGGTATAACCTCGGAAGGTTATGCCCTATTCTAGGGTCACCTAATGTATTTGGTCAGATCCTAATGATCGACCAAACTGGGTCGGGTTCGAAGGTATAAGCGATTTATCAGATCGCTTACCCTACGACCCTAGACAACGTGGTAATCAGTAGGCATAGTCCCAAGGGACTATGACCATCGTGATTACAATCACGTTGCGAAGTTCAAACGAACTTCGCATTGACCATAAGCTGGTCAACGCTGAAAGTCAAACAAAGTTTGACTTTCTGACTCGAAAAGCAATAAAATAAGGAAAAGAACGAAAGAATACTTACGAAGGGTCCCCGAATGCTAATTTCGATTCAAAAATCTCAGGTATGAAACAATAGTTTCAACTTAGAGTTTCTCAAATCAAAATTCTAGTGATTTGAGCAATGGGGGCATGGGGTATTTATAGTATTTGGTCCACCGTTAAGATCGTTTCATGGAAAACGTGCCTTAATCCCACCCGTACAAGTGTCGGGACCTTATGGTAGCTCAAATACATCCTTATCAGCTGACTAAGCATCTTAGAATGTGTGGTGGTGGATCAAACAGCTGCAAACAGGCTGTTAAATACTCTGCATCTGGTCTGACCCAGGCTAGCGCACCGTTACATACTAAGGGTAGCGGTGCGCTAGGCCTTAGTTTGGCAGATTTACACTTTTGGTCCCTGTCATGCATTCAGCCCATTTTCGACACGTTTAAGGCCCGTTAACCCCATTTCAAAGCTCTAAAATGAAGTTAAAGTATAGGGAACTTAAAATGTGTTCAAAAATATCTCGGATGTCGGTTCGTTTAGCCGTACGGTTGCGATGTTCGGTTAATTATGACGGAATGCGCAAAAGCGCGAAAAACGATCCAAATGACGTGACGAATGGATTTTTCTTATGCCGAACACTAAAATAAAATATAGTCACGCTTACATAAATTTTTGGATGTCCGGATGTATTCAGAACGTGAGTTATGCGCGAAAATGCAAACTTGTGCACTTTTTGACACTTTTAGTCCCTGAATGACCCAAAAGTTTATTTTAGCACACCGAACCCCTCAAAGCCTATTTCTAAGATATATAAAGGATATTTAAGGTGTGTTTAACTTATGGTCATGTTCCGGAATGTTCGTTACAGTTCAAATTGGCATACTTTCGCAGTTTGTCAAATTTAGTCCATGTAAGCGAATTAACTTGATTTTGCCATACCAAAGCCTTCAAAACTTATTTCTAAGTTATGTAAAAGTTATTTAAGGTATGTTAAGCCTATTTCACTATTCCGGAGTGTTCGTTGCATTAAACTGGTTATATTTACGCGTCGGTGCGCGTATAACCTTCCAGAAAGTGATTTAGAGTTTGGAATTGAACAAAAATTGATATGTGCAAATGATACACATATTTTTACAAATCCCAAGTATGAAATATAATATTTCATTGGTTCGGTATTTGTTTGATGGCCGTGGAGGCACAGGTGTTACAGTCTCCCCTACTTTAGGAAATTTCGTCCCGAAATTTATTTAGAGGAAACTTGTAAGAGTTTAAAACATGAAGTTGAAAAGATCGAACAACATTGGTTAGGGTTCTTGAACTTCTAGTAACCTTAATAACATCATGCTTGCAATGTAAGAGGGATACTTATATACAAGTATATGAAGCGTCATTGGTGCGTCCACCGTACCTCCATTACATCGTTCTCATTTTGTTATTGTTGTCGCTATCAGTTCTTACACATAACAAATGTTACTGGGTTTCTGTGCACTAAATTTCATAATTATGTACGCGTCCATAATTAGACAATTTCTTGCAAGTTCACACAGTCTATTTTATAATGTGTAGAGTAAAACCAAATGAACAATCCTGTGATGAGTGTGACTAGACCACCATTGAGTCCTTTTAATTAAATCAATAAATGATCTAAATAGACTATCAAGGAGTCTGTTCAGCTACATCACTAGATGTCGTTCTTTAACCAAATTGTGAATCAATCTTTTAGACTAGACCACTAAAAGGATCTCCTATGAAACATGGAGCGGTACTTATATAATCCAAGGGTCTTAACTATTATATAGAAGCCGGTTAAGGATTGAAGGTAGTACCTTTTGAATATTCTGCTATGAATCCCTCATATGAAAATATGAAAGATCCTGCGAGGATTTGGATAACGAATATCCAGAGTATTAAAAACACAAAAAAAATGCATAAAAGAAAACATAAGATGAATAAACACATAGTCACATAACCACAAAATTGTTTAACTAGAAGTTTGTTCTGCTAACAGAGCACATGTATTTAAAGCACACTAGGAATCCATCTCGTGGATTTCATTTGGCACTTTAAACATTATCAAGAATCTAACTATAAAGATAGAAAGATTCAAAAAGAAAATTTGATTTCGATTACTAGAACCCGAAATGTTCGAATTAAGGTACATAAAGAATCCAATCAAGGACTCTGATTTGAATGATGATCATCCACAAGGGTCTAAATATGAAGATAAAAAGATCCCATATGGATTTTAGAAGTTGAAGATGTTTTGAAACCTTGCACTGGACGTGCTTATGTCAAAACATCAAGTAAAAATGCTTTACGAAGTTGAGATGCCAGATATGCCAAGGCGACATATGAAGCGAAATTTGAAAGTTAAGTCAATGTACGAGGAAAATATTTTTGAAAAACTGTGCATGGGGTTCTTTTAAGAAAAATGTGTTTAATGTTTTTGAAACCTTATATATAATACTTTTGAAATCATAAAGTAGGTGTATTAGATAGATATATTTACAAAAAATGTTTTAAAATCATGCGAGATGAATTTTGAAATTATGTATAAGGTTTTTGAAAGACATGAATGATGCTTTTTGAAATCATACACTTGATAAGAAAATGTATTGTGTTAATATTGTCTTCAGACTATATGAAATATTTTGAAATTAGGAAGGTTGGTTTTGATAACATGGCCAATGTTTTTGAAATAACATAGACAATGCATCTAGAAAAAAATTGTTTTCAAACTATATGAAATGTTTTGAGATCATGAAGATTGTTTTGAAATACTTGTACTGTATATGTTGAAAAATCAAAACGTAATGGGTATGAGATTTGAAAATATCCTTAGTTATCTAACCAAGGATTCAAAGGTACAGATGTGCAAAAAGCACGATTACTCATAATTTCACTTTATTTCATGTACTTCATTTCTTAGAATGAAACGAGTACTTTAAAATTTTCGAGGGAATCATGAGCGATCATTTGAAAGAGAATCACAAGAGTAGTTTGTAAGGAACATAGTTCCTTAATACAGGTATTATAGGGAAATGCCATAAACACATGTAATTATACTTGTATATCAGAATTGTGAACAACAACTTTTATTTATAAACAAACAGATTGTTTCACATTACTTGAAAACAAAAGAAACAAAGGCATAAGACAGCAACATCCTTTGTTCAGCCGAATGCTCATCCGTGGGTTGGATTTGCATTAGCAAGCTTTGGGCAGTTGTTCCTGAAATGGCTCGTATCGCCACAATTGTAGCATGATCCAGGCGGAAAGCGAGCTTGAGTAGGGTTGACTTGGAGTTGATTTGGACCACTTTGGTTTGGGGTAAATCGACAAGCATTTTCCAGGTGTCCGAGTCGCCCACATGATGCACACAAACGACACTGTAGGTGAGCTAAGTGGTGTGCATTACATTTGTCGCATATTGGGGCTGTTCCCTTGTATTGCTTCTTAGCAGGTGGTGTTGCCACCCGGATGGGTCCTGCTTGACTTGGTGCAACTGCTGCAACGCAAACTTTTGCTGTATGACCTTTACGTCCACAAATTTGGCATTTGCGGCACTTCACACTAGGGTGATGATGAAGGGTACATTGGTTGCACAAGGGTTCAAGTCCGTTGTATGGCTTCCTGACTGGTAGAGCAGTCACTTTGTGACAACTCGAATTTCCGACGTTCTTTGTTCGCATTTAATGCACGTTGACTTTGACTATATGGTTGTGTTATGATAAAACCTAGTGTGTTTGCATGGTTATGTGTAATTGTATAACTTGTGTACTGTTTGTAAAACTTAAACTGCTTAGAACCCGACGAAACACAAGGCTGTTTCGCCATAATTCATTTCGACGAAACAGGATGTTTCGCCATGAACACTCCGACGAAACAGAAGTCTGTTTCGCCGGCCCAGTAGCCCAGCTTGGGCCCAGAACGTATTTTGAGTATTTTTACGTAAAAACAACATCACTTTACACTTTCTATCAACACAACCAAAACCCTAGAGCTCTCTCACTGTGACGGCGAACTAGAACCCACCGGAAACCCCTGTGCGATCAAACCATCATCTCGGTTAGTAGATTTATGTGTCTTGATTGATCGTTCATCCGTGTACGTGTTTCTGTGCCATGTGATTCTGCTATGTTGATGTATAATTGCAACTGATGCATGTTTAATGTTAGGGTTCTTATTGATGATGATGATGATATGGATTTCAATATGAATATTGTAGTCGGATATAAACGGTTTTATGCGAAACTCAATATGATTGAATACTCGGTTCTGAATGTTGTTATTATGATCTGATTCTGACTGCAAGTTAGCATCTTGATAGGGTTTGTTGATGTGATGTTGTAATCGATATGTTGTATACGTAAACTAAGGTTCATGCTAGACAATGATTTCTGGATGATTGTGTTATGATGAGATATGCTAAATGAATTCTGGATGATTGCTAATTGATAGTGACGGCTGTTAGGGTTTCTGCATGTATCTGTGTACGTAACTGATTTCACCACGAATCTGTCTTGACGAAACAGATCTCTTGGCGAAACAGAAGTGTTTCGCCAAGGGCAGTCGACGAATCTGACCTTTGTTTCGCCAAACCTGACCTCGACGAAATAGATGTGTTTCGCCAGGGACCACCGACGAAACTGAAATCCTGTTTCGCCAATCAAGGCCCGACGAAACAGAATGTGTTTCGTCATTTTGTGTTTCGCCATTATGTGTGTTTCGCCGAACAGTAATCTGCACAGTAACTTGGGTTAATTCTGTTAAGTGTTGACTGGAATATTTAACTGCTGTTAAGTGTAACCATCTTGTATATGATTGTGATTACGTGTTACATGTTTATACGTGCACAACTTGAACGCAAACTGATTTCGCATACGTGCATACTTTAGGACGTGATTGATTACTTGCGAGCATACACTTAGCATACCGAGCAAACCAAGGTGAGTTCACACAGCCAAGGCATGGGATTCCCAGGATGGGAATGGGTTGGATTATTTATTCGTTCAGTTTATGGAACTTAGATATATGATTCCCGGTAGAGGAAGGATTATGGATAAGAACAGACTAGACTGGTTATACTAATTTAAACGATCTTCGCACACACGCCAAGGGTCGGCCGCGATATTATGACAATCTTCGCACACATGCCTAAGAAGGGCCGCGAACTATATACTCTAATCTTCGCAAACATGCCAGGAAGGGCCGCGATACTACTATACCTAGTCTAGCAAACATGGGAAATCCCCACTATACTTCGCAAACATGCCTAGAGGGCCGCGATACGATACATACGATACATGATTACTAAATGAACATGCGAACTACATTATGAACACTATAACTAAACAAACTCACTGTGAACTCGCTCAACTAGTTGTTGACTCTCTGTTACATGCCTTGCAGGACCTTAGGTACTTATGGAGCTTGCACGGGAGGCACGGTCGTTGTGGGCACAGTTTGTGGATGTTATGAACAACATTTAAACATTTGAAATTACTGCTTATGATTGGGTTTATTTATGCTTCCGCTAAACATTGAATTTACACTTATGTTTTGAACACCTTTCATATTGGTTTGGTTGTTTTACATTTAATACTTATTATGTTCAATATGATTGGTGGCTTGATCCTGGTCAGTCACGCCTCCAAGCGGTGATACTCCGCAGGTGGATTTTGGGGGTGTGACAGATTGGTATCAGAGCCATTGGTTATAGAGAACTTGGTTTTAATAAGGGAAAACGTTTTTATTGAAACCAGACTATAACCAGTACAGTGCTCAACGATCCACAACGACGCCTCGCTCCACGTGCAAGACTCAACATCCTAGGTAATAAGGATTATGTTTAATTCCTACTTGCTAGAACTACATAGAACTTTGCTCGTGGTATGCTTAGATTACATTGTTACTATTCGTTACTGCTTGAGAACGCTTATATGCTCACACTCTTCTGTCATCGCACGATTCGCGATCCTCTCTGACTTATGCTATCTTTACTATGAAGATCATGTCTGGACGTATCAACATGACACAAGCCCAATTGACGGCTCTCATCGCTGAACAAGTTACTGCGGCAGTTGCAGCCGCACAAGCAGGAGGTATACCCTGCAGTTGAAAACTCACACTAGGGTCCTTAGATCCTACATTCCTAAACCAACTCTTGTGCTAAAATTTTTGTTTACTCTTACGCACACAACAGGTCAAGCACCTGTTTGCACTTTCAAAACGTTCATGGACTGTCGCCCCAGTACTTTCAGCGGCACGGAGGGAGCAGTCGGACTCCTCCACTGGTTTGAAAAGATCGAGACTGTATTCGAGATGTGTGAATGCCCTGAGGCACGCAGGGTGAAGTATGCCACCGGTACCCTAGAGGGTTTAGCTCTCACATGGTGGAAAGCTCAGGTGCAAATGCTGGGGTTGGTTGCTGCTAACGCTACCCCATGGAACAACTTTAAGGAAATGATCAAAGAAGAGTATTGCAGCAGGGATGATATTCATAAGCTGGAGGTCGAGTTTTTCAATCTCAAGATGAAGGGGTCAGAGATTGAGGCATACACCAAAAGATCTAATGAACTTGCTCTATTGTGTCCTACGATGGTGGACCCTCCAATCAAGCGAATCGAACTGTTCCTCAAGGGTCTAGTGCCAGAGATCCAGAGTCACGTCACTTCAGCAAACCTCGCCACTTATCAGCAGGTTGTACAGCTGGCTCACCGTCTCACGGATCAGGCGGTGGAGCAGAACAAATTGCCTGAACGCGTCAGCACTACTACTACCGCTACTACTCCGGTCACTCCTGCTACTCCCAGTGACAACAAGCGGAAATGGGATGGGGATTCCAGCAAAGGTTCAGCTATAGTTCAATCTCAGGCTCAACAACGCAAGACTAATGACTACCAGAGCCCAAGTCAGCAAACTTCTAGTGGGCAGAGACAGAGGGGTTATCGGGGAAATCATCCACTGTGTAACAGGTGCTACAAACATCACAGTGGTCAGTGTCGCAAGGCCTACTGTCAGAGATGTCTCAAAAACGGGCACGAAGCTAAAGATTGCAGGAGTTCACGACCTGCGAATCAGAACCAGCAACAACAGCCACCTGCTCCACGAAACCAGCCACAGCAGCAGCAACATGGAAATAGGGGATGCTACCAGTGTGGGGCTGAAGGTCATTACAAGCGGGATTGCCCTCAGTTAAACCAGAACCAGAACAATAACAACAACAACAATCAGGGTAACGGGAACAACAACAACGGTGGGAACAATAACAACAATGGTGCTAGAGGCCGTATGTTTGTGATCGGTCAGGGTGATGCCAGGAATGATCCCAACGTGGTTATGGGTAAGTTTCTTCTTGACGACTTTTATGTTACTGTACTATTTGATTCTGGTGCGGATACAAGTTACATGTCTCTGAAAGCTAGTGAAATGTTAAAACGTGCACCAACTCCCTTAAACACCAAACATGTTGTAGAGTTAGCTAACGGTAAAAGTCTAGAGGCCACACACATAGTTAAAGGGTGTAATCTTATCCTCGCTGGTCAGACTTTCTCCATTGATCTCATTCCTATAACCTTGGGTAGCTTTGACGTCGTCATTGGTATGGATTGGTTATCTCAACAACAAGCGGAGATTTTATGCAAAGAAAAGGTTATTCGTATTCCTCGTTCGGGCAAGGAACCTCTCGAAGTTCAAGGCGACAAGAGTGGTGTCGTGAGTGGCATCATCTCCTTTTTGAAGGCTCAGAAGTGTCTGCGCAAGGGTCACACAGCTGTTCTAGCTCTCGTCACTGATACGTCGAAGAAAGAGAAGAAGATTGAGGATATTCCAGTGGTACGCGATTTTCCTCAAGTGTTCCCTGAGGAATTACCTGGGTTACCGCCCCATCGTCAAGTCGAATTCCAGATCGAGCTCGCTCCAGGAGCAGCGCCCATAGCTCGAGCACCTTATCGTCTAGCTCCAACTGAATTAGAAGAACTGTCAAAGCAGCTACAAGAACTCTTGGAAAAGGGTTTTATACGTCCTAGCTCTTCGCCTTGGGGAGCTCCAGTGTTATTCGTAAAGAAGAAAGACGGTACGTTCAGGATGTGTATAGACTACCGTGAACTCAACAAGGTGACGATCAAGAATCGTTATCCTCTTCCGCGCATAGATGATTTATTCGACCAGCTGCAAGGGTCGAGCTACTACTCCAAGATAGACTTAAGGTCAGGATACCATCAGCTGAGAGTCCGGGATGAGGACGTCTCCAAAACAGCATTTAGAACTCGTTACGGACACTACGAGTTTATGGTCATGCCATTCGGGCTAACGAACGCGCCTGCCGTATTTATGGATCTTATGAACAGGGTGTGCAAACCCTATCTCGACAAGTTCGTCATTGTTTTCATAGACGACATCCTGATTTATTCGAAGAGTCAGGAGGAACACGAGCAGCACCTACGGCTCATACTGGAACTTCTACGAACGGAACAGCTGTACGCTAAGTTTTCTAAATGTGACTTCTGGCTTCGTGAAGTCCACTTCTTAGGCCACGTGGTGAACAAGGATGGGATTCATGTAGATCCATCCAAGGTAGATTCGATTAAGAACTGGCCTGCGCCTCGTACACCTACAGAAATACGCCAATTCTTGGGTTTGGCGGGTTATTACAGACGTTTCATCAAAGACTTCTCAAAGATTGCTCAGCCGCTTACACTATTGACGCAGAAAGGTGTTGTTTACCGTTGGGGTAATGCACAGGAAACAGCGTTCCAACACTTAAAGGATAGACTCTGTAGCGCACCTATCCTCTCACTGCCTGAAGGCACGGACGATTTTGTAGTCTACTGCGACGCATCTATCCAAGGTCTTGGATGTGTATTGATGCAAAGGGATAAAGTGATTGCTTATGCTTCGCGCCAACTAAAGATTCATGAACGGAACTACACTACACACGACCTAGAGCTGGGAGCGGTCGTCTTTGCACTTAAGATATGGCGACACTATTTGTACGGTACCAAATGTGCTATCTACACTGACCACAGAAGCCTCGAACATATATTCAAACAGAAAGAACTGAATATGCGACAGCGACGATGGGTTGAACTGCTAAACGACTACGAATGCTCAATCAGGTACCACCCGGGCAAAGCCAATGTTGTGGCTGACGCTCTCAGTCGAAAAGACACTGCGCCTAAGCGCGTGCGAGCTTTACAACTCACCATACAGTCTAGTCTTCCTTCCCAGATACGACATGCTCAGGTGGAAGCATTGAAACCAGAAAATGTCAGGGCTGAAGCCCTACGTGGCTCAAGGCAACGTTTAGAACAGAAGGAAGATGGTGCTTACTACGTCACAGGACGCATTTGGGTCCCACTGTACGGCAACTTACGCGAGCTGGTAATGGATGAAGCTCACAAGTCTCGCTACTCGGTACATCCTGGTTCGGATAAAATGTACCACGACATCAAAACCACATACTGGTGGCCTAGCATGAAGGCCCACATAGCCACATACGTTAGTAAATGCTTGACTTGTGCGAGAGTCAAGGCAGAATATCAGAAACCGTCAGGTCCACTCCAACAACCAGAGATACCACAATGGAAATGGGAGCAAATTTCCATGGATTTTGTTACTGGCTTACCTAGATCTCAGCGAGGAAATGATACTATTTGGGTGATCGTGGATCGACTCACAAAGTCTGCTCACTTCTTGGCAATCAAAGAAACAGACAAGTTCTCTACACTAGCAGACATCTACTTGAAAGAAGTGGTCTCGAGGCACGGTGTGCCAACCTCTATCATCTCTGATCGAGACGCACGTTTTACTTCCGAACTGTGGCAAGCGATGCATAAATCTTTTGGCTCTCGTTTAGACATGAGCACAGCTTATCACCCTCAGACAGATGGGCAGTCTGAGCGCACGATTCAAACTTTAGAAGACATGCTTCGGGCGTGCGTAATTGACTTTGGCAATGGTTGGGAAAAACATTTGCCACTTGTGGAATTTTCGTACAATAACAGCTACCACACAAGCATTAAAGCTGCACCATTCGAGGCATTGTACGGGCGTAAATGCCGATCACCTCTCTGTTGGGCAGAGGTGGGAGATAGTCAAATCACAGGTCCAGAAATGGTAGTTGATACTACCGAAAAGATTGCACAAATACGACAACGCATGGCAGCAGCACGCGACCGTCAGAAAGTATACGCTGATAAAGATAGAAAACTACTCGAATTCCAAGTTGGGGATCGAGCGCTACTCAAAGTTTCGCCCTGGAAGGGTGTGGTTCGTTTTGGCAAACGCGGCAAACTAAATCCACGATATGTTGGACCTTTCGAAGTTATTGAGAAAATAGGCAAAGTGGCCTACAGACTGAACTTACCACCTGAACTCAGTGCAGTTCACAACGTCTTTCACGTGTCGAATCTGAAGAAGTGTACATCAGATGAGACCCACATAGTTCCCTTGAAGGAACTCACTATCGACGAACGGTTGAACTTCGTCGAGGAACCTGTTGAAATCACGGACCGGGATGTTAAGGTCCTCAAGAACACGAGAATCCCTCTTGTACGAGTTCGTTGGAACTCCCGCCGCGGCCCAGAGTTCACCTGGGAGCGTGAAGATCAAATGGAACTCAAATATCCCCAGTTATTCGGAACCAATGCAACTACTACTGAGGCTGAAGCTACGAATACAGAATTTCGGGACGAAATTCCAAATCAACGGGGGGATAATGTGACACCCCAGGAAAACCAGTAATCTTCGCAAACATGCTCGGAGAGCCGCGATACAATTCAGGTAAACAACGTCACACCATTAGCTTATCTCAGTAACCGCATGCTAAATTTCGGGACGAAATTTCTTTCAAGTTGGGGATAATGTGACAACTCGAATTTCCGACGTTCTTTGTTCGCATTTAATGCACGTTGACTTTGACTATATGGTTGTGTTATGATAAAACCTAGTGTGTTTGCATGGTTATGTGTAATTGTATAACTTGTGTACTGTTTGTAAAACTTAAACTGCTTAGAACCCGACAAAACACAAGGCTGTTTCGCCATAATTCATTTCGACGAAACAGGATGTTTCGCCATGAACACTCCGACGAAACAGAAGTCTGTTTCGCCGGCCCAGTAGCCCAGCTTGGGCCCAGAACGTATTTTGAGTATTTTTACGTAAAAACAACATCACTTTACACTTTCTATCAACACAACCAAAACCCTAGAGCTCTCTCACTGTGACGGCGAACTAGAACCCACCGGAAACCCCTGTGCGATCAAACCATCATCTCGGTTAGTAGATTTATGTGTCTTGATTGATCGTTCATCCGTGTACGTGTTTCTGTGCCATGTGATTCTGCTATGTTGATGTATAATTGCAACTGATGCATGTTTAATGTTAGGGTTCTTATTGATGATGATGATGATATGGATTTCAATATGAATATTGTAGTCGGATATAAACGGTTTTATGCGAAACTCAATATGATTGAATACTCGGTTCTGAATGTTGTTATTATGATCTGATTCTGACTGCAAGTTAGCATCTTGATAGGGTTTGTTGATGTGATGTTGTAATCGATATGTTGTATACGTAAACTAGGGTTCATGCTAGACAATGATTTCTGGATGATTGTGTTATGATGAGATATGCTAAATGAATTCTGGATGATTGCTAATTGATAGTGACGGCTGTTAGGGTTTCTGCATGTATCTGTGTACGTAACTGATTTCACCACGAATCTGTCTTGACGAAACAGATCTCTTGGCGAAACAGAAGTGTTTCGCCAAGGGCAGTCGACGAATCTGACCTTTGTTTCGCCAAACCTGACCTCGACGAAATAGATGTGTTTCGCCAGGGACCACCGACGAAACTGAAATCCTGTTTCGCCAATCAAGGCCCGACGAAACAGAATGTGTTTCGTCATTTTGTGTTTCGCCATTATGTGTGTTTCGCCGAACAGTAATCTGCACAGTAACTTGGGTTAATTCTGTTAAGTGTTGACTGGAATATTTAACTGCTGTTAAGTGTAACCATCTTGTATATGATTGTGATTACGTGTTACATGTTTATACGTGCACAACTTGAACGCAAACTGATTTCGCATACGTGCATACTTTAGGACGTGATTGATTACTTGCGAGCATACACTTAGCATACCGAGCAAACCAAGGTGAGTTCACACAGCCAAGGCATGGGATTCCCAGGATGGGAATGGGTTGGATTATTTATTCGTTCAGTTTATGGAACTTAGATATATGATTCCCGGTAGAGGAAGGATTATGGATAAGAACAGACTAGACTGGTTATACTAATTTAAACGATCTTCGCACACACGCCAAGGGTCGGCCGCGATATTATGACAATCTTCGCACACATGCCTAAGAAGGGCCGCGAACTATATACTCTAATCTTCGCAAACATGCCAGGAAGGGCCGCGATACTACTATACCTAGTCTAGCAAACATGGGAAATCCCCACTATACTTCGCAAACATGCCTAGAGGGCCGCGATACGATACATACGATACATGATTACTAAATGAACATGCGAACTACATTATGAACACTATAACTAAACAAACTCACTGTGAACTCGCTCAACTAGTTGTTGACTCTCTGTTACATGCCTTGCAGGACCTTAGGTACTTATGGAGCTTGCACGGGAGGCACGGTCGTTGTGGGCACAGTTTGTGGATGTTATGAACAACATTTAAACATTTGAAATTACTGCTTATGATTGGGTTTATTTATGCTTCCGCTAAACATTGAATTTACACTTATGTTTTGAACACCTTTCATATTGGTTTGGTTGTTTTACATTTAATACTTATTATGTTCAATATGATTGGTGGCTTGATCCTGGTCAGTCACGCCTCCAAGCGGTGATACTCCGCAGGTGGATTTTGGGGGTGTGACACACTTGGTTAGGTCCCGCTTGATTAGGTGTAACTGCTGCGGGTTTCCTTGAAGCCTTACGCTTCCTTGACTTTGGTGCAGTCTTGACTTCTGCTTCCTTCAGTGGCTCTTGAGTGGCTTCATTGTCGAGACGAGAGGCTTCATTGTTGAGACGAGCCATGGCAATGCCTAAATCCACAGTCCTCTGAATCACTTCACCAATTTGCTGGACAAATTTGGCTGTTCCCTCGGGCATTTGACCAATGCTGAGAGGAATAGACATTCTAGAAGAAAATGAAAGACAGAGGAAGAAGCAAGTGAAAGGTTATTGGATAATCAATACAGAATGGTAACGAATGAAAATTGTGACCATTTGTTTGTTACCTAAGGCAAACAAATGAGATGGTGACAAATCAAAGTAAATGGGTCAAAAATAATGTATCGCGAAGACATGCTCGCCTATAAGTGAACACTCATCCCAAGAATTCCCAGGTAAGCACAACTGGTCTCGCGTCTGATGAGATGTATACAAAGTGCTTGCCTAGACAGAAAACCCAGAATACAGGCATTCACCCTTCCAGTTTGCACGTGTTCACATTATTTAAAACCCAAAACCTTGACGAGATTTTGAAAATTCAAAGGGGTTCAAAACCTTATAACTGAGGGTTCAAAACCTAGTAATCAATCATCCTAGAACAGATGATTGCTTTTCAAAGCGGTTTTGAAATTTATGTTCTTGTTGTGGTCGTCGCCTAAGGATAGGTGACGGTATTGTTTTATGACTAAACGCAAGTAAACTCGCGTTAGGGTCCTAAGAAGGTTATAGACTAGGTCAGAGTATTACTAATAACCTAATTCCCTATAACCATGAGCTCTGATACCATCTTTTCTGTCACACCCCGACCACGTAGAACATACAAAACGTGGCGGAAACACCGGGGAGTGTTGTAACAGAATTAATGTTTCACAACCATGGAAATTTAAGTTTCGTTTTATTGATTAAAAGTGTTACAATGTCTTAATAATCAAAGAAACATAACATAAATAACTAGTCTGCATCTTTAATTGTCACTAAGGCCCATGTCCGCCTAAGTGTATCTTGATCAATCCTATGCTTCATTTCCTGAAACACATGTGAAAATAGGTACGTCAGCATAAAAATGCCGGCGAGTACATAGGTTTTGTGAAAATAGGTTTCATGACTTATGTTTGAGAAAATGTTTAGTCATGAACCTTGTAATTTGCTTTGTTTTGTAAATCATTTGAAAAACGATAAGATCAGATGATATGTATAAATAAGAGAATAATGTATGGTTAAATGAATAACCAAGTAAAATGAGTTTGTAAAAGATAAGTTGTTTTGTAAAACAATGTCTTGTGAAAAGTATGTTATTTGTATAAAATGTTATATGTCAAAAACTGAAATGATTCAAATAACGCTACGATATGTAATACCATACAAACACTTCTATATAGGAAGTACCAGCGGCGTATCCACCATGCTTGTATCATATTACACACGCATCGTTACTTAATCACTTGCTCAAACCAAACTACCAAAGTAAAATGTTCATGTCTAATGTAAATCATGTAATGTATAACCAATGTCAAAAGTGTTTATGTGTCAAATGTAAACCATGTAATGTGTAACCAAAATGATATGTATGGCTAGTGAAATGTATCAACTAAACCATATGCACAAGAACATAGTATTGAAGTAAAACTTGGTTTAAATCAAAGCTATGTTTTGTGTAAATGCATGATCAATGTAAATCATGTAATATGTAACCAAAATGATATGTATGGCTAGTGAAATGTATCAACTAAACCATATGCACAAGAACATAGTATTGAAGTAAAACTCGGTTTAAATCAACGTTATGTTTTGTGTAAATGCATGATCAATGTAAATCATGTAATATGTAACCAAAATGATATGTATGGCTAGTGAAATGTATCAACTAAACCATATGCACAAGAACATAGTATTGAAGTAAAACTCGGTTTAAATCAAAGCTATGTTTTGTGTAAATGCATGATCAATGTAAATCATGTAATATGTAACCAAAATGATATGTATGGCTAGTGAAATGTATCAACTAAACCATATGCACAAGAACATAGTATTGAAGTAAAACTCGGTTTAAATCAAAGCTATGTTTTGTGTAAATGCATGCTATACTGATACGAACATCTATGCGGTGTTGTGAAAATGCATACATCCAAGCCTTGAGACTGTGGCGATAAACCCTTAAACCACTTAAAGGTTTATCTAAATTATGTATATCGAATTCGGTCATTCCTTTCATCCCCTTTCCCTGGGATGTCCGGAACGGGAGTTGTCAATTCCTATGGTACCACTACCTACTAACGAACGGCGTAGCTAATGTTAATGAATGTATTGTTCCATTGTAAACAACCCAAATGTCATAACAAAATGTAAGCATGTGATGAAAATGATGTACTAAGTATGCACGCAATGGACATACATAGCATAAAATGTAAATGTAAAACAATGTACTAAGTATGCACGCAATGGACATACATAGCATAAAATGTAATGTAAAACAATGTACTAAGTATGCACGCAATGGACATACATAGCATAAAATGTAATGTAAAACGGTGAAATCATGTACTATAAATGTACTAACAAGCATAGCAAGTATATGATATGAAAACAGGAAAGCATGAAAGTAACAAGTAGGCACATGTGTTTCACCCCAAAACAGTTTGGAAAACAGTAAAAGAGGGGTCTATGTACTCACTTGAGATTGCTTAGTAGTCCTTGAGTAACAACCAAACAATGCTAGAGATCACGGATATCAAACGGCACCTAATATAGGTAACTATGTTAATAAACCGGACCTATATCGGAAGATCGGGTAGCATGAGGGTTTGTAAACCAAAAGAGTGTAGAGACTCGTGTCATTTGGTTTAACAAAGCCTACATACTAATTGAAACCTAACATAATTGTTTACGACCCATTACAACCCGTTTAGGTAGCTTATGCTACTTTAACGCGTCGTTCGCGTAAAACGCGTTCGGACCGTGTAACTAGTCCTATGACAAGTGTTATATGCCTATACATGTTACATAATCAGTTATGTGACAAAAGTTTAGGTTACATATGCTTAATTACCAATTATACATGAAAAGGGTATTCTGGTAATTTACCTAAGGCATATAAACTACCTATCATACAACTACTCAAACGATGTGACCATAAGGTATAACCTCGGAAGGTTATGCCCTATTCTAGGGTCACCTAATGTATTTGGTCGGATCCTAATGATCGACCAAACTGGGTCGGGTTCGAAGGTATAAGCGATTTATCAGATCGCTTACCCTACGACCCTAGACAACGTGGTAATCAGTAGGCATAGTCCCAAGGGACTATGACCATCGTGATTACAATCACGTTGCGAAGTTCAAACGAACTTCGCATTGACCATAAGCTGGTCAACGCTGAAAGTCAAACAAAGTTTGACTTTCTGACTCGAAAAGCAATAAAATAAGGAAAAGAACGAAAGAATACTTACGAAGGGTCCCCGAATGCTAATTTCGATTCAAAAATCTCAGGTATGAAACAATAGTTTCAACTTAGAGTTTCTCAAATAAAAATTCTAGTGATTTGAGCAATGGGGGCATGGGGTATTTATAGTATTTGGTCCACCGTTAAGATCGTTTCATGGAAAACGTTCCTTAATCCCACCCGTACAAGTGTCGGGACCTTATGGTAGCTCAAATACATCCTTATCAGCTGACTAAGCATCTTAGAATGTGTGGTGGTGGATCAAACAGCTGGAAACAGGCTGTTAAATACTCTGCATCTGGTCTGACCCAGGCTAGCGCACCGTTACATAATAAGGGTAGCGGTGCGCTAGGCCTTAGTTTGGCAGATTTACACTTTTGGTCCCTGTCATGCATTCAGCCCATTTTCGACACGTTTAAGGCCCGTTAACCCCATTTCAAAGCTCTAAAATGAAGTTAAAGTATAGGGAACTTAAAATGTGTTCAAAAATATCTCGGATGTCGGTTCGTTTAGCCGTACGGTTGCGATGTTCGGTTAATTACGACGGAATGCGCACAAGCGCGAAAAACGATCCAAATGACGTGACGAATGGATTTTTCTTATGCCGAACACTAAAATAAAATATAGTCACGCTTACATAAATTTTTGGATGTCCGGATGTATTCAGAACGTGAGTTATGCGCGAAAATGCAAACTTGTGCACTTTTTGACACTTTTAGTCCCTGAATGACCCAAAAGTTTATTTTAGCACACCGAACCCCTCAAAGCCTATTTCTAAGCTATATAAAGGATATTTAAGGTGTGTTTAACTTATGGTCATGTTCCGGAATGTTCGTTACAGTTCAAATTGGCATACTTTCGCAGTTTGTCAAATTTAGTCCCTGTAAGCGAATTAACTTGATTTTGCCATACCAAAGCCTTCAAAACTTATTTCTAAGTTATGTAAAGGTTATTTAAGGTATGTTAAGCCTATTTCACTATTCCAGAGTGTTCGTTGCATTAAACTGGTTATATTTACGCGTCGGTGCGCGTATAACCTTCCAGAAAGTGATTTAGAGTTTGGAATTGAACAAAAATTGATATGTGCAAATGATACACATATTTTTACAAATCCCAAGTATGAAATATAATATTTCATTGGTTCGGTATTTGTTTGATGGCCGTGGAGGCACAGGTGTTACACTTTAACTGCTCTAACTCAAATGAACAAATCCTTTGAATGGGGATTTAAGCAAGAGGAAGCATTTCAGACCTTAAAGCAGAAGCTTTGTGACGCGCCTATTCTGACTTTGCCTGAGGGCAATGATGATTTCTTCGTTTATTACGATGCATCTAAATTGGGTCTTGGCTGTGTTCTGATGCAAAGGAACAAAGTTATAGCCTACGCATCAAGACAATTGAAGGTGCATGAGAAGAACTACACCACTCATGATCTGGAGTTGGGTGCAGTTGTCTTCGCTCTTAAGATCTGGAGACACTATTTGTATGGTACTAAATGTGTGGTTTTCACTGACCACAAAAGTCTTCAGCACATCTTCAATCAGAAATAATTCAACATGAGGCAACGACATTGGGTTGAGCTTCTAAACGACTATGACTGCGAAATTCGCTACCATCCTGGTAAGGCGAATGTCGTAGCCGATGCTTTGAGTCGTAAGGAATGTACTAAGCTTCATTGTGTTCGTGTTCAGTCTGATATTCAAGCTCGATTCGATATCCAAGCACGCATTTCTCAGGCTCAGCATGCTTGTGTTTCACAAGACTTGATGGGTAAGGAGTTACCCTATCACATTAAGCCCGATCTTGAACTGAAGGACGATGGATCGTATTATTTCATGGACCGTTTATGGGTCCCAAGCCTAGATGATCTCCGCACTTTGCTTATGGATGAAGCTCATAAGTCTAGTTATTCTATTCATCCTGGCTCAGATAAGATGTATAAGGATCTTCGTACTCGGTATTGGTGGCCCGGTATGAAGAAAGACATTGCCTTGTATGTTTCAAAATGCCTTACTTGTCTTAAGGTCAAGGCTGAACACCAACATCCTTCTGGTCTTTTGGAGCAACCAGAGATCCCAGTTTGGAAATGGGAAAACATTGCTATGGATCTTATTACCAAATTTCCGCGCACTAAAAAGGGTCATGATGCCATCTGGGTAGTTGTTGATCGTCTTACTAAGTCAGCACATTTCTTGCCAATACGTGAGGATTTTTCTTCTGAAAGGCTGGCCAAAATCTATGTGGATGAAATCGTATCTCGACATGGTGTTCCTTTGAACATTATTTCTGACAGAGATGCTCGCTTTTCTTCTCGTTTTTGGAGAACCATGCAATCTGCTATTGGGGACCCAACTTAATCTGAGCACAACTTATCTCCCACAAACAGATGGCCAAACTAAAAGAACAATCCAGACTTTGGAGGATATGCTTAGAGCTTGTGTGATCGATTTTGGTGGTAGTTGGGATTCACATCTTCCATTGATTGAATTCTCCTACAACAACAGTTATCACTCCAGCATTAACATGGCTCCTTTCGAGGCACTCTATGGTCGAAAATGTCGTTCACCAGTCTGCTGGAATGAGATAGGTGAGGCTCAACTTACTAGACCTGACCTCATTCTAGAGACAACTGATAAGGTCAAGAAAGTTCGTGATAACCTTCAGACAGCTCGAAGCCGTCAAAAGAGTTACGCGGACCAAGGACTCAAGCCCATGGAATTTCAAGTCGGTGATCGTGTATTACTTAAGGTCTCACCTTGGAAAGGTGTGATCAGATTTGGAAGGAAAGGAAAACTTGCACCCAGATACGTTGGACCATTCAAGATCGTCGAAAGAATCGGTAAGGTAGCCTACAGACTCGAGTTACCTCCTGAACTTGGGAATGTTCATCCAACCTTCCACGTATCCAATCTCAAATAGTGCTTAGCTGACGAGAACCTCCACATACCGCTTGACGAAATTTGTGTTGATAAAACACTACACTTTATCGAGAAACCTCTGGAGATAGTGGACCGTACATTCAGACAGTTGAAGAACAAACGGATTCATTTGGTCAAAGTCCGCTGGGAATCCAAACGTGGCCCCGAGTTTACTTGGGAACATAAGGACCAGATGAAGCGAAATATCCGCATTTTTTTTCACAAGTTTCCTCTAAATAAAATTTCGGGACGGAATTTCCTAAAGTAGGGGAGACTGTGACAACTGTGTTCTGTAAGCATCGTATAATGTAAAACAATGTGGATTATCAATAAAACAATGTGCTTTGGTGTTATTATATGTGTTATCGTGTTTGATGACTTTACAATTTGATTCGATTCCGATTTTAAGCTTTAAATCACTTTCTAGAAGGTCATACGCAAACTGGTGCATAAACGCAATCGGTTTAACGCGACGTACACTCTGGAACTGTGACGTAAGCCAAACATACCCTAAATATCCTTTACATAACTTAGAAATAAGTTTCGAAGGATTCGGTAAAGCAAAAACATGTTTATTTGAACTAAAGAACTATTTACGACAAAACTGCGAAACTAACGCTGGTGACCGCCCGGATAATATTTAAATCCCAAAAATATTATGTTATGACTAAAATTTTATTTTTTATCAGGTCCATGTTGAAAAATAAATTAAAACACCTAAAAACGTTATTTTTCAAGTTTAAGCGCGTACCGTGTGTTTCTGCGCAACACATTGCTTCTACAGCAAAACGCAGACAACGCAGCCAAATCTTGGCAACTGAAATTTATTTCAGTAATATTTTGGCAGGTTTATTTTTATAGAATAATAAAAATAATTTAGAACGCCATAAACCGGGGTTTAAACGCTAGATAAAATACCCGGTATCCAGTTAAACACCCGTTTTAGCCTACTTGTGGCATATTTATATAAAAAATTACACCTTGGCCCCTCCCCCCTTGATATTTACGGTTCTAGAAGGGTGTGGAACCCACCAAATTTTGCTAATATCTTGCATGAGTGTAGAGTGCCAAGTGTTAGTGCATGCTAGCTTCAAGTATCTTTCAAATCTCTACATATCTCTTACAAGATCACTCAACATTATCATTCACTCAACCTCACTCTCTCTCTCCTTCCTACAACCATCCCCTCTCTCCTCTCTCAACCTTCAAACCTTCAAAGCTTTGTTCATTACCTTCAAGTCCTATTTCAAGCAACCTTCAAGTTAGTATGAAGATCTAAGGTGATTCCAAGGTGTTGTCAAGTGATTACAAGCTTCCTATCATCAAAATCTCATCCTACTACCTACTTGAATCTTGAAGGTATAACATTTATTTTTAAATCATACTTTGATTCTTGGTTGTTCTTGATGATTTGAAGTTTCTCTTGAATCTTGGGATTTTCACTAAACTTGAAATCTAAAATGAAATGGGTCTTGAAACAAACAAAAATGGTGGTGTACATATATGTATATAACCGTACATATATATGTGTGTATATGAGTTTATTTTTGAGTTTTAGTTTGATATCTTGTTAAGTACTTGTTTATGTTGTTACATGTTTTTGAATGGCGGTAAAAATGCAAGTATTTGGTGATTTATGTATGATATGTTAAATGTAAATTACATCAGCAAATAAACCTGAATATATCTTATATTTGATGCATCTAAACCCATATAAAATGATGATGTTATGATAAGTATGCTTTAGGCACTTGTACATGAAGATACATGTTGATGTAAAGCTCAAGAAATGGTAAAAAATGGTTGTAGGACAAAAATGTTTTAGATCAGGTTACAAACACTAAAAATAATATTATTTGGTATATTATAAGGACATAAAACTTTGACATAGGTTTGATGGCTTTGCATGTTGTACATATAGCTTAAAAAGTGGTAAATTATGTGAAATTTGCATGATTTATGTGCTTTATTTAAGACCTGCACTATCATGAGTATAACCATTATTTTATTCAGTAAATAACATGGGTTGTGTTAAAATTTCAAGTCATTTCGATTTGGGATGGTTCGGGTAATGTTTGATGCAAAACTATGCGGTAAAACGGTCGAAAATCGCCTTTTCGGAGCATTTTTACAAAACTGTTTTAGATCAGTAACCAAACTGATATATTTGGTATAAAAATAGGTATTTTAACTTATATTAAGTTTACTTGGTGATTGGTTAGTCATACGTGAATTCCGACGCCCAAAAATGGTACCGAATCGCTAAAATAAGCATTTTTCGACATACACTAGAATGGGTTGTTCATGGGTTATTTTATGTGTTACAATGTGCTATGTGTTTTACAATATGTGTATGATCATGTATTAGTTTTGACAAGATTATGTGTGTTACGCTCGAGTACATATATACAAATACACCAAAATAATCAAAAATAATAACTTTTCGAGAAATCTCAAAGTTATGTGAAAATTCCAAGTATCGGAGAAACTCATGTATTTTTGTGAGTTTTGATTATTTAATCATTCTTATTTAATTTAGGACAAATAAACAAATTGTAGGATTGTGTTAACATATAAAAACGCACCTAAAGGTGAGTACATAGACCCATCTTTTACTGTTTTCAAACTATTTTGGGGTGAAACACATGTGCCTACTTGTTATTTTCATGCTTTTTCCATGTTTTCATAATATATACTTGCTATGTTCATTAGTACACTATTAATACATAATTTCATCTTCTTTTGCAATGTATGTTTACTTGACATGCTAGCGCATTGATTTACATGACTTTTCTGCTTTGTATGTTAACTTAGCATACTTAGTACATTGTTTTCATATAACTTGTTTACATTTGGTATAACATTTAGTTTGTACAAACGGGACTTATATACGTTCATTAACATTAGCTACGCCACTCGGTAGTAAGTAGTGGTACCATAGGACTTGACAAATCCCGTTCCTGACATCCTAGGTTTGTTTGGATGTAAGGAATGACTGAATCCGAAAACATTTCTTTTGATAACCTTGACTCAGGGTTATCCGTCTGTCTCAAGGCTTGAATGTATGCGTTAACTTACCACATAAGTGTTTGAATCAGTAAAACATGCATTTACTTTACAAAACATAACTTTTTGATATATTCAAAATACCTTGTTTTGTACATTTTTACATTTGGTTTATGTGACTACACTTTACTTACCATACATAACATTTGTTACACATTACTTAACTACATTTGGACTTTTAACATTTGACATGGTTTATACAAGGACTTTTTGACAATTGGTTTAACATGGACTTTATACATTGGTGGTTTGTTAAGTGACTTAAGTAACGAGACGTATGTAGTATGATACAAGCATGTTGGATACGCCGTTGGTACTTCCTATATATAAGTACTTGTATTGTACTACATATCGTAGCATTATTTAGATTATTCAACTTGGACTTATACATTTTACACAAACAATATATTTTTCACAAGACTTTGGTTAACAAAACAATTTACAAGGTTCATGACTAACTTTTATTAAACATTTCTTTAAACTCAAGTCATGAATCCTATTTTCATAAAACCTATGTATCTCACAGGCATTTTTATGCTGACGTACCTATTTTCACGTGTGTTTTCAGGAGCTGTTGCTTAGGATGTTCGTGAGACACTAGGGCGGACCTGTGCCCTAGAGAGTTAAAAATAAAGATGGAACTAGTTTAATATTGTGATGAACTCTCCGTTTCAGTTATTTTAAGACAATGTAACTCTTTGTTTGATGAATAAAACATAACTTTTAATTACCATGGTTGTGGAACAATAATTCTGTTACAACACTCCCCGACGTTTCCGCCACGATTTGATGTTTTACGTGGTCGGGGTGTGACAGTTAAGTTTACATAAAATGCCATATATTTGGTGACAGTTCTTATACTATTAAAGAAGAAAGAGACTGATGACACTGAAGAGTGTGAAGAGAGATCATATTAGGATTTTTAATTTATTTTCTACGCTTGTATTTTTTCCCTATGGTTGAAATATAATCTAACAATTGTAAAATGCCAAGACACCACAAACGCCAAAATTTATATAAAAAATAATAGAACAATGGGCCATATTGTTTAAAATGCCTTGAAAAACGCCATTCAAATAGATTCCCTAACCCCCTGGGTTCCAATGGCATACGATTTGAATAAACGCCATAAACGCCAAAATGTTAATACGATGAAACCATTAAACGCCATTAATTATTGAATTTGGTTAATGCCAAAAATCTTAAACCCCAAAAAATAAAACAATATTGGGAAAAGCAGATCTGGAAAAACAAAAGATGAAAGGACAAAAAGCCCCTCCGCCCTTCTCTATGCCGTGTGACACGTGTTGGGCCAGGATGCGTTCTCACCGTTCTCACACTTTTGAGCGTTTTCTCCTGATCTTGTATCTCTCTCTATATATATATATATATATATATATTATCAAACCATTAAGACACTCATTATCTACTAACATTCAATGTAATGTTAGTATTTCTACCAATGTGGCAATGAGGAATCACATTGACCAAAAGGTGGAGGACATATGTCCAAGCCTTATAGCCTATATGATCGAATGTGATCATGGCTAATATTATCATCAAATTTGATGATCATTTTATTTTAACATTTAATGTAATGTTAAAATGAGTTGCCTATGAGCTATATTTTATTGTCCACTGAGACAATGGCAGTTGTGACCATATGGCGCACTGTCCGGGTGGAGGACATATGTCCAAACCCTATAGCCACATGATCCTATGAGATCGCGGCTCATATTCTTATTAAATCATTGAGACATAACTTCAATGATTATTTTGTTTAACACTCAATGTTGTGTTAAAATTTTAAGGTAGTGTGACAATGAGCACACTGACCGAAATAGGTGGAGGACATATGTCCAAGCCTTATAGCCTTTATTGTCCAATGAGATGATGACTAATATTTAATCTTATTTAACATTAAATATAATGTTAAATCATATTCAGGAAGTTGTGACAATGAGCACACTGTCTAAAAAGGTATAGGATATATATCCAAACCTTATAGCCATTATAATCCATTGAGATCCCGACTGATATCATTATCATGTCATCAAATTCGATGACCATTTTTAATATATAATCAAATATATCACACTGAACATTTATTTATTGGCATAGTCCAAAGTTTCTATAGATGGCCAACCAAAATTCTGTTGGAGTCATTGACGGGCGTGATAACATTGGACACGATACCCGTGAGGGCGAATGGAATAACCTCCAAGCCTTGATTGCCGCTGAAGTAGGGAAAGCCATGGAAAACTTAATGGCAAATTTTAAAGGATCGGGTTCGACCCATCCAAAGTCCCAATCTGTCACACCCCGACCACGTAGAACATACAAAACGTGGCGGAAACGTCGGGAGTGTTGTAACAGAATTATTGTTTCATAACCATGGCATAAATAATTTCGTATTATTGAATAAATGAACTCATTGTTTTAATACAATCAAATAAGTACAACTATGATCTTCCAAGTTTTAAAGTCGCTAAGGCACGAGTCCATCCTAACTGTAGCGTGTATCAACAATCATCATAAGACGGCACCCGAAACATATGTAAAAATAGGTACGTCAGCATAAAAATGCAAGTGAGATACTTAGGTTTTGTGAATATAGGATTCATGACTTATAAGTTTAGAAAATGTTGTTTAACAAAAGTCAGTCATGATCCTTGTAGATTGATTTGTTTTGTAAATCGCTTGAAAAACAATAAGTTCAGATGATATGTATAAATAAGAGAATAATGTATGGTTAAATGTATAACCAAGTAAAATGAGTTGTATAAAGTAAATTGTTTGTAAACCAAAATCTTGTAAGAGAATCGTGTTACTTGTCACACCCCGACCGCGTAAAACAACAAATCGCGGCGGAAACATCGAGGCGTGTTGCAACAGAATTAATGTTTCATAACCATGGATACCAAAAAGTGTTTCGTTTTATTAATCATTGAATAATTACATTGTCTGGAAATCTAAATACACAAATTAAACATAGTCTATCATTGTTATTGAGTCACTAAGGCCTTGTCCAGTCCTATGTGAGCATGCATCTTATCAATCGATATCTTTCAACAATACCTGAAACATATGTGAAAACGAGGTCAGCAAAGAAATGCTGGCGAGTACATAGGTTTTGTGAAAATAAGATTCATGACTTCTGTTTAAGAAAAACGTTTAGTCATGAACCTTGTAATTTGCTTTGTCTTTGTAAATCATTTGAAAAATAATAAGTTCAGGTGATATGTATAATAAGAGAATAATGCATGATTAAATGAATAACCATGTAAAATGAGTTTGTATAAGATAAGTTGTTTGTAAATAAATGTCTTGTGAAAAGTATGTTACTTGTAAAAATGTTCTATGTCTCAAACTGAAATGATTCAAATAACACTACAATATGTAATACCATACAAACACTTATATATAGGAAGTACCAGCGGCGTATCCACCATGCTTGTATCATATTCCACACGTATTGTTACTTAATCACTTAATACAAACCAAACCACCAAAGTAATGTTCATGCCCAATGTAAATCATGTAATATGTAACCAAAACCCAATCGTATATCGCTTTGAAACCAATCGTTTACCCAATCGTTAAAACATCGTGTGAAAACCAATCGTTTACCCAATCGTTAAAACATCGTGTGAAAACCAATCGTTTACCCAATCGTTAAAACATCGTGTGAAAACCAATCGTTTATCCAATCGTCTAATTCGTTTTAGGTCGTGAAACTACTTAAATGGTCGTCTCGCTAATAACATTCAAACCTTTTTGACTCGCATTAATAAACCCTTACCAAAGGATAGATTAATAATTCGCATTAATAAACCCTTACCAAAGGATAGATTAACATCTCGCATTAATAAACCCTTACCAAAGAGTAAATTAACATCTCGCATTAATAAACCCTTACCAAAGAGTAAATTAACATTTACAGATTCAGTCGCTACCCACAACACCCACACATAACTACGGGTGTAGTAACTAACGGGATTTGTCAGATCCTATGGTACCATAACCTAATACTGGTCGGCTTGATCATTGCTAATGAATGTCATTTGTTATGTAACTACAACCAACAAGTTTGTTCACTTTATGAAATCGTTATTAGTTTTGTATAAATCGTCTTAATTGTTTTTGAAACCATCGTTATAACATCGAAAACATTTAGCACATATGAGTCACCCCAAAACAATTGAAAACAGTAAAAGAGGGGAATAATGTACTCGCCTGAGAATGCTTGGAGGTCTTGAACAACAACCAAACAAAGCTAGAGAGAGCACGGAATCAGTCGGCAATCTAAAACTATATAAATAAACCGGACTTAAATCGGGAGATCGGATAGGATGAGGCTTGGTAAACCAAATGAGTATTGGAACTCATATGATATGGTTTAACAAGTCCTACATACTACAATGAGACTAACCTAATTGCTTTCGACCCATCGCGACCCATTAAGGTAGCTTATGCTACTTTAACGCGTCGTGCGCGTGAAACGCGTTCGGACCGCCTAACTAGCCCTATGACAAGTGTTATATGCCTAAACATGTTACATAATCAGTTATGTGACAAAGGTTTAGGTTACATATGCTTAATTACCAATTATACATGAAAAGGGTATTCTGGTAATTTACCTAAGGCATATAAACTACCTATCATACAACTACTCAAACGATGTGACCATAGGGTATAACCTCGGAAGGTTATTCCCTACCTACTATGGTCACCTAATGTATTTGGTCGGATCCTAATGATCGACCAAACTGGGTCGGGTTCGAAGGTATAGGCGATTTATTAGATCGCCTACCCTACGACCCTAGACAACGTGGTAATCAGTGGGCATAGTCCCAAGGGACTATGACCAACGTGATTACACTCACGTTGCGAAGTTCAAACGAACTTTGCATTGACCATTACTGGTCAACGCTGAAAGTCAAACAAAGTTTGACTTTCTGACTCGAAAAGCAGTAAAAATAAGGAAAAGAACGAAAGAATACTTACGAAGGGTCCCCGAATGCTAATCTAGATCAATATAGTTCAGGTATGAAACAAAGGTTTCAACTTAGAACACAATTAATCAGATTCTAGTGCTTTAAAACAATGAAAGGCATGGGGTATATATAGTTTTCGGTGAACCGTTGAGATCGTTTCATGGAAACCGTGATTCGATCACACCCGTACACTTGTTGGAAGGTTATGGAAGCTTAAATTCCATCCTTATCTAGTGACTAAGCAACTTAGAACATGTGGAGGAGGATCAAACAGCTGCAACTTGATGTTAAAACACTGAATCTGGTCAGATCATGCAGTCGCGTAGCGCGACGGGTAAGCCCTTAGGGCTCGCGCTACGCTACTGCCTCCCAGTTCCAGAATTGTTTCAAAAGTGACAGGTTTAGTCCCTGCAGCCCGTTTAAGCGATTTTCGATGCGTTTGAACCCCGTTAACCTCATTTCAAGGCTCTAAAATGAAGTTAAAGTATAGGGAACTCAAAACATGCTCAAAAATATCTCAGATGTCAGTTCGTTTGGCCGTACGATCGCGATGTTCGCTTAATTACGACGGAATGCGCATAAGCGCGAAAAACGATCCAAATGACGCGACGAATGGATTTTTCTTAAGGCGAACACTAAAATATAATATAGTCATGCTCACATAAATTTTTGGATGTCCGGATGTATTCAGAACGTAAGTTATGCGCGAAAATGCAAACTTGTGCACTTTTTGACACTTTTAGTCCCTGAATGACCCAAAAGTTTATTTTAGCATACCGAACCCCTCAAAGCCTATTTCTAAGCTATGTAAAGGATATTTATGGTATGTTTAACTTATGGTCATGTTCCGGAATGTCTGTTACAGTTCAAATTGGCATACTTTCGCAGTTTGTCAACTTTAGTCCTTGTAAGCGATTAAACTTTGATTTCGGCATACCAAACCTTCCAAAACTTATTTCTAAGTTATGTAAAGGTTATTTAAGGTATGTTAAGCCTATTTCACTATTCCGGAGTGTTCGTTGGATTAAACTGGTTATATCTACTCATCAGAGCGCGTATAACCCTCCAGAAAGCGATTTAAAGCTTGAAATTGAACGAGAATTGATATGTGCAATTGATACACATATTTTTACAAATCCCAAGCATGAAATATAATATTTCATTGGTTTGGTATTTGTTTGATGGCCGTGGAGGCACAGGTGTTACAGTCTCCCCTACTTTAGGAAATTTCGTCCCGAAATTTATTTAGAGGAAACTTGTGAGAGCTTGAAAACATGAAGTTGAAAAGATTGAACAGCATTGGTTAGGGTTCTGAACTTCTAGTAACTTTAATAACATCATGATTGCAATGTAAGAGGGATACTTATATACAAGTATATAAAGCGTCATTGGTGCGTCCACCGTACCTCCATTACATCGTTCTCATTTCGTTATTGTTGTCACTATCGGTTCTTACACATAATAAATCTTACTGGGTTTCTGTGCACTAAATTTCATAATTATGTACGCGTCCATAATTAGACAATTCCTTGCATAGTTCACTCAGTCCATTTTATAATGTGCAGGAGAAAACCAAATGAACAATCCTGTGATGAGTGTGACTAGACCGCCATAGAGTCCTTTTAATTAAATCAATAAATGATCTAAATAGATTATCAAGGAGTCTGTCCAGCTACATCACTAGATGTCGTTCTTTAACCAAATTGTGAATCAATCTTTTTGATTAGACCACTAAAGGGTCTCTTATGAATCATGGAGCGGTACTTATATAATCCAAGGGTCTTAACTACCACGTAGAAGCCCATAAGGATTTAAGGTAGTACCTTTTGAATATCCTACTATGAATCCCTCATATGAAGATATAAAAGATTCTATGAGGATTTGAAAATCGTTTACTACACAAAAACATAGAGGAGAACACATAAACACATATCACATAATCGCATAATCGTATACTCGCATAATTGTTTATATTGACCTTTAAATTTGTTATCTTTGGACACGGGTATTTAATGCATACAAGGAATCAATTCTTAATTGCATCAATTTGGATGGATCCACATGAATACCCTGCTTGTTGACTACATGACCCAAAAACTGAACTCCTTTAAGCCAAAATTTCCTCTTGGAGGATTTAGCGAAAAGTTTGTTCCTTCTTTAAGGGTTCCAATGTCAACGAAGGTGTTGATCGGGATCGGCTCGTGATATGAATAGATCAAGATGTCATTAATAACAATGACGAACTGATCCAAATAAGGCTTGCAGACTCTATTTATTAAGTCTTTGAAGATGGCTGGAGCATTTGTCAACCAGAAAGGCATGACTGTAAACTCTTAATGGCCATACTTCATGCAGAAAACCGTTTTGGGAATATCTTCTTCGAGAATACAAAGTTGATGATACCCAAAACGCAAATCGATCTCGGAAAATATGAAACGCCATGCAGTTGATCGGAGAAATCGTTGATTTAAAGTAGGGGATATCGATTCTTGATGGTAAGCTTACTTAGGCTTACGTTAATCGATATACATTCGAAAAGATCCATTTTTCTTTTCACAAGGAGAACAAGAGTTTCCCCAAGGTGAAAAGTTCGGACGGATGAATCCTTTATCAGACAACTCTTGAAGCTGTTTTGATAATTCTTGCATCTCGAACGGTGCAAGACGATAAGATACTTTAGATTTAGAAGAAACAAGTGTTTGAGGTTCTTAGGGAGATCACAAGTGATCATGAAAATGACAGAACCACAAGAGTAGTTTAGTCTTTGTGATGACATCATAAGGTTGGATCAAACATCCATACAATTGCATTAGTTGAAAATAAAAACCACAAATTTTTATTTATATAACAACCGCATTGTCTTTAAATGTTACAAGATAACAACCAGAGAAATTTCAAAATTCTACTTGTTCTTCATCATTGATTGCCTCATTGATGTTATACACTCGTCCACGTGCTGGGTTCACATTGACGTTGACGTTCGCATTCGGGTTTGCGTTAGCATTTGCATTCACCAGTCTTGGGCAGTTGTGGCGGAAATGACCAATCTCTCCGCAATTGAAACATGAACCCAGTGGGAATCTGGCAGCATTCCCTTGAACCTGAGCAGCCTGATTTTGTCCCAGACGACAAATATTGGCCAAATGCCCAAGTCTACCACACGTTGTGCATTTCTTGCAATCTTGTTGTGCAACGTGATGACCGTTGCAACGGGCACAATGTGGTGCGGTACCAGCATATGCCTTCTTTGCAGCTGGCTGTGCCGGTAGGTTCTGCAAGTTCTGAGCAGTCTGTGCTGTAACAGCAAAATTTTGAGCACCCTTCCGCTTCTTTGATTTCTTCGAAGTCTCACCTTCCTTACCCTCCTTGTTTTGACCTTTCTTGCTATCCTCCTTGTCAGACCCCTGCTTCTTACCCTTGTCACCCTTTCTGTGTAACTTATTCTTCCGAATCTGCGACTCAGTCAATGTCGCAGCTACCTCGATCGCCTGACGGAGTGTGGTAGGGCTACTACCAGTAAGGATGTCTTGTACCGTGTCAGGTAGGCCGTCGATGTACCTTTCGATAGCTATGTCAAGTGGGGTAACCATTGTCGGGCAAAGCAGACTCAACTCTTCAAACCTATCAGTATACGCCCTGTGCTCACCACTATCCTGCTTCAAATCATCAAATTCCTTTTCCAAAGCTCGCTGCTCATGACGAGGACAGAATTCCCTCATCATAAGAGCTCTTAGTTCTGCCCATGTCTGTGCCAAGGCAATCTCAGCACCCCTATCTCTCATAACCCCGTTCCACCATGTCAACGCCCTCTTCTGAAATACACTTGAAGCAAACTCGACTTTGCGATTTTCCGGACACTGCACGTGGCGGAAAGTATTCTCTATGCTCTCAAACCACTGAAGAAGCCCAGTGGCTCCCTCAGAACCACTAAACTTGAGTGGTTTAGCTTGGTTAAAATCCTTGTATTTACACTGTGCGTTATTGTTGTTGTTATTATTGCCGTGGTTGTATATCTCGTGGACTTGGGTTACAACCCCGGGGAGCACAGCAGCCACCTGCTGAGAGATCAGAGCTGCGAGTTCTTCAATAGTGAAAGTCCGAGCATCGGCTCGATCATCGCGTCGAGGAGGCATTGTCTGAAAGAGGAAACATGAAATGAACGAGTGAGAGAATTAGACGAAAAGAATGAGATGAACAAATCTGATGAAAGCAAGGATAGTGGTCATTTGTTTGTTACTACAAAGCAACAAACGACACACAGAACTAATCAAAGTAAATGGGTAAAAATAATGTATCGCGAAGACATGCTCGCCTATAAGTGAACACTCATCCCAAGAATTCCCAGGTAAGCACAACTGGTCTCGCGTCTGATGAGATGTATACGAAGTGCTTGCCTAGACAGAAAACTCAGAATACAGGCATTCACCCTTCCAGTTTGCACGTGTTCACATTATTTAAAACCCAAAACTTTGCCGAGATTTTGAAAATTCAAAGGGGTTCAAAACCATATAACAGAGGGTTCAAAACCTTGTAATCAATCATCCTAGAACAGATGATTAGTATTCAAAGCGGTTTCGAAAATTGTGTTCTTGTTGTGGCCGTCGCCTAAGGATAGGTGACGGTATTGTTTTATGACTAAACGCAAGTAAACTCGCGTTAGGGTCCTAAGAAGGTTATAGACTAGGTCAAAGCATTACTAATAACCTAATTCCCTATAACCATTGGCTCTGATACCATCTTTTCTGTCACACCCCGACCGCGTAAAACAACAAATCGCGGCGGAAACATCGAGGCGTGTTGCAACAGAATTAATGTTTCATAACCATGGATACCAAAAAGTGTTTCGTTTTATTAATCATTGAATAATTACATTGTCTGGAAATCTAAATACACAAATTAAACATAGTCTATCATTGTTATTGAGTCACTAAGGCCTTGTCCAGTCCTATGTGAGCATGCATCTTATCAATCGATATCTTTCAACAATACCTGAAACATATGTGAAAACGAGGTCAGCAAAGAAATGCTGGCGAGTACATAGGTTTTGTGAAAATAAGATTCATGACTTCTGTTTAAGAAAAATGTTTAGTCATGAACCTTGTAATTTGCTTTGTCTTTGTAAATCATTTGAAAAATAATAAGTTCAGGTGATATGTATAATAAGAGAATAATGCATGATTAAATGAATAACCATGTAAAATGAGTTTGTATAAGATAAGTTGTTTGTAAATAAATGTCTTGTGAAAAGTATGTTACTTGTAAAAATGTTCTATGTCTCAAACTGAAATGATTCAAATAACACTACAATATGTAATACCATACAAACACTTATATATAGGAAGTACCAGCGGCGTATCCACCATGCTTGTATCATATTCCACACGTATTGTTACTTAATCACTTAATACAAACCAAACCACCAAAGTAATGTTCATGCCCAATGTAAATCATGTAATATGTAACCAAAACCCAATCGTATATCGCTTTGAAACCAATCGTTTACCCAATCGTTAAAACATCGTGTGAAAACCAATCGTTTACCCAATCGTTAAAACATCGTGTGAAAACCAATCGTTTACCCAATCGTTAAAACATCGTGTGAAAACCAATCGTTTATCCAATCGTCTAATTCGTTTTAGGTCGTGAAACTACTTAAATGGTCGTCTCGCTAATAACATTCAAACCTTTTTGACTCGCATTAATAAACCCTTACCAAAGGATAGATTAATAATTCGCATTAATAAACCCTTACCAAAGGATAGATTAACATCTCGCATTAATAAACCCTTACCAAAGAGTAAATTAACATCTCGCATTAATAAACCCTTACCAAAGAGTAAATTAACATTTACAGATTCAGTCGCTACCCACAACACCCACACATAACTACGGGTGTAGTAACTAACGGGATTTGTCAGATCCTATGGTACCATAACCTAATACTGGTCGGCTTGATCATTGCTAATGAATGTCATTTGTTATGTAACTACAACCAACAAGTTTGTTCACTTTATGAAATCGTTATTAGTTTTGTATAAATCGTCTTAATTGTTTTTGAAACCATCGTTATAACATCGAAAACATTTAGCACATATGAGTCACCCCAAAACAATTGAAAACAGTAAAAGAGGGGAATAATGTACTCGCCTGAGAATGCTTGGAGGTCTTGAACAACAACCAAACAAAGCTAGAGAGAGCACGGAATCAGTCGGCAATCTAAAACTATATAAATAAACCGGACTTAAATCGGGAGATCGGATAGGATGAGGCTTGGTAAACCAAATGAGTATTGGAACTCATATGATATGGTTTAACAAGTCCTACATACTACAATGAGACTAACCTAATTGCTTTTGACCCATCGCGACCCATTAAGGTAGCTTATGCTACTTTAACGCGTCGTGCGCGTGAAACGCGTTCGGACCGCCTAACTAGCCCTATGACAAGTGTTATATGCCTAAACATGTTACATAATCAGTTATGTGACAAAGGTTTAGGTTACATATGCTTAATTACCAATTATACATGAAAAGGGTATTCTGGTAATTTACCTAAGGCATATAAACTACCTATCATACAACTACTCAAACGATGTGACCATAGGGTATAACCTCGGAAGGTTATTCCCTACCTACTATGGTCACCTAATGTATTTGGTCGGATCCTAATGATCGACCAAACTGGGTCGGGTTCGAAGGTATAGGCGATTTATTAGATCGCCTACCCTACGACCCTAGACAACGTGGTAATCAGTGGGCATAGTCCCAAGGGACTATGACCAACGTGATTACACTCACGTTGCGAAGTTCAAACGAACTTCGCATTGACCATTACTGGTCAACGCTGAAAGTCAAACAAAGTTTGACTTTCTGACTCGAAAAGCAGTAAAAATAAGGAAAAGAACGAAAGAATACTTACGAAGGGTCCCCGAATGCTAATCTAGATCAATATAGTTCAGGTATGAAACAAAGGTTTCAACTTAGAACACAATTAATCAGATTCTAGTGCTTTAAAACAATGAAAGGCATGGGGTATATATAGTTTTCGGTGAACCGTTGAGATCGTTTCATGGAAACCGTGATTCGATCACACCCGTACACTTGTTGGAAGGTTATGGAAGCTTAAATTCCATCCTTATCTAGTGACTAAGCAACTTAAAACATGTGGAGGAGGATCAAACAGCTGCAACTTGATGTTAAAACACTGAATCTGGTCAGATCATGCAGTCGCGTAGCGCGACGGGTAAGCCCTTAGGGCTCGCGCTACGCTACTGCCTCCCAGTTCCAGAATTGTTTCAAAAGTGACAGGTTTAGTCCCTGCAGCCCGTTTAAGCGATTTTCGATGCGTTTGAACCCCGTTAACCTCATTTCAAGGCTCTAAAATGAAGTTAAAGTATAGGGAACTCAAAACATGCTCAAAAATATCTCAGATGTCGGTTCGTTTGGCCGTACGATCGCGATGTTCGCTTAATTACGACGGAATGCGCATAAGCGCGAAAAACGATCCAAATGACGCGACGAATGGATTTTTCTTAAGGCGAACACTAAAATATAATATAGTCATGCTCACATAAATTTTTGGATGTCCGGATGTATTCAGAACGTAAGTTATGCGCGAAAATGCAAACTTGTGCACTTTTTGACACTTTTAGTCCCTGAATGACCCAAAAGTTTATTTTAGCATACCGAACCCCTCAAAGCCTATTTCTAAGCTATGTAAAGGATATTTATGGTATGTTTAACTTATGGTCATGTTCCGGAATGTCTGTTACAGTTCAAATTGGCATACTTTCGCAGTTTGTCAACTTTAGTCCTTGTAAGCGATTAAACTTTGATTTCGGCATACCAAACCTTCCAAAACTTATTTCTAAGTTATGTAAAGGTTATTTAAGGTATGTTAAGCCTATTTCACTATTCCGGAGTGTTCGTTGGATTAAACTGGTTATATCTACTCATCAGAGCGCGTATAACCCTCCAGAAAGCGATTTAAAGCTTGAAATTGAACGAGAATTGATATGTGCAATTGATACACATATTTTTACAAATCCCAAGCATGAAATATAATATTTCATTGGTTTGGTATTTGTTTGATGGCCGTGGAGGCACAGGTGTTACATTACTTGTGTAAAATGTATAAGTCCAAATTGAATGATTCAAATAACGCTACGATATGTAATACCATACAAACACTTATATATAGGAAGTACCAACGGCGTATCCACCATGCTTGTATCATATTACATACGCCTCGTTACTCAAGTCACTTACTCAAACCAAACCACCAATATAGAATGTTCATGTTTAAACCAATAGTCCAATATTATTGTATAACCCAAGCTAAATGTAAACCATGTAATGTGTAAACAAAAGTTATGTATGGTAAGTAAAATGAGACTACTTAAACCATAAGTAAAAATGTACAAAACAAAGTGGTTGAACAAATCAAAAGTTATGCTCTGTAAAATAATGTAAGGTTAAACGAATAACCTTATAGTAGCATATCAAAAGTATACTTTGGATGTGATAAATAACATATTAAACTATGTTTTGGTTTTGTAAAAAACATATCAAAATATGCTTTGGATGTGATAAATAACATATTAAACTATGTTTTGGTTTTGTAAATAACATATCAAAATATGCTTTGGATGATTAACAAAATATATGTTGGTTTTGTACAATACCACACATGAGAGTATATCAAACTATACTTTAAAATTGTGATTTAAGAATTCATTCAGACCTAGTGCATCAAAATACACCTTTGAGACTATAAGGATACCACAAAGGCAATCCCTATTTGGATGGAGAAACAAATTGGTTTCAGACATTCCATGACAACAGGAATGGGGTGTCAAATCCTATAGCGCTATATCATACTAACAACCGGTCTGGTGAACAAAATAAGTACAATTCAACAATGAATGTTATAGTCTTTGAAAAATCAGTGTTTAAACCATAGATAGTCACTCAGTTTGTCAACAGATAAGTACTAACATGTATAATCAATTATACTTTTGGAAAACACGAAAATAACAGATAGGTACACATGCTTCACCCCAAAACAGTTTGAAAACAGTAAAAGAGGGGAACTATGTACTCACCTGAGATTGCTCAGAAGTCCTAAGATAACCACTAAGCAACGCTAGAGATCACGGAATCAAACGGCACCGAATATAGGTAACTATGTTAATAAACCGGACCTAAATCGGAGGATCGGGTAGCATGAGGGTTTGTAAACCAAATGAGTGTAGGAACTCATGTAATATGGTTTAACAAAGTCTACATACTAAAATGAAACTTAACCTAAGTGCTTACGACCCATTACGACCCGTTTAGGTAGCTTATGCTACTTTAACGCGTCGTTCGCGTGAAACGCGTTTGGACCGCTTACTTAGTCCTATGACAAGTAATATATGCCTTAACATGTCTAATATTGTCGCCAAATCAGTTTAGATGTCAAAAGTTATGTCACATATGTTTAAAATGAATTTTGGCATTAAAGGGTATTTTGGTAATTTACCTACGGCATATAAACTACCTATCATACAACTACTTAAACGTCGTGACCATAAGGTATAACCTCGGAAGGTTATTCCCTATATACTATGGTCACCTAATGTATTTGGTCAGATCCTAATGATCGACCAAATGGGTCAGGTTCGAAGGTATAAGCGATTTATTAGATCGCTTACCCTTACGACCCTAGACAAGCACAAAACTAAAAGTGACGAGCTAAGCATGTTAAAACATGCTTACCTAAGTTTGAAAACAAGTTTGGTATCAAAACAAACGGTTTTGATACCTAAGAGTAGTTTGGTTACAAAATACGCAATAACACGTATTTTGGCCGAAACTACGACTCGTCACTGAGCCAAGATAACGTGGTAATCAGTAGGTATAGTCACTAGGGACTATAACCATCGTGATTACGCTCACGTTATGAAGTTCAAACGAACTTCGCATTGACCATAAACTGGTCAATGCAGAAAGTCAAATAAAGTTTGACTCTCGGACTCGAAAAGCAATAAAAGAACGAAGGAACACTTACAAAGGGTCCCCGAATGCTAATCTAGATCAAAATAGCTCAGGTATGAAACAAAGGTTTCAACTTAGAGCACATTCGATCAGATTCTTGTGAGGAAAAGTGAAGGGTGGAGGCGGGTATTTATAGGATTCATAGAGCCGTTAAGATCGTTCCTCGTTAACCGTGCTTCAATCTCAACCCTCCACCTCAAAACCCTGGTTTTAGAAAACCATTTGAGCCCATGGTATTGCCCAAAACCGTGTGCGAAAGTGGAACGGACCAGATTCGATGTTTCTGCAAGTTTCTGCCCAGATGAGGTGCTCGCGTAGCGCCACTGGTAAGTCATGAAGTGCTCGCGCTACGCCACCATGTACCAGATTCAGCAAAGTTTCAAAAATGGCAGAAATGGTCCCTGCAGCCCGTTTAAGCTATTTTCAATGCGTTTGAACCCCCTTAGCCTCATTTCAAGGCTCTAAAATGAAGTTAAAGTATAGGGAACTCAAAATGTGCTCAAAAATATCTCGGATTTCGGTTCGTTTGGTCGTACGATCGCGATGTTCGCTTAATTACGACGGAATGCGCATAAGCGCGAAAAACGATCCAAATGGCGCGACGAATGGATTTTTCTTATGCCAAACACTAAAATAAAATATTTTAGTGCTTACATAAATTTTTGGATGTCCGGATGTATTCAGAACGTAAGTTATGCGCGAAAATGCAAACTTATGCACTTTTTGACGCTTTTAGTCCCTGATTGACCCAAAAGTTTATTTTAGCACACCGAACCCCTCAAAGCCGATTTCTAAGCTATATAAAGGATATTTAAGGTGTGTTTAACTTATGGTCATGTTCCGGAATGTTTGTTATAGTTCAAATTGGCATACTTTCGCAGTTTGTCAAGTTTAGTCCCTGTAAGCGAATTAACTTGTTTTTGCCATACCAAAGCCTTTAAAACTTATTTCTAAGTTATGTAAAGGTTATTTAAGGTATGATAAGCCTATTTAACTATTCCGGAGTGTTCGTTGGATTAAACTGGTTATATTTACGCATCAGAGCGCGTATAACCCTCCAGAAAGCGATTTAAAGCTTAAAATCGAACAAGAGTTGATATGTGCAAACGATACACATATTTTTACAAATCCCAAGTATGAAATACAATATTTCATTGGTTTGGCATTTGTTTGATGGTTGAAGTGACACAGATGCCACAGTCTCCCCTACTTTAGGAAATTTCGTCCCGAAATTTAATTCTAGAGGAAACTTGTGAAGACAGCTGTGACGGTTTCGCCTTCTAATAGATCCATTGAACCCTTAAGTAAAACTCTGGGCCATGTTAGGACTCTTAGCGAATTTGTTAACCCTCAAAGTGAATTCCTTGTAATAGTAAAACATGGAATTTTGAACTACGGACAGAAGAACGTTTCTTATGAAGACTTATCATAGGAAACTTGGTGTGTGATTGAGATCAGAATTGGGGAGTGTGAGAATAAATGACATTGGTCGAGGTCCAAGACTTCTCCCGTATCATTATTCTTGTCACTATAGGTCTTAACACATGACAAAGCTTCCTGTGGTTTCTGTGCACTGAATTCCATAATTATGTAGGCCTCCATAATTACGTAATCCCTTGCACAGTCCGCACAGTTCATTTCATAATGCGTCAAGGAAAAAAAATTAATTGAATAAACGTGAAGCGACTCGACTAGACCACCAAAGGGTCCTTTTAATTAGATCAACGAACGATCTTTTTAACTAGATCAACACATGATCTTCTTAACTAGACCGTCGTACGATCTCCTTAAATAGACCACTTAAGGGATGTTTTTAATTATATCATCACATGATATTTCTAATCAGATTTTCAAAATCAATCTGTTTAACTAGACCACCCAAGGGGTCCAATTATAGAATAGTACTTTAAAACCCAAGGGACTTGACTACAACATAGAAGTCCATTAAGGATTTAAGATAGTAACTTTGGATATCCTACTATGAATCCCTCATATGAGATATGAAAGATTTTACGAGGATTTGGATGGATCACATACAACCACAAAACATGTAAGAAAACACATAAGCACAAAATTAGTTAACTTGATTCTTTAATTCGTTATCCTTGGGCATGGATATTTAAAGCACCCCAGGAATCCAATCAGTGGATTTTATTTGGCACTTTAATCATTTTCAAAGATCCATCTATAAAGATATAAGGATTTTCAATAAGAGTTTGGCTTTGTTTCTTAAAAGAAACGAGTGTTTAAGGTTCTTGGGGAGATCACAAGTGATCATAAAATGACAGAACCACACGAGTAGTTTGTATTTGGGTTGACATCATAAGGTTGCATCAATCATTCATATAAACGCATAAATTTTGCAGAAATAAGAACAACAAATCTTTATTTATGTAACAACCGAATGGTCTTGAAGTGTCAAAAGATAACAACCAAGGAAAATACAAAACACTAATTGTTCACTGCTGCATCATTGTTCATGTTTGCCTCATTGATGTTAAATGCTCGTCCTCGCGCTGGAGGTGCGTTAACAAGTCTTGGGCAATTGTTTCTGTAGTGGGTAAGGTCACCACAGTTATAACATGACCCCGGAGGGAACCGTGCTTGAACAGCAGCAGGGTTTGCAGCAGCTTGATTTGTATAACGACAAACATTGATCAAATGTCCCAACCGCCCACAGTGGGTACATTTGTGACACTGCTCTTGCTCCAGATGATGACGGTTGCACTTGTTGCACAAAGGTGCGGTACCAACATAGTTTTGCCTTTTGCGAGGTTGTGCTGGCTGGTTTGGTGCAACCTGTTTGTCTTGAGCAGTTACAGCGTAGTTTTGAGAGGCTTTGCGCTTGTTCTTCTTGGACACCTCAGCATTTTCTTCCTTTGGTTCCACTTGAGCAGTCTTGTCAGATGGTCTTGAGTCGCCCTTCCGAAACAACTTGTGCTTCCTGATATGGGATTCAGTCAGAGTGGCAGACAATTCAATGGCTTGTCTGACAGTAGTAGGGTTGCTGCCAGTAACGATATCCTGAATTACGTCAGGAAGACCATCAATGTATTTCTCGATCGCCTTATCCAGAGGCGTAACCATAGTAGGGCATAACAAGCTCAATTCTTCATAGCGGTCAGTATAGGCTTGATGTTCCCCACTGTCTTGCTTCAAATCATCAAATTCCATTTCTAGAGCCCTTAGCTCATGACGAGGACAGAATTCCTTCATCATAAGAGCCCTAAGCTCGGCCCAAGTCTGTGCTAATGCAACCTTAGCACCGCGGTCTCTCATAACCCCGTTCCACCATGTGAGAGCCCTCTTCTGAAACACACTCGAAGAAAACTCGACCTTGCGATTTTCAGGACACTGAACGTAACGGAAAGTATTCTCAATGCTCTCGAACCATTGAAGAAGCCCAGTTGCTCCCTCAGAACCACTAAACTTGAGCGGTTTAGCCGAGTTAAAATTCTTGAAATTGCATGGAGCATTGTTGTTGTTGATGGCTTGAATCATTTGAGTATAAAGATTTGGGAAGGCAGCAGCCATTTGCTGCGCGATGATTTCCGCCAGTTCGGCATTCGCCATCTGATTGTCGCGTCGAGGAGGCATTCTAAAAGAGGAAACATGAAAGGAAACGAGTGAGAGAATTAGACGAAAAGAATGAGATGAAACAAATCTGATGAAAGCAAGGATAGTGGTCATTTGTTTGTTACTACAAAGCAACAAACGACCCCGGTGATTAATCAAAGTAAATAGGTCAAAAAATAATGTATCGCGAAGACATGCTCGCCTATAAGTGGACACTCACCCCAAGAGTTCCCAGGTAAGAGTGACTGGTCCGATTATGTGGATTTGTACGAACACTCTAGCCTTAGACAGAAAACTCAGGGTACAGGCACCCACCCTTCCAGTTTGCACGTGTTCACATTATTTAGACCAACTTTGACGGGATTTGAAAACTTAGAGGGTTCAAAACCATATAATAAATCATCCTAGAACAGATGATTAGTTTTCAAAGCGGGATAGAAATTTGTGTTCTTATTGTGGTTGTCACCTAAGAATAAGTGACGGTATTGTTTTAAAACTAAACACAAGAAAACTTGTGTTAGGGTCCTAGAAAGGTTATAGTCTAGGTCAAAGCATTACTAATAACCTAATTCCCTATAACCATTGGCTCTGATACCAACTTTTCTGTCACACCCCGACCACGTAGAACATACAAAACGTGGCGGAAACGTCGGGGAGTGTTGTAACAGAATTATTGTTTCATAACCATGGCATAAATAATTTCGTTTTATTGAATAAATGAACTCATTGTTTTAATACAATCAAATAAGTACAACTATGATCTTCCAAGTTTTAAAGTCGCTAAGGCGCGAGTCCATCCTAACTGTAGCGTGTATCAACAATCATCATAAGACGGCACCTGAAACATATGTAAAAATAGGTACGTCAGCATAAAAATGACTGTGAGATACATAGGTTTTGTGAATATAGGATTCATGACTTATAAGTTTAGAAAATGTTGTTTAACAAAAGTCAGTCATGATCCTTGTAGATTGATTTGTTTTGTAAATCGCTTGAAAAACAATAAGTTCAGATGATATGTATAAATAAGAGAATAATGTATGGTTAAATGTATAACCAAGTAAAATGAGTTGTATAAAGTAAATTGTTTGTAAACCAAAATCTTGTAAGAGAATCGTGTTACTTGTGTAAAATGTATAAGTCCAAATTGAATGATTCAAATAACGCTACGATATGTAATACCATACAAACACTTATATATAGGAAGTACCAGCGGCGTATCCACCATGCTTGTATCATATTACATACGCCTCGTTACTCAAGTCACTTACTCAAACCAAACCACCAATATAGAATGTTCATGTTTAAACCAATAGTCCAATATTATTGTATAACCCAAGCTAAATGTAAACCATGTAATGTGTAAACAAAAGTTATGTATGGTAAGTAAAATGAGACTACTTAAACCATAAGTAAAAATGTACAAAACAAAGTGGTTGAACAAATCAAAAGTTATGCTCTGTAAAATAATGTAAGGTTAAACGAATAACCTTATAGTAGCATATCAAAAGTATACTTTGGATGTGATAAATAACATATTAAACTATGTTTTGGTTTTGTAAATAACATATCAAAATATGCTTTGGATGTGATAAATAACATATTAAACTATGTTTTGGTTTTGTAAATAACATATCAAAATATGCTTTGGATGATTAACAAAATATATGTTGGTTTTGTACAATACCACACATGAGAGTATATCAAACTATACTTTAAAAGTGTGATTTAAGAATTCATTCAGACCTAGTGCATCAAAATACACCTTTGAGATTATAAGGATACCACAAAGGCAATCCCTATTTGGATGGAGAAACAAATTGGTTTCAGACATTCCATGACAACAGGAATGGGGTGTCAAATCCTATAGCGCTATATCATACTAACAACCGGTCTGGTGAACAAAATAAGTACAATTCAACAATTAATGTTATAGTCTTTGAAAAATCAGTGTTTAAACCATAGATAGTCACTCAGTTTGTCAACAGATAAGTACTAACATGTATAATCAATTATACTTTTGGAAAACACGAAAATAACAGATAGGTACACATGCTTCACCCCAAAACAGTTTGAAAACAGTAAAAGAGGGGAACTATGTACTCACCTGAGATTGCTCAGAAGTCCTAAGATAACCACTAAGCAACGCTAGAGATCACGGAATCAAACGGCACCTAATATAGGTAACTATGTTAATAAACCGGACCTAAATCGGAGGATCGGGTAGCATGAGGGTTTGTAAACCAAATGAGTGTAGGAACTCATGTAATATGGTTTAACAAAGTCTACATACTAAAATGAAACTTAACCTAAGTGCTTACGACCCATTACGACCCGTTTAGGTAGCTTATGCTACTTTAACGCGTCGTTCGCGTGAAACGCGTTTGGACCGCTTACTTAGTCCTATGACAAGTAATATATGCCTTAACATGTCTAATATTGTCGCCAAATCAGTTTAGATGTCAAAAGTTATGTCACATATGTTTAAAATGAATTTTGGCATTAAAGGGGTATTTTGGTAATTTACCTACGGCATATAAACTACCTATCATACAACTACTTAAACGTCGTGACCATAAGGTATAACCTCGGAAGGTTATTCCCTATATACTATGGTCACCTAATGTATTTGGTCAGATCCTAATGATCGACCAAATGGGTCGGGTTCGAAGGTATAAGCGATTTATTAGATCGCTTACCCTTACGACCCTAGACAAGCACAAAACTAAAAGTGACGAGCGAAGCATGTTAAAACATGCTTAACTAAGTTTGAAAACAAGTTTGGTATCAAAACAAACGGTTTTGATACCTAAGAGTAGTTTGGTTACAAAATACGCAATAACACGTATTTTGGCCGAAACTACGACTCGTCACTGAGCCAAGATAACGTGGTAATCAGTAGGTATAGTCACTAGGGACTATAACCATCGTGATTACGCTCACGTTATGAAGTTCAAACGAACTTCGCATTGACCATAAACTGGTCAATGCAGAAAGTCAAATAAAGTTTGACTCTCGGACTCGAAAAGCAATAAAAGAACGAAGGAACACTTACAAAGGGTCCCCGAATGCTAATCTAGATCAAAATAGCTCAGGTATGAAACAAAGGTTTCAACTTAGAGCACATTCGATCAGATTCTTGTGAGGAAAAGTGAAGGGTGGAGGCGGGTATTTATAGGATTCGTAGAGCCGTTAAGATCGTTCCTCATTAACCGTGCTTCAATCTCAACCCTCCACCTCAAAACCCTGGTTTTAGAAAACCATTTGAGCCCATGGTATTGCCCAAAACCGTGTGCGAAAGTGGAACGGACCAGATTCGATGTTTCTGCAAGTTTCTGCCCAGATGAGGTGCTCGCGTAGCGCCACTGGTAAGGCATGAAGTGCTCGCGCTACGCCACCATGTACCAGATTCAGCAAAGTTTCAAAAATGGCAGAAATGGTCCCTGCAGCCCGTTTAAGCTATTTTCGATGCGTTTGAACCCCCTTAGCCTCATTTCAAGGCTCTAAAATGAAGTTAAAGTATAGGGAACTCAAAATGTGCTCAAAAATATCTCGGATGTCGGTTCGTTTGGTCGTACGATCGCGATGTTCGCTTAATTACGACGGAATGCGCATAAGCGCGAAAAACGATCCAAATGGCGCGACGAATGGATTTTTCTTATGCCAAACACTAAAATAAAATATTTTAGTGCTTACATAAATTTTTGGATGTCCGGATGTATTCAGAACGTAAGTTATGCGCGAAAATGCAAACTTATGCACTTTTTGACGCTTTTAGTCCCTGATTGACCCAAAAGTTTATTTTAGCACACCGAACCCCTCAAAGCCTATTTCTAAGCTATATAAAGGATATTTAAGGTGTGTTTAACTTATGGTCATGTTCCGGAATGTTCGTTATAGTTCAAATTGGCATACTTTCACAGTTTGTCAAGTTTAGTCCCTGTAAGCGAATTAACTTGTTTTTGCCATACCAAAGCCTTTAAAACTTATTTCTAAGTTATGTAAAGGTTATTTAAGGTATGATAAGCCTATTTCACTATTCCGGAGTGTTCGTTGGATTAAACTGGTTATATTTACGCATCAGAGCGCGTATAACCCTCCAGAAAGCGATTTAAAGCTTAAAATCGAACAAGAGTTGATATGTGCAAACGATACACATATTTTTACAAATCCCAAGTATGAAATACAATATTTCATTGGTTTGGCATTTGTTTGATGGTTGAAGTGACACAGATGCCACAGTCTCCCCTACTTTAGGAAATTTCGTCCCGAAATTTAATTCTAGAGGAAACTTGTGAAGACAGCTGTGACGGTTTCGCCTTCTAATAGATCCATTGAACCCTTAAGTAAAACTCTGGGCCATGTTAGGACTCTTAGCGAATTTGTTAACCCTCAAAGTGAATTCCTTGTAATAGTAAAACATGGAATTTTGAACTACGGACAGAAGAACGTTTCTTATGAAGACTTATCATAGGAAACTTGGTGTGTGATTGAGATCAGAATTGGGGAGTGTGAGAATAAATGACATTGGTCGAGGTCCAAGACTTCTCCCGTATCATTATTCTTGTCACTATAGGTCTTAACACATGACAAAGCTTCCTGTGGTTTCTGTGCACTGAATTCCATAATTATGTAGGCCTCCATAATTACGTAATCCCTTGCACAGTCCGCACAGTTCATTTCATAATGCGTCAAGGAAAAAAAATTAATTGAATAAACGTGAAGCGACTCGACTAGACCACCAAAGGGTCCTTTTAATTAGATCAACGAACGATCTTTTTAACTAGATCAACACATGATCTTCTTAACTAGACCGTCGTACGATCTCCTTAAATAGACCACTTAAGGGATGTTTTTAATTATATCATCACATGATATTTCTAATCAGATTTTCAAAATCAATCTGTTTAACTAGACCACCCAAGGGGTCCAATTATAGAATAGTACTTTAAAACCTAAGGGACTTGACTACAACATAGAAGTCCATTAAGGATTTAAGATAATAACTTTGGATATCCTACTATGAATCCCTCATATGAGATATGAAAGATTTTACGAGGATTTGGATGGATCACATACAACCACAAAACATGTAAGAAAACACATAAGCACAAAATTAGTTAACTTGATTCTTTAATTCGTTATCCTTGGGCATGGATATTTAAAGCACCCCAGGAATCCAATCAGTGGATTTTATTTGGCACTTTAATCATTTTCAAAGATCCATCTATAAAGATAGAAGGATTTTCAATAAGAGTTTGGCTTTGTTTCTTAAAAGAAACGAGTGTTTAAGGTTCTTGGGGAGATCACAAGTGATCATAAAATGACAGAACCACACGAGTAGTTTGTATTTGGGTTGACATCATAAGGTTGCATCAATCATTCATATAAACGCATAAATTTTGCAGAAATAAGAACAACAAATCTTTATTTATGTAACAACCGAATGGTCTTGAAGTGTCAAAAGATAACAACCAAGGAAAATACAAAACACTAATTGTTCACTGCTGCATCATTGTTCATGTTTGCCTCATTGATGTTAAATGCTCGTCCTCGCGCTGGAGGTGCGTTAACAAGTCTTGGGCAATTGTTTCTGTAGTGGGTAAGGTCACCACAGTTATAACATGACCCCGGAGGGAACCGTGCTTGAACAGCAGCAGGGTTTGCAGCAACTTGATTTGTATAACGACAAACATTGATCAAATGTCCCAACCGCCCACAGTGGGTACATTTGTGACACTGCTCTTGCTCCAGATGATGACGGTTGCACTTGTTGCACAAAGGTGCGGTACCAACATAGTTTTGCCTTTTGCGAGGTTGTGCTGGCTGGTTTGGTGCAACCTGTTTGTCTTGAGCAGTTACAGCGTAGTTTTGAGAGGCTTTGCGCTTCTTCTTCTTAGACACCTCAGCATTTTCTTCCTTTGGTTCCACTTGAGCAGTCTTGTCAGATGGTCTTGAGTCGCCCTTCCGAAACAACTTGTGCTTCCTGATATGGGATTCAGTCAGAGTGGCAGACAATTCAATGGCTTGTCTGACAGTAGTAGGGTTGCTGCCAGTAACGATATCCTGAATTACGTCAGGAAGACCATCAATGTATTTCTCGATCGCCTTATCCAGAGGCGTAACCATAGTAGGGCATAACAAGCTCAATTCTTCATAGCGGTCAGTATAGGCTCGATGTTCCCCACTGTCTTGCTTCAAATCATCAAATTCCATTTCTAGAGCCCTTAGCTCATGACGAGGACAGAATTCCTTCATCATAAGAGCCCTAAGCTCGGCCCAAGTCTGTGCTAATGCAACCTTAGCACCGCGGTCTCTCATAACCCCGTTCCACCATGTGAGAGCCCTCTTCTGAAACACACTCGAAGAAAACTCGACCTTGCGATTTTCAGGACACTGAACGTGACGGAAAGTATTCTCAATGCTCTCGAACCATTGAAGAAGCCCAGTTGCTCCCTCAGAACCACTAAACTTGAGCGGTTTAGCCGAGTTAAAATTCTTGAAATTGCATGGAGCATTGTTGTTGTTGATGGCTTGAATCATTTGAGTATAAAGATTTGGGAAGGCAGCAACCATTTGCTGCGCGATGATTTCTGCCAGTTCGGCATTCGCCATCTGATTGTCGCGTCGAGGAGGCATTCTAAAAGAGGAAACATGAAAGGAAACGAGTGAGAGAATTAGACGAAAAGAATGAGATGAAACAAATCTGATGAAAGCAAGGATAGTGGTCATTTGTTTGTTACTACAAAGCAACAAACGACCCCGGTGATTAATCAAAGTAAATAGGTCAAAAAATAATGTATCGCGAAGACATGCTCGCCTATAAGTGGACACTCACCCCAAGAGTTCCCAGGTAAGAGTGACTGGTCCGATTATGTGGATTTGTACGAACACTCTAGCCTTAGACAGAAAACTCAGGGTACAGGCACCCACCCTTCCAGTTTGCACGTGTTCACATTATTTAGACCAACTTTGACGGGATTTGAAAACTTAGAGGGTTCAAAACCATATAATAAATCATCCTAGAACAGATGATTAGTTTTCAAAGCGGGATAGAAATTTGTGTTCTTATTGTGGTTGTCACCTAAGAATAAGTGACGGTATTGTTTTAAAACTAAACACAAGAAAACTTGTGTTAGGGTCCTAGAAAGGTTATAGTCTAGGTCAAAGCATTACTAATAACCTAATTCCCTATAACCATTGGCTCTGATACCAACTTTTCTGTCACACCCCGACCACGTAGAACATACAAAACGTGGCGGAAACGTCGGGGAGTGTTGTAACAGAATTATTGTTTCATAACCATGGCATAAATAATTTCGTTTTATTGAATAAATGAACTCATTGTTTTAATACAATCAAATAAGTACAACTATGATCTTCCAAGTTTTAAAGTCGCTAAGGCGCGAGTCCATCCTAACTGTAGCGTGTATCAACAATCATCATAAGACGGCACCTGAAACATATGTAAAAATAGGTACGTCAGCATAAAAATGACTGTGAGATACATAGGTTTTGTGAATATAGGATTCATGACTTATAAGTTTAGAAAATGTTGTTTAACAAAAGTCAGTCATGATCCTTGTAGATTGATTTGTTTTGTAAATCGCTTGAAAAACAATAAGTTCAGATGATATGTATAAATAAGAGAATAATGTATGGTTAAATGTATAACCAAGTAAAATGAGTTGTATAAAGTAAATTGTTTGTAAACCAAAATCTTGTAAGAGAATCGTGTTACTTGTGTAAAATGTATAAGTCCAAATTGAATGATTCAAATAACGCTACGATATGTAATACCATACAAACACTTATATATAGGAAGTACCAGCGGCGTATCCACCATGCTTGTATCATATTACATACGCCTCGTTACTCAAGTCACTTACTCAAACCAAACCACCAATATAGAATGTTCATGTTTAAACCAATAGTCCAATATTATTGTATAACCCAAGCTAAATGTAAACCATGTAATGTGTAAACAAAAGTTATGTATGGTAAGTAAAATGAGACTACTTAAACCATAAGTAAAAATGTACAAAACAAAGTGGTTGAACAAATCAAAAGTTATGCTCTGTAAAATAATGTAAGGTTAAACGAATAACCTTATAGTAGCATATCAAAAGTATACTTTGGATGTGATAAATAACATATTAAACTATGTTTTGGTTTTGTAAATAACATATCAAAATATGCTTTGGATGTGATAAATAACATATTAAACTATGTTTTGGTTTTGTAAATAACATATCAAAATATGCTTTGGATGATTAACAAAATATATGTTGGTTTTGTACAATACCACACATGAGAGTATATCAAACTATACTTTAAAAGTGTGATTTAAGAATTCATTCAGACCTAGTGCATCAAAATACACCTTTGAGATTATAAGGATACCACAAAGGCAATCCCTATTTGGATGGAGAAACAAATTGGTTTCAGACATTCCATGACAACAGGAATGGGGTGTCAAATCCTATAGCGCTATATCATACTAACAACCGGTCTGGTGAACAAAATAAGTACAATTCAACAATTAATGTTATAGTCTTTGAAAAATCAGTGTTTAAACCATAGATAGTCACTCAGTTTGTCAACAGATAAGTACTAACATGTATAATCAATTATACTTTTGGAAAACACGAAAATAACAGATAGGTACACATGCTTCACCCCAAAACAGTTTGAAAACAGTAAAAGAGGGGAACTATGTACTCACCTGAGATTGCTCAGAAGTCCTAAGATAACCACTAAGCAACGCTAGAGATCACGGAATCAAACGGCACCTAATATAGGTAACTATGTTAATAAACCGGACCTAAATCGGAGGATCGGGTAGCATGAGGGTTTGTAAACCAAATGAGTGTAGGAACTCATGTAATATGGTTTAACAAAGTCTACATACTAAAATGAAACTTAACCTAAGTGCTTACGACCCATTACGACCCGTTTAGGTAGCTTATGCTACTTTAACGCGTCGTTCGCGTGAAACGCGTTTGGACCGCTTACTTAGTCCTATGACAAGTAATATATGCCTTAACATGTCTAATATTGTCGCCAAATCAGTTTAGATGTCAAAAGTTATGTCACATATGTTTAAAATGAATTTTGGCATTAAAGGGGTATTTTGGTAATTTACCTACGGTATATAAACTACCTATCATACAACTACTGAAACGTCGTGACCATAAGGTATAACCTCGGAAGGTTATTCCCTATATACTATGGTCACCTAATGTATTTGGTCCGATCCTAATGATTGACCAAATGGGTCGGGTTCGAAGGTATAAGCGATTTATTAGATCGCTTACCCTTACGACCCTAGACAAGCACAAAACTAAAAGTGACGAGCTAAGCATGTTAAAACATGCTTAAGTAAGTTTGAAAACAAGTTTGGTATCAAAACAAATGGTTTTGATACCTAAGAGTAGTTTGGTTACAAAATACGCAATAACACGTATTTTGGCCGAAACTACGACTCGTCACTGAGCCAAGATAACGTGGTAATCAGTAGGTATAGTCACTAGGGACTATAACCATCGTGATTACGCTCACGTTATAACCCCGAATGCTAATCTAGATCAAAATAGCTCAGGTATGAAACAAAGGTTTCAACTTAGAGCACATTAGATCAGATTCTTGTGAGGAAAAGTGAAGGGTGGAGGTGGGTATTTATAGGATTCGTAGAGCCGTTAAGATCGTTCCTCGTTAACCGTGCTTCAATCTCAACCCTCCACCTCAAAACCCTGGTTTTAGAAAACCATTTGAGCCCATGGTATTGCCCAAAACCGTGTGCGAAAGTGGAATGGACCAGATTCGATGTTTCTGCAAGTTTCTGCCCAGATGAGGTGCTCGCGTAGCGCCACTGGTAAGGCATGAAGTGCTCGCGCTACGCCACCATGTACCAGATTCAGCAAAGTTTCAAAAATGGCAGAAATGGTCCCTGCAGCCCGTTTAAGCTATTTTCGATGCCTTTGAACCCCCTTAACCTCATTTCAAGGCTCTAAAATGAAGTTAAAGTATAGGGAACTCAAAATGTGCTCAAAAATATCTCGGATGTCGGTTCGTTTGGTCGTACGATCGCGATGTTCGCTTAATTACGACGGAATGCGCATAAGCGCGAAAAACGATCCAAATGGCGCGACGAATGGATTTTTCTTATGCCAAACACTAAAATAAAATATTTTAGTGCTTACATAAATTTTTGGATGTCTGGATGTATTCAGAACGTAAGTTATGCGCGAAAATGCAAACTTATGCACTTTTTGACGCTTTTAGTCCCTGAATGACCCAAAAGTTTATTTTAGCACACCGAACCCCTCAAAGCCTATTTCTAAGCTATATAAAGGATATTTAAGGTGTGTTTAACTTATGGTCATGTTCCGGAATGTTCGTTATAGTTCAAATTGGCATACTTTCGTAGTTTGTCAAGTTTAGTCCCTGTAAGCGAATTAACTTGTTTTTGCCATACCAAAGCCTTTAAAAATTATTTCTAAGTTATGTAAAGGTTATTTAAGGTATGATAAGCCTATTTCACTATTCCAGAGTGTTCGTTGGATTAAACTGGTTATATTTACGCATCAGAGCGCGTATAACCCTCCAGAAAGCGATTTAAAGCTTAAAATCGAACAAGAGTTGATATGTGCAAACGATACACATATTTTTACAAATCCCAAGTATGAAATACAATATTTCATTGGTTTGGCATTTGTTTGATGGTTGAAGTGACACAGATGTCACATAATCAATCCCACATCCTTCCACACATAAATCCGAGAGCTCACATTATTCCTCGAATGAGAGGAGTGAACCTAAACAAGTTGCCAAGGATAAAACCTAGTCTATTAAAGACGGGTGCACATACAAATATTTCGTATCTTGCAAACCCTGAGATTTCACCGGGAGAAGGGAGCCATCGATGCCATGAAGTGGCTCGATGAGATGGAGACTGTTGTAGACATCAACGGCTGTGCTGATAAAGACATTGTCAAGTATGTATCTCAGTTATTTAAGGGTGATGCCCTAACATGGTGGAAAGCCATGATTCAGTCAAGGGGGAAGGTGTCCCCGTATAATATGAAGTGGTCTAAATTTTTGGACCTGATCAAGGAGACTTATTGTCCTCCTCATGAAGTAGAGAAGGTGGAGTCTGATTTCTTGACTCTCACCATGAAGAACCTGGACTGTCGGAAGTATGTGTTCGACTACAATTCATTATCCATATTGGTTCCTTATCTGACCACTTTTGAATCTAAGCACATTGCATGTTTTATTGGTGGGTTAGCACTCAAAATCAAGGGCATGGTTATAACATCCAAGCCTGCCACTTTTAGATCTGCTGTAGATCTATCTCTTTCACTCATTCAGGATGAAGTGAGATTGAAGTCAGTCAAGACTGAGACTGATGGGAAAAGAAAGCGTGATGATGATCACCTATAGAAATCAAAGAAAGGCAAATTTGGGTTCAATAAGAACCAGCAGAGGTCGGATGATAGACCCATTTATAAAACTTGTGGGAGACGACACCGGGGATAGTGTCAGACAAATCAACAGCCGAAGTAGTGTGGTATCTACAGGAAGACTGGTCATCAGTCTCATGAGTGCAGGGACTTAAAGAATGATGTTTACTTTGGATGTGGTGAAAAAGGCTACATAAAGACTAACTGTCCAAAGCATAGTACTAAGGGTACTACTAAGCCTGGGGAGGCAAAGAAACCTAATGCAAGAGCTTTTCAGCTAACTGTAAGAGAAGCAATCAATGATGCAAATGTCATTACGGGTACGTTTCTCGTTTATGATATATTTGCTAGAGTATTGTTCGATTCTAGAGCTGATAAAAGCTTTGTAGATCATAAGTTTAGTAAACTACTAAACCTACCCATAAGAACTTTAGATATTACATATGAAGTTGAATTGGCTGATGGTAGTATAGACATAGCCTCCATGATTCTTGATGGATGCGTTATATCCATCAAGAACATTCCTATCCCTGTTAATCTTTTGGCAATGAGTTTGGCGGGGTTTGATATAGTTTTAGGCACAGATTGGTTAGCTCATAACCAAGCCCGCATAGCCTGCGACAAGAAAATTATTGAAATTAAATCCCCATCCGGTGAAGTACTCACCATTCATGGGGATCAACACCATGGATTTCCCAAGAAAGTATCATTGCTTAAGGCATCCAAGTGTTTGAAAAGAGGATGTGTCATCTACGTGGCACAGGTGACCGTTGATGAACCAAAGCCAAAGATTGAAGACATCCCAGTTATTTCGAAATTCTAGATGTGTTCCCAGAAGATTTACCCGGTCTACCCCCGGAGGGGACAAGTCGAGTTTAGGATCGACATCTTCCCTGGAGCCGCACCTGTAGCTTGAGCTCCATACCGATTAGCACCAACTGAAATGAAGGAGTTGAAGGCTCAACTTGATGAGCTATTGGAGAAAGGCTTTATATAGCCAAGTTCCTCGCCTTGGGGAGCTCCTATTCTATTTGTCAAGAAGAAGGACGGTTCAATGCGGATGTGCATTGATTACCACGAGCTGAACAAGATAACAATCAAGAATCGTTATTCATTGCCAAGGATCGATGATTTGTTCGACCTATTGCAGGGAGCTAGTTATTTTTCAAAGATTGATTTGAGATCTGGTTATCATCAACTGAAAGTTAGGAGAGAGGATGTTCCAAAGACTGCTTTCAGAACCAGATACAACCACTTTGAGTTTCTAGTGATGCCACTTGGACTCACAAATACACCTGCAACATTCATGAATCTCATGAATAGAGTCTGCAAGCCGTATTTAGATAAGTTTGTCATTGTCTTTATAGATGACATACTTATCTATTCTCGTAATAAGGATGATAACGAGAAACATCTTAGATATATTCTTAATTTTCTAAAGCAAGAGAAGCTTTATGCAAAATTCTCTAAGTGCGAGTTTTGGCATAGAGAGATCAAGTTTCTTGGACATGTAATTAGTGAGCGTGGAATCCAAGTGGATCTTGCCAAGATTGAAGCTATCATGAATTGGGAAGCACCCAAGACTCCATATGAAATTCGTAGCTTCTTAGGACTGGCTGGTTATTATAGAAGGTTCATTGAGAACCTCTCTCGTATTGCCACTCCTTTGACTACACTGACCCGTAAGAATGTCAAGTTTGATTGTGGTCCCAAACAGAAGGAATCCTTTGAGATTCTGAAACATAAATTGAGCAATGCTCCTGTCTTAACCCTACCTGATGGGATTGAAGACTTTGTTGTATACTGCGATGCATCACACACAGGTATGGGTTGTGTACTCATGCAAAGAGTCAAAGTGATTGCATATGCATCACGATAACTTAAGGTGCACGAAAGGAATTACACCACCCATGATTTAGAATTGGGTGTTGTTGTATTTGCACTAAAGTTTTGGAGACATTATCTATATGGCACAAAGTGTATTATATACACGGACCATAAAAGTCTCCAGCATTTGTTTAATCAGAAGGATTTAAACATGCAACAACGCCGTTGGATGGAGGCTTTGAATGATTATGAATGTGAGATTCGTTACCATCCAGTAAGGCAAATGTTGTGGCTAACAACTTGATTCGCAAGGAAAGGGCTAAACCTATTAGGGTTAACGCCAAAAGCATTGAGCTACGTATTAGCTTGAATGAGAAGCTGTTAGATGCTCAGAAACAAGCCTTATTAGAAGCAACTGCTTCCAATGAAGGATTAGGTGGAACTGTTGAGTAGTTAACACCTAGAAATGATGGAATCCTAAGATTGAATAATCGTATATGGGTTCCTATCTTAGGAGGACTCAGAGATCTGATCCTCCAGGAAGCTCATAATTCTAGATATTCTATACATCCTGGAGGAGACAAAATGTACCAGGATTTGAAAAGAAATTATTGGTGGATGGGTATGAAGAAATTAATAGCCACTTATGTAGCTAAGTGTCTGACGTGTTTGCAAGTTAAAGCCTAGCATCAGAAACCGACCGGACTCCTACAACAACTTGAAATTCCCACATGGAAATGGGAGATGGTAACTTTGGATTTGATTACCAAGTTACCAAAGACCAAACGTGGCAATGACACGATTTGGGTAATTGTTGACTGACTGACTAAGTCAGCTCATTTTCTGCCAATTAAGGAAACTTTTAGTTCCGACAAATTAGCCAAATTATATGTGGACAATATTGTATCTTTACATGGAGTGCAAGTATCTTTGTATCTGATAGAGATACGAGATACACATCTCATTTTTGGAAGAGTTTCCAACAATCATTGGGCACACGATTAAATTTAGTACGGCTTACCATCCTTAGACTGATGGACAGAGTGAGCATACCATTCAAACATTGGAAGACATGCTGAGAGCATACGTAATTGATTTAGGTGGTAGTTGGGATGCCCACCTACCCCTAATTTAATTCTCCTACAATAATAGTTATCATACTAGCATCAAGGCCGCTCCATTTGAAGCCTTATATGGGAGAAAGTGTAGAATGCCTGTCTATTAGGCTGAAGTTGGGGAAGGCCAACTATCAGGATCTGAGATTGTCCTGGAGACCACGGACAAGATTATACAAATCCGTGTCAGGCTCAAAGCATGGCTATGCTGATAAGAGGCGGAAACCTAAGTTCTAAATTGGGGACAAAGTTTTATTAAAAGTATCACCCTGGAAAGGTGTGATGAGATTTGGAAAGAAGGGTAAGTTGAGCCTGAGATACATTGGACCATTTGAGATAATCCAATGTGTCGGTTTCATGGCTTATAGACTTAAGCGAACAGAGAACTCAGTGGAATCCATGATGTGTTCCACATATGCAATTTAAAGAAATGTCTAGCTAATGAGTCGCTAGCTATGTTGCACCATGATGTGCAGATTGATGAAAACCTGAGGTTCATTGAGAAACCAATTTTGATCGAGGATCGACAGGTTAAAAATCTCTGAAAGAAAATGATCCCCATCGTGAAAGTTAAATGGAATGCCCATCGTGGCCTAGAAGATACATTGGAGGTTGAGTCCAATACGAGACAAAAGTACCCCTTATCTTTTTGAATAAAATCTCAAGATTTCTTTTAAGGGGGTGAGGATGTAACACCACGGAAATTTGAATCGAATATTATGGCAACACTTGTCCAATCAACTCTCAAATATGCCACAATGTTGGACGAGAGGGACTAAATGTGCAATATAGTGGAAGAATGGATGTGGAAGGACTAAATATGTCAACATGCCAATTATTGGCCTCTAAGTGACCCTTACAGACCGCATGTAACGCCCCGAAAACCCAAATGTTAAATTACAAGAATGATTTATTTTACATGGTGTGATATTGAGGTAACTGAGTTAGTGAACTTGGTTATAAATACAAGTTAGATATTAGTAATAAAGTTTTGTGACTAAACAAATAACAATCAAAACTACAAGGGCTAAAATGGGGCAAATGGAAAATGTTTTAATTAAAACATGGAGAAAAAGGGGAGAACCCATTTTGGGCAGAAGTGTGTGTCGACACACACACACAAGTGTGTTTGTGTGTGTGTATGTTCTCTTGAGAAATCAATCTAGGAAGAGGAAGATAATGAATTCGAAAGTCTGCATGTATAATCCTTGAGTTTCAAAGTGTTCATCACCTTCAAATCATCATGTAAGTATCAAAATTTATCTCTTGAAACCTTCCTAGTTAAAAATTCTAATGGGTTTTGATGAATTACTCTTAATTGGGTAAATTGGAAGAAAGGATTGATTGAATTTGGGTTTAGATGCACTTAATATAGTGTTAATAATGATTTAATCATTTCAATTAGGAGTTTTAATGAAAGAACCCATGTTCAAGAACTTGGGTTTTTGATGGTTTGTGATTTAATATGAATGAGTTGGATGAACTAGAGATTTTGCTATGTTAATGTCTTTGTGTAAATGATACTTGTTGACTAGTAAGAAGAATTGATGAATTATGTATGAACTAGGAAGATTAGGCATGAAATACTTGTACATTGTGCTTTAATTGTGGTACGCACATCAAGTGCTTGATGAAATGCCTAAGTGACAATCTTATGTGGAATTGTATGCAAGTTGCGGGTAAATATGTATGGAAAGTGATAATGATATAATTGTTAGCAAACTAAAATGTGAAGTGTGATTTAGATGGAGTTCATGTGGAAATTTGATTTGTTAGTATGATGTGGTAGAAGCGTGCGTTAAGAGCTTGTACTCTATGCATAAGGATAAGGCACACCAAATGCACTTAGTTGATCGTGTAGTTGGGTGGTGTGATTGTATGATATGTAGATTTTCTAGTAAGGATAATGTTGGGTTCAAGGATAGTGTTAAAAATTAGTCAATCTTGAATGGTGTTGTTAGTTGTGGAATTATGAGATGACTAATATGGAGGGAATTGATTATGTTGTGTGTGCATATGTGATCTTGTGGTTGTGTGTGTGTGCTTTACTACATGAGTAAGAAATGTATATAATGTCCGTAGTATAATCGACTATAATGATGTAGATGTATGAGATTAAATTGATAATTCATATGATAGACAGTTGACTTTCTGAAAGTCAACTGTGCATAAATAGCGTAGTAAGGCTTTTTGTTACAAATGCTATGTTAGGGAAATCATTAGGTACATGCTATATTAAATTGTGATATATGTGACGATACGAAGATTATGTGGAATGAAAAGATGCGACTTCTAGCTTATACATTGTGTTGTTGGATTTTGACGAGTAAAGGTCAATGTTGGATATGAATGTGAAATGAATGCATTACTAGAATGTGCATTTATACTAATAATGTGGTAACCATGATGACATGAAAGTATAGGATCATGTGAAGGTGGGGGAAAGCATGGAAGGCTAACGGAAATGATACGAGGAAGCATGTACGAAATGGGGACTCGAGGTAAGTGACTTCCGACTCACTCCTTAGTATATATATATAATTTTCTTGTTTATGAATGAGAGGAAATCATGTGTAGGTATGTAATGAATGAAGGTAGTTATCTAAGTCAAAGGTAAATTGGTGGGATTAAACGGGTCAAATAAATAAGAATAAGTAAGGTAACGGTAATGAAATTCGTAATGATTAAGGACCCAGGGTAAGGATTCTTAGTCTAATATGTAAGGAATTGTTTTACGGATATTTAGGATCAAGTTCCAAGTGATTCGGACGCAAAACAAATAAGTTATGAGGATTTTGGAGCGTTGGATGACTGAACTGGGCATCACCGTAGCTTACGGTGCACCGTAAGCTACGGTGGATGCTGGGCCTTTCTTTCTGCCGTAAGGCAGTTTAATGCCACTGTAAGGTTTTTGGGGCCACCGTAAGCTACGATAGCCACCGTAGCTTACGGTGGAGGTCAGGTGCAAAATGTAAAGTTATGCATTTCTTTGTTTTCTTTGATTTTTGATCTCGTGAACCCATCCCAAGCCCCGATAAGCTTCTATAATGCACCTCAGCCCGACCAAATGGCTTGATAAGCTACGGTTGAGTATGGAACTCATCTTTAAGATCCAAAATGTACTCGAAAGTCACTTAAAAAGCATTTAGGAAGCGTGAGTAAGAATGGGATGTGTAAGCGAGTGTACGGGAAATGAATTAAGTTGTGGCCCAGTATGTATAGGTTCAACTTCATTTCAATATGTGAAACTTTTAAGTAATTATAAATAGGAGTAAGTATGTATGTAAGTTGTTCACTCATGTTTTATTTCTCTGAGGTTGTAATTAGGACACGTCAGTAAACCATATTGAGTTGTGTAAGTGCTATGTATGAGCTTGTATATATGTGCGTATGTAAGGGTGTACGTATTAGATGACTATAAGTTTACACACGGATGTACGTTGGCACGATGTAGTAGTTATAGTACACGAAGGAATGGGGTCGAATAGATGTATACATAGCTTCAAAACGTTTGAGTATTAAGTTGCTAATCTTATGCCTTGAGAATGAAATGAGATTTGCAGGTATGCTATTGAAATCCGTTGTGTAGTTTTGAGGAATTGGAATGCTAGATTGTACGTGGAAGAATGATCGAAAGGACCTACAAGAATAGAAAGAATGCGGCGTGGTCATTTCATTATGTATGATAGATTTTGAATTATAGTTATTAAAATTCTAATGATGTGTATGTTTGTGGTGAATGTAGGTTACGCAGATTAATATCGGTATAAAGTATTGGAGGATTGAAGATCGAGTCAAGAGCATGAATTGTACGGGAAGAGTCGTCACATAACTGAGGATTTTATATGTAAATGAATGCGATAATTAATAATGAACGATGTAAATCTTTTAGTCAAGTATTAAATCTTTCTAGTATTAGACATCAAGTATGTTACATGGCTATTAAAGAAAGAAAATTTTTAAGCTCATTTTTCCGCTACGTCGTTTTCAAGTCATATATGTTAGGGTGTTACACCGCAAGGCCTAAAGCCATACGGACCGTAAGGCCAATATTTTATTATTACTAGCAATCCCATACGGACCGCAAGACTATGAGTCTTACGGTCCGAAAGCAATTCAAAACCATGGGCGCGCAAAGGATTTTTGTCGCAACCCTCGCCCCCTATACAAATACAGGAACGGGCGGCCGCGACCAGTTTCGGTGGTATCTGGTATTGTCTAATTTTGGCAGCGGAAATTACATCAGGACCGTAGTTAGGAAATATTTTATCAGAGTAAAATACCACATTTTCATAATATTAAACACATGAGAAAAACCCAAGTTTTCAGTACACACAATTTCATAGGAATAAATCCTATTTTATTTAATAAAACATCTATTTCTTTTTAGGTAACTTTATTGCCACTTTTCCAAACCTTCAGTGCTGTCCAGTTGGCTTCTATTTGGCTTTCATATTTTGTTACCTGAAACGCGTTTAAAAATATTTTTTCAGTGGGAAATACTGGTGAGTGAATCCCAATTTAATCAAGTTTAAATAAAAACCATTGTACAGTATTGAGGGCGGTCTCGCAATTACATTTGTTTCCAAGTTATACGAATTACCACCCACGGTACTGTCAGACCCGACTTGTGGAAAAGTTACTCCTCGCAAGGCAGTAACTAATTTTGTATACAAAACCCCAACATACCGACGATAATTGTATCATTACAAATACTCAATAACTGCTTAATATATAATTAACTGTGTGAGGTTTTGTAAAAACAGTTAACATAAAGGAGATTACTCACATTGCTGTCTTAGGTTTTCAGTAAGGATTTCCTGGGAATAATCTATAATTTACACAAATGCACACGTGTTAGTATAATAACCCATTTTAACATTAGTAATACCCTCCCCGAGACGGCATTCCAACGACTACGTCGGGCAGAACCACGACAGCCGTTACGGAACCCTAGATCAATCGGGCAGAGTATCTAATACGTATCCAGGGGTTATGATACTTACAACAGAGCAGAAATTTGTTATTTAGGGGGATATTATGCCCGAGTATAGTGTATACTACTTGAAAATTGAGAGAAAGAAAAGAAATTTGAGCGAATTCGACTGAAGGCCCGAGCTCCAGCTTTATAGGGGCTGAGTTCGGGTTTCTCGCGGCCCGCGTAGACCTTGAGGGTTGTCTTACGCGGCCCGCATAGTAAGTGGCCTAGGTTGTAGCTGATCCGGGTCACTTAGTAGGTTCAACACGTTGATGACACGTGTCGGCACCGGGTTTCGCCGCGTTTGACGATCGCTCGCGGCCCGCGTAAGCGAACGGGGTGGCTTACGCGCCCCGCGACAGCCCCAAAATTTTGATTTTTAATTAATTTTAATAATATAAAAGGTATTCGGGGCCCGTTTTCACGTATGGGGTGTTTTTAGGGACATATTGGGATATTTTAAATATTTTTAAGGTGTCGGAAAATTTATGAGGGTGTCGGTTTTCTTTAGGGTTGTTATATCCTCCCCACCTTGTTTTAGAGCTCGTCCTCAAGATCAACTGGAATAGGTGTGGATATTTCCTTTGCATTTCTGATTCAAGCTCCCATGTGTATTCTGGTCCTCTTTTGGAGTCCCACTTTACTTTTACCAGAACTAATCTTTTGTGCTTAAGATTCTTAATCTTCCTGTCTTCAATCTGTAGAGGCCTTTCTACAAATTTGAATTTTTCATTTACCTCTATATCCTTAAGAGGTACCATTAGTGATTCATCGGCTAAGCATTTCTTGAGATTGGATACATGAAACACATCATGTATTCCTGCCATTTCCTCTAGCAGTTGTAGCTGATAGGCTACATATCCTATTTTTTTAATAATCTCAAAAGGTCCAACATACCTGGGACTTAGCTTTCCCCGTTTGATGAATCTTACTACTCCTTTCCAAGGAGAGACTTTTAACAATACTTTATCTCCTACTTGAAATTCCAACGGTTTGCGTCGGTTATCAGCATAACTCTTCTATCGATCACGTGGTGCTTTCAGTCGTTCCTTGACTTGAATTATCTTGTCAGTTGTTTCTTGTACTATCTCAGGTCCAGATAGTTGCCTTTCCCCAATTTCTGCCCAACAGACTGGGGTTCGACACTTCCGTCCATAAAGTGCTTTGAATGGTGCAGCATTATACTTGTGTGATAAGTGTTATTATAAGAAAATTCTATTAAAGGTAAGTGATCGTCCCAATTACCTCCGAAATCAATTACACAAGCTCTAAGCATGTCTTCCATTGTCTGAATTGTCCTTTCGCTTTGTCCATCTGTTTGAGGATGATAAGCTGTGCTTTGATTCAACTTGGTTCCCATTGCTTTTTGGAAACTTGCCCAAAAATGAGAGGTAAAACGACTGTCCCTATCAGAAACAATTGATAAAGGTATTCCATGTAATGAAACTATTTCATTTACATACAATTTGGCTAATTGTTCCATACTGAAAGTTTCTTTCATTGGTTGGAAATGAGCTGACTTGGTTAGCCTATCTACAATCACCCAGATTGTATGACTACCTTTTCTTGTTTTGGGTAATTTGGTAACAAAATCCATTGTTATCAATTCCCATTTCCACACTAGCATTTCTAACTGTTGCAGCAATCCTGAGGGTTTCTGGTGTTCAGTTTTAACTTCTGAACAGGTTAGACATTTAGAAACATAGGCTGCTATATCCTTTTTCATTCCTATCCACCAAAAATTCCTTCTTAAATCCTGATACATTTTATCATTTCCTGGATGCATTGTATATTTGGACTTATGGGCTTCTTCTAATATACGATGACGTAGGTTTCCTAATTTAGGTATCCACATTCTCTTTTTATGAAATCTCCAAATTCCATCTGTTCCTTGTTCTAATTCCTTAATCATTCCTTTTAATTTTTCAGTATCATCCTTGATTACTGATTCTTGTGCCTTTTTAATTTGATCATTTAAATATACTTGTAGATTTAATTTAAGAGAACGTACCCTTTTTTGGCTTTTCATGATACTTTCGGCTTAACACATCAGCCACTACATTTGCTTTTCCTGCATGATACTGGATATTACAATCATAATCACTAAGCATCTCCATCCAGCGTCTTTGTCTCATATTCAGTTCCTCTTGGCCGAAAACATACCTTAAACTTTTATGATCAGTGAATATGATAAACTTACTACCATAAAGGTAATGTCTCCAAATCTTAAGGGCAAAAATTATCGCTCCTAATTCTAGATCATGGGTTGAATAATTCTCTTCATGATTCTTAAGTTGTCTAGAGGCGTAAGCTATAACCTTTTGACGTTGCATTAACACACATCCATAACCTAACTTAGAAGCGTCACAATATACTACAAAATCTTCAGTTCCTTCTGGTAACGCTAATATGGGTGCATGGGTTAATCTTTGCTTAAGAATTCTAAAGGCTTCTTCTTGCTTTGGTCCCCATTCAAACTTAATGGATTTACAGGTTAACTTAGTTAAGAGAATGGCTATTCTAGAAAAATCTCGAATAAATCTTCTATAATAACCGGCCAATCCTAAGAAACTTCTAACCTCGGTTGGTGACTCAGGGGTCTTCCATTTGGTAATTACCTCGATTTTTGTGGGATCCACATGAATTCCTTCATGATTTACTAAGTGTCCAAGAAACTGTACCTGTTCTAACCAAAATTCGCACTTTGAAAATTTAGCATAAAGCTTTTCCTTTCTTAATAAACTTAAAAGTACGTGCAAATTCTTTGCATGTTCCTCTTTACTTTTAGAATAGATGAGAATATCATCAATAAAAACAATTATGAATTTATCCAAATATGGCTTACATATTCGGTTCATCATGTCAATAAATGCAGCTGGGGCATTGGTTAAACAAAATGGCATGACAGTAAATTCATAATGACCATGCCTTGTTCTAAATGCGGTTTTAGGAATGTCCTCTTCCTGTACCTTTAATTGATGATATCCTGACCTTAAATCAATTTTTGAGAAAAATCGAGCTCCTTGCAATTGATCGAACAGATCATCGATTCTTGGTAATGGGTACCGGTTCTTAATTGTGACCTTGTTCACTTCACGGTAGTCAATGCACATACACATTGATCCGTCTTTCTTTTAGACGAATAAAATCGGCGCTCCCCATGGCAATGAGCTTGGCTGTATGAATCCCTTCTCTAATAATTCGTCTAACTGTTTATTCAGTTCCTGCATTTCTGCGGGTGCCAAACGGTAAGGTGCTTTGGAAATCGGTGCCGTTCCTGGTAGCAGGTGAATTCTGAATTCAACTTCTCTATCCGGCGGTAGTCTTGGTAATTCTTCTGGGAATATATCTGAAAACTGAGACACTAATAGAATGTCTTTTAGTTCTTTTCCTTTAGTGTTAGTGATTATGGAAATCAAATACACTAATGATCCTTTTCTTATATAGCTTGCAGTTTTCATCACAGAGATGAATTTGGTGGACCTAGGTGGTTTATCTCCTTTAATTGTGATCTTTTCACCCTTTGGTGAATTTACTTGAATTGACTTTTGATCATATAAAATACGGGCTTTATTGGATATTAACCAAACCATTCCTAAAACGACATCGAATCCTGCCAGATTCATTGGGTAAAGATTTGCAACAAACTTTCGATTTAATATTTCTACTCTTGCTCCCTGCAAGATTTCAGAAATCCTAACAGTTTTTCCATTAGCTGTCTCTACTAGACATTCTTGTGGAAGTTTAGTTAATGATTGATTAAGAAGTTTGCAAAACGTAGTATTAATAAAGCTTTGGTTTGCACCAGAGTCAAATAATACTTTAGCAAAAATATCATTAACTAAAAACGTACCGGCTATCACGTCCGGAATCATTTTGGCTTCATCTGCTGTCAGAACAAATGCTCTAGCATTTTTAGTGTTCTTGTTGTTCGGAGCTGGAGCTAATTTTGGATAATTTGGCTTGATATGACCTTTTTCTCCATAGTTGAAACATAGTCCATTACTAGATTTCCTTCTGCAATCTTCTTCCTTGTGTCCTGGTAACTTACAAAAATTGCAGTGAGTGGAGCATTTTCCCGAGTGCTTTTTCTTGCAGGCCTTGCAGTATGGTGTAGAGGTAGAACCTATATTCCTACGGTTGGAATTCCCAGAACGGAATTCTTGGGTAAGCCTTTGAGCTAGGTTTCTCCTCTTGTCTTCTTCTCTAGTACGGATTAATTCATATGTCAAGGTATTTGCTACTTCTACTGCTTCTTCTATAGTTTGGGGTCTAGCTGCCTTGACTACATGCCTAATTTCCCCAATTAATCCCAGATGTATCGGGAGATCAATACCGGCTCTGGTGATGCAAGGGTAGGTACTATTCTAGCATATTCAAAGAATGTGGTAGTATACCCCATACTATCTGTAACAACTCTCACCAAAACTATTATTTATTCGTATATTTAGTTCAATAGGAAACCCTAATTGAAACACCCAAGTGATTCTACACAAACCCTAAAATTTTTAGAACAATCAGAATCAGGATTAGGGCCCCTAAAACTCAGGGGGGGGGGGGGGGGTAAAACCCTAGTTACGATTATCCACATAAAACGTTGTCAAAATTGAATTTTACGAAACTGTCGAATCAGCCAGCCTACAAACACACGTAGCTACCCTATGGTAGATATGGACCCCTCGCGCCACGCGACGCCCAGGGGGGTACCCCTCGCGTCACGCGAGGGGGTCAAAATTTTGTGTATAAATAGTGGACTTTGGGACATGAATTATGGAGTTAAAACGACGTAAAATTTCGATACGTACACTGAGTTACGTTCTGTTTACTATTAAAACACATACGAATCCCGAATCGCTGCCGCAAACTGGGTAATAACTCGATCGCTGCTACGATTCAATGTCCGATCGATTAAACTATCCAATGGATGTTTAAGTGCTGCCCACATTAGGGTTATGCTTTGTCATTCGTCGTTAATTCGATGGATGTTTAAGTATCGCACTTTGTCATTCGTTGTGAGGGTTGATCTCGTGAGTTATCGTAAATGCTGTATTGATTACTAACCCAATTTGTGTGCATTGTTATTTAAATTAGGTTAACAAGGCTAATCAGTAGACTAGACTCTGTCCGTGTTAAATCTGCAATGTGAGTCATTCTCTTTTTATGAAATTACTTTCAAAATCATGTTTATTGTCAAAGTTATAATTACGGGGATTAAGTCTTTGTAATCACCAAGTTACAGCCGGTATGTGGGGTTTTGTATACATTACTTGATAATCTTCACCATTGGGGCAGCCAAGGGGTGATATGACCATAGTCACAGACACCATTGGACAATAAGAGGGCCAATGGGTCGAGTGACAAAATACCGTGGGTAGTTGGTTTGATTTCTGGAAACATTGTAATCGCTCTTAATACTGTAAATTATAACAAACAGGTCATTTTAGTAAATAGAATGATTCACCAGTATTTCCCGCTGACAAAACCTTTTTCAAACATGATTCAGGTGATCTGTTGTGATTCAGGAAAAGTGCTGTGGAGCACTGCAAGCTTAAGAAAGTGGCTCATTATAAAATAAAGAAATATGTTTTGTAAAATAAAGATTTCTCCGTGAAATCATATGATTGTAAATTACCGAGGTTTTATCCCGAGTTGTGAAATAAAATAAATCGGGAAAATTTTAGCTTTAAAAAGATCCTGATGATAAACTTCCGCTGTTAAACTTAATTAAATAAATACCACGGGATTTCTGTCCCGCGGCTCCTGAAACGGGTCAAACCGGGTCGGGGGCCGTGACAGAAAAATGTGGTATCAGAGCCACTGAGTTAAGCTAATTAAGTATTTAGAAATACTTAATTTTTCCTGATTACCATTATGTGATTATGTGTTTTATTAACTGACTATTTGTTAGTTACAGTATGGGTAAGCAAAAGCTTTCAAACATCTATCTTAAATTAGATAGGTCATCAAATGAAAAGGGAAGTTCATCCCAAACTCCTGAAGAAGGAATATTTGTTCGAAAAGCCCAATACGAGGAACCACTTTCTCCTGATAAAAGAAGTTTGATTATTAGAAAAAGTCAGGAGAAATTAAGGAAATCCCGAGAAAAGAAAGTTAAAAAGGAAACCCAGGAATTAACCAGTAAATCACCTTGGGAAGACAAGTTAGACGAAAAATGGGCAGATCTTTATATGTTAGCTACAGTAGCAGTAAATGCAGATCTTTAAATAATTTGTTTCAGTTTTAGCAAACCATATCACCTACAAGCTAGAAAATCCATCCAGTAAACAAATAAATTTACAGTAAAACATAGTGTGTTTTAAATTTCAGTTGTTTTGTAGTCATATGGTATGCAATAATATGTGAAGGTTATTTTTGAAAGTGTTATAAAATTTTAACTTATTATTTTTTTTTTACAAATATGTTAAACAGCATGAATGAGTTATCTGGAGCCCTAGAGAATCTCAACCTCTACCCTGTAAACATAGAAGTTTCTAAAGAATTTACTGGGTATTTTCCTGATGTGGAACAACCTATAGAATTCAACGCTCCACCTTTGGAAAAGCCAAAACCTAAGAAAAGAAAGAGATTCGTATGGGGGAGGCGTGTACATAAGAGAAAGCCAGCTAAGAGACTTCCTAAAATAAACAATCCCTTAGAAAAAGGAAAAGAAATTGAAACCGGGGAAAGTTCTAGACAGCAGGAATTGGAGACTGAAGTCAGGGAAGAGTCTAGGCAAATGGGAATACAGTTTGAGGAATATTCTAAGCAAATAGAAATGGAGGTTGGAAAAGGTTCTAGACAAACCCATATGGAAATTGGAGAAAGCTCTAAACAAACCCAGGAAATGACATTTCAGGAGGAACTAGATTTTATATTGACAAGCTGTGATACTATTAGGCCTGTCAATAATAATAATTTTTACTCTAATCCTATCGAAAATCAACTCCCTATAAATCTGGAACCAGCAATCCCAGAACCAATAATCCACACCCAACCTTTAGGAATGGACGAGTGGTGGACCAATGATTGGCAATTCCAAAACATTATCAAATGTCCTTATTCCTTTCTTCCCCAGTTGATCCAGAACCTCTACCAAATCCACCGATGAGTACTGAGAATATGGCTGAACTCCGCCATTTTGGTGAAGAGCTGATGGATACTGGGAATGGGATCCGAGAGATAGGAGGACAAATCTCATGGAAATATGATGAGAGGGAACATCGTTATTAAGATGCAAGTTGACGAGAGAGAAGTGGGTAGTGAGTCTGTGTTTGTATAATAACAGTAAAATTAATGAAAGTCAGTATGTGTAAAATAAACAATAAAACGGTTGTTTGTATATTTGTTTACGTGATTACGTGCAATTAATTGTGACATTGGATTATTTCTTATTCTATACTAATTATTTATCTAAAAATTAATTATCAGATGGCAAACATTGGTAATGAACCAGTAAATGAAGTAAATCAATCTGAGCAAATTCAGGAAGAACAATTGTTAAATATGCAAGATATAGAGGATATCGTTGCACAAGGAATAGCCAATGCTATTCCAGCAATCGTTGCTGCTGTTCAGAAACCTGTTAAACCTCAATCAATCATTCCTAGTAAACGTACCCAAGGCGACAACTTTAGTAATAGTATAAACGGAGGCGGAAATCATGTTAATAACAATAATGATCTGCAAGCCCCAATTTTCAAGAAAATGAAAGCTGCAACACCTGGTTGCACTTACAAAGAATTCCTTGCCTGTAAACCAGCTGAGTTTGCAGGTAACGAAGGGGCTATTGCAGCACTGCATTGGTTAGAGAAAACTGAGGCAGTGATTACCATAAGTAAATGTGCTGAGGAAGATCAAGTTATGTATGCGTCAAATCTTTTTAAAGAAGGGGCGCTAGAATGGTGGAACACTGTGTTACAAGCTAAAAGAAGGATTGAGGAATATGCCATGAAATGGGAAGAATTTAAGAATCTTGTAGAAAGAAAATTCTGTCCCGAGTATGAAAAAGATCAAATGGCAAATAAGTTCCTAAATCATCGAATGATGGGTGTAAATTGTCGCGGTTATACTTCGACATTCTTCGAATATGCTAGAGTGGTACCAACGCTGGCTTCGCCAGAATCGGTACTCATTTCTCGCTATATTTGGGGATTAATTAGCGAAATCCGCAATATCGTTAAGGCTGCGAGACCTCGCACTATTGACGATGCGGTAGAATTAGGTAATACCCTCACTGACGAACTAGTACGCACAAGAGATGAAAATAGGAAAAAGGAACTGGCTCAGAAAATTACCCAAGGATTTCGGGTGGGTAATAATAGCAACTTCAAGAAAAGAGGAACAGGGCAATCTTCAAATCCGCCTTTCTGCAGGAATTGCAAAAGGAAACATTATGGAAGATGTAATGTAACCTGCAACTTTTGCAAAACTGTAGGAAATTAGAAGTTTTATAGGTTTAGCTGGATATTATAGACGATTTATTAAGGATTTTTCCAAAATAGCTGTACCATTAACTAAGCTAACCTGTAAAGCCGTTAAGTTTGAATGGGGACCTAAACAAGAAGAAGCCTTTAGAATCTTGAAGCAGAAATTAACCAATGCTCCAATCTTAGCTTTGCCAGAAGGGACTAAAGATTTTGAAGTATACTGTGATGCTTCAAAACTAGGATTAGGATGTGTGCTAATGCAACGCAAGAAAGTAATTGCGTATGCTTCAAGGCAATTGAAAAAGCACGAGGAAAATTATACGACTCATGATTTAGAATTAGGAGCCGTAATTTTTGCCCTTAAGATTTAGAGGCATTATCTGTACGGAAGTAAATTTACTGTCTATACAGATCATAAAAGTTTAAGATATATATTTGGGCAAAAAGAGTTAAACATGAGGCAAAGAAGATGGATGGAAATCCTAAGTGACTACGACTGTGATATTCAATATCACGAGGGAAAGGCAAATGTAGTTGCAGATGCCTTAAGTCGTAAGTATCATGAGAAACAACGAAGAGTTCGTGCTCTCAGATTAAATCTACAGTTAGATTTAATGGAACAAATAAAGAATGTTAAAAAAACAGCAATCAAGGAAGATGCTGAAGGAATGAAAGGAAGAATAAAAGAATTAGAACAAGGAGCTGATGGAATTTGGAGATTCCATAAGAAAAGGATTTGGGTACCGAAGCAGGGAGAATTAAGAAATAAGATTTTAGAGGAAGCTCATAAATCTAGGTATACCATACACCCTGGAAATAATAAGATGTACCAAGATTTAAGAAATAATTTCTGGTGGATAGGCATAAAGAAGGATATAGCTAAATATGTTTCAAAGTTTCTTACTTGTTCACAAGTTAAGACAGAACATCAGAAACCTTCAGGTCTACTACAACAATTAGAAATGCCAGTATGGAAATGGGAACTCATAACAATGGATTTTGTTACTAAGTTGCCCAAAACCAGAAAAGGTAATGATGCAATTTGGGTAATTGTAGATCGATTAACCAAATCAGCTCACTTTCTACCTATGAAAGAAACCTTTAGCATGGAAAGATTGGCAAAGTTGTATGTAGATGAAGTTGTATCCTTACATGGAGTTCCACTCTCCATTGTTTCGGATAGGGATAGTCGTTTTACTTCTCATTTTTGGACAAGTTTCCAGAAAGCAATGGGAACTCGACTAAACTTAAGCACTGCATATCATCCCCAAACAGACGGGCAAAGTGAAAGGACAATCCAAACTCTCGAAGACATGCTCCGAGCATGTGTAATAGATTTTGGTGGAAACTGGGATGATTACTTACCATTAATTGAATTCTCCTATAACAATAGTTATCATGCAGGCATTGAAACTACCCCATTTGAGGCACTGTATGTAAGAAAGTGCAGAACTCCAGTTTGTTGGGCAGAAATAGGAGAAAGTCAATTATCAGGTCCAGAGATTGTGCAAGAAACTACTGATAAAATCGCACAAATTAAGAAAGACTGAAGACGGCTTGAGATCGTCAGAAGAGTTATGCCGATAATCGATGCAAGCCACTGGAATTTCAAGTCGGAGATAAAGTACTTTTGAAAGTTTCTCCTTGGAAAGGAGTAGTTCGATTCGGTAAGAAAGGAAAGCTAAGTCCCAGATACGTAGGACCATTTTCGGTGATCCAACGTATAGGACCAGTTGCTTATCGTTTACAATTACCAGAAGAGTTAACTGGAGTACATGATGTATTTCATGTATCCAATCTCAAGAAATGTCTAGCAGACGAATCTCTGGTAGTACCTCTTCAAGACATAGAGGTAAACGAAAAATTAAAATTTGTTGAGAAACCTCTTCAGATAGAAGATCGAAAGGTGAAATTTCTCAAGCACAAACGACTAGTGCTAGTTAAAGTAAAATGGGATTCAAAGAGAGGAGCTGAATACACTTGGGAGCTGGAATCAGAAATGAAGCGAAAGTATCCTCACTTATTCCAGTAAATCTCGAGGACGAGATTTTTATTAAGGTGGAGAGAATGTAACAACTCTCACCAAAACTATTATTTATTAGTATATTTAGTTCAATAGGAAACCCTAATTGAAACACCCAAGTGATTCTACACAAACCCTAAAATTTTCAGAACAATCAGAATCAGGATTAGGGCCCCTAAAACTCAGGGGGGGGGGGGGTAAAACCCTAGTTACGATTATCCACATAAAACGTTGTCAAAATTGAATTTTACGAAACTGTCGAATCAGCCAGCCTACAAACACACGTAGCCGTTACTATTAAAATTGAATTTTATGGTAGATAGGGACCCCTCGCGCCACGCGACGCCCAGAGGGGGTACCCCTCGCGTCACGCGAGAGGGTCAAAATTTTTTGTATAAATAGTGGACTTTGGGACATGAATTCTGGAGTTAAAACGACGTAAAATTTCGATACGTACACTGAGTTACGTTCTGTTTACTATTAAAACACATATGAATCCCGAATCGCTGCCGCAAACAGGGTAATAACTCGATCGCTGCTATGATTCAATGTCCGATCGATTAAACTATCCAATGGATGTTTAAGTGCTGCCCACATTAGGGTTATGCTTTGTCATTCGTCATTAATTCGATGGATGTTTAAGTATCGCACTTTGTCATTCGTTGTGAGGGTTGATCTCGTGAGTTATCGTAAATGCTGTATTGATTACTAACCCAGTTTGTGTGCATTGTTATTTAAATTAGGTTAACAAGGCTAATCAGTAGACTAGACTCTGTCCGTGTTAAATCTGCAATGTGAGTCATTATTTTTTTATCAAATTACTTTCAAAATAATGTTTATTGTCAAAGTTATAATTACGGGGATTAAGTCTTTGTAATCACCAAGTTACAGCCGGTATGTGGGGTTTTGTATACATTACTTGATAATCTTCACCATTGGGGCAGCCAAGGGGTGATATAACCATAGTCACAGACACCATTGGACAATAAGAGGGCCAATGGGTCGAGTGATAAAATACCGTGGGTAGTTGGTTTGAATTCAGGAAACATTGTAATCGCTCTTAATACTGTAAATTATAACAAACAGGTCATTTTAGTAAATAGAATGATTCACCAGTATTTCCCGCTGACAAAACCTTTTTCAAACATGTTTCAGGTGATCTGTTGTGATTCAGGAAAAGTGCTGTGGAGCACTGGAAGCTTAAGAAAGTGGCTCATTATAAAATAAAGAAATATGTTGTGTAAAATAAAGATTTCTGCGTGAAATCATATGATTGTAAATTACCGGGGTTTTATCCCGAGTTGTGAAATAAAATAAATCGGGAAAATTTTAGCTTTAAAAAGATCCTGATGATAAACTTCCGCTGTTAAACTTAATTAAATAAATACCACGGGATTTCTGTCCCGCGGCTCCTGAAATGGGTCAAACCGGGTTGGGGGCCGTGACACTATCTACCTCGGTCATCCTAAGGTTCAGAAACTTATTTGCTATCTGTTCCTTTTCATTGGGAGGGCAAAATTTCCTTTCTACCATATTCTTAAATTCTTCCCATTCCATATTGTATACCCTATCACTTCCTCTTGACTTGAGGATAGTGTTCCACCATTCTAAGGCTGAGTTTTTAAATAGATTAGAAGCAAACATTATCTTGTCTTCTTCAGCACACTTGCTTATTTTTAAGACTGCCTCAGTATTTTCTATCCAGCGTAGAGTTGCAATGGGTTCTTCATTGCCCGGGAATTCTATTGGTTTACAGGACCAGAATTCCTTGTAAGAACAACCGTAAGACACGGTTCTTCTTCTTTTGGGAATGGGCACTTGAAGTACGGGTCCATTGTTAACGCTGTTTGCAGGTTCAGTTGGTCGCTTACTGCTATGCTTAATTTTATTTTCCACGTCCTTAACATTTTGAAGAATATATGGCATTGCATCTATAATTCCTTGTGCTACTATGTGTTGGATGGCACTATTATCCACTTAGTTTCCATTGTTATTGTTGTTGTTCGAATTCTCATTAACCAAGTTAATGTTAATCTGGTTATCATTATTCAGATTTTCCTGATTCCCTTCGTCGGCCATCTGAATTTTAACAGTTACCACGTATTAATATCACAAAATAATATTTAATATAGTCAATCACATGTCACGCACTTTGGTCAAAAGCGTCGATCATTGCGACTTTACTCTATTCATATAATATGCATCTATTACACACCAGTACTTAAATTAAAATTACAATACCGACTGAAATTTAAAGTTACACTACTAGTAATAGGCATCCGTAGTTTTTGTTTCCATACACATACACACATATTTTATTATTATATTATAATATATTATAATATATTATTATTATTATTATTATTATTATTATTATTATAACCTTCTCTACCATCACTTCTACGGATATGGATTCATCCAGAAATCCATATTGCGCTCGTCGTACTTCCATACGAGTCGCTCTCCCACCTGTCTCATCCTTTCACTATTTTCTAAAATTTCCTCTCAAAATGTCCAAAGTTCTTGTACGTTTTCTGCACTCGTTGGGGGTGCAGGTTCTAGGACTAGGTTTGGAATTTGGGGTGCGGGTTCCTGGTACGGAGGTATAGGGGCCTGGTATGGGTAAGGATTTTCTAGAATCTCCCTAATGAATATATCATTATCGTAATAGGGATCTAGAGGATCTAAACCTGGGTAGACTCCTAGGTTCTGCATGGGCATGTCTTCGTGTATCGGGTAACGTTGCATATAGTCCCTATTGTCGTCCCACCATGGGTCGTAATTTGGGTCTAAGGGATTTGGTGCTGGTACCCTAGGTATTTCCTCCGGGTTGAAATCATGCATTTCTACTTGATTTTCAAGGTTTTCTATCTCCATCGGTTGGTCAGGAATTGGTGGTTGTGGTTGGGGTGCTAACATTTGCTCCAAGGTTAGGGTCAACTGTAGTGGTTGCTAAGATGTGAATGTTGGCTATACCCCTATTAAGCATGTCCTGGGCATAGGCATCGGTTTCTCTTTTGGCTGCGGCTAGTACTCTCTGGTCTTGTAACTTTTTCATACGTTTCCTACGCTCATGTGCTCCCCTACTGAACCATCCCCTCTTTTTCTGAGGAAATGGCTCTTCACACTAAGCCTTTAACACGAATATTCCTTCTTCAGTATCAGCAGAGTACCCCGAGAGGGCAGGCTGAGAAGAGGCACCTTCGCTTCTAGGCGAACCAGACAATTGACGGTACGCGTCAAATGGCCCTTGGTCGCTCATACTGTAAACTAACAAATAGTCAAATAACACACAACAATAAAATACAATTATACACATATTTCTGTAATTTATTTCCTAACAGATTGAATTTTGATGTCAGCAGAACGCTTCTGTGGCTGAATCAGTGGCTTAGCTCTGATACCACCTTCTGTCGCAACCCCCGTCCCCCTATACAAATACAGGAACGGGCGGCCGTGACCAGTTTCGGTGGTATCAGGTATTGTCTAATTTTGGCAGCGGGAATTACTTCAGGACCGTAGTTAGGAAATATTTTATCAGAGTAAAATACCACATTTTCATAATATTAAACACATGGGAAAAACCCAAGTTTTCAGTACACACAATTTCATACGAATAAATCCTATTTTATTTAATAAAACATCTATTTCTTTTTAGGTAACTTTATTGCCACTTTTCCAAGCCTTCAGTGCTGTCCAGCTGGCTTCTATTTGGCTTTCACATTTTGTTACCTGAAACGCGTTTAAAAATATTTTGTCAGTGGGAAATACTGGTGAGTGAATCCCAATTTAATCAAGTTTAAATAAAAACCATTGTACAGTATTGAGGGCGGTCTCGCAATTACATTTGTTTCCAAGTTATACCAATTACCACCCACGGTACTGTCAGACCCGACTTGTGGAAAAGTTACTCCTCGCAAGGCAGTAACTAATTTTGTATACAAAACCCCAACATACTGACGATAATTTTATCCTTACAAATACTCAATAACTGCTTAATATATAATTAATTGTGTGAGATTTTGTAAAAACAGTTAACAAAAGGGAGATTACTCACAATGCTGTCTTAGGTTTTCAGTAAGGATTTCCTGGGAATAATCTATAATTTACACAAATGCACATGTGTTAGTATAATAACCCATTTTAACATTAGTAATACCCTCCCCGAGACGACATTCCAACGACTACGTCGGGCAGAACCACGACGGCCGTTACGGAACCCTAGATCAATCGGGCAGAGTATCTAATACATATCCAGGGGTTATGATACTTACAACGGAGCAGAAATTCGTTATTTAGGGGGATATTATGCCCGAGTATAGTGTATACTACTTGAAAATTGAGAGAAAGAAAATAAATTTGAGCGAATTCGACTGAAGGCCCAAGCTCCAGCTTTATAGGGGCTGAGTTCGGGTTTCTCGCGCCCCGCGTAGACCTTAAGGGTCGTCTTACGCGGCCCGCGTAGTAGGTGGCCTAGGCTGTAGCTGATCCAGGTCACTTTGTAGGTTCAACACGTTGATGACACGTGTCGGCACCGGGTTTCGCCGCGTTTAACGATCGCTCGCGGCCCGCGTAAGCTAACGGGGTGGCTTACGCGCCCCGCGACAGCCCCAAAATTTTGATTTTTAATTAATTTTAATAATATAAAAGGTATTCGGGGCCCGTTTTCACATATGGGGTGTTTTTAGGGACATATTGGGATATTTTAAATATTTTTAAGGTGTCGGAAAATTTATGTGGGTGTCGGTTTTCTTTAGGATTGTTATACTTTCGGACCGTAAGCCTGGAACCCTTACAGTCCGTAAGGCATGGTGCTGGCAGTTTTTGTTTTGCTGCCTAAGGCAGTGTGCATGTTGTGCCACCTTGATCGCGAACCTGGACCATTTTTTGCTTCTAATACGTCAATGGACACTCATCTTCATCTGGAGAAGCTTAGGAACACTTGGTATGATCATAACATCATGGTTCAAGTATAAATAGCAACCTTGTACAACCAAGTTCTTTGCTCATTTCTATCTTTATCTCTATTCTTCTCTTGGAGTTGTTCTTGACCAAAAGGGAGCCTCCTACTGAGTTCAAGTTTCATCTTAGAACACTTGTAAGTGTTCCTTCATAGCTTATTTCTTTTCTAGGCTAAGTAATTAGCCGAAAGTCAAGCAAATTGACTTTTGCTTTGACTTTCGGTTATGACCATTATAGTCTTGCCATTTTTCGAATTGAACATGGCTACGTGATTGTAATAAGGTAGGTGATAATCCCCTATGAGGGCACCTCCTGAAGATCACGTTAAGTTGGTCAAATGGTGGGCCAAAGTTATGTTGAAATAAAAGTCAAAACTCAGTTTTTCGGAAAACATATAAAATGAACTTCTAATTATCTAAACACATGTTTTGGACATTATATCAGTTACTATAACATATTAGAACATGTCACAACATGTTTAGCCCATCATTTCCAGTTTATAATTCGGTTTGCATCCGAAAGTCAACCACTTTGTCTTCTACTTTGACTTTCAATCCTGACCCGATTTAGCTAAGTTACCTACTAATTTAAAGTTGCATTTTGATCATATTTATGTATGGAATAGCCCTATGAGGTTATAAGATTTTTTCATAATCTTTTGTTGGGTTTTATGCAAGTTCATGTATTATGCCATAATATCGACCAAAATGCCCTTATGAGCATAAAATGGTTTTAAACTGTAATGAACTTATAAAATGGAATACCTACTTATGTGGCAATGTAATAATAATGTTTTGGAATAATGAACTTGAAGTTGACTCATCCGATCACCTGATACCGCCAATGAGCGTACGGTTGACTTATGTCACTTAGTTTTTGTAAGTTAACCAAATTAGGTCAAATTATTTCAATTTCATTCAAAATCCAGAATGTATTATGGTTAACCCATATTATACAAGTCATAGTACTTGTGAGAGTTCAAACCATATTCTATCCAGTTACCGCCTAATCTAGCGAACCGTACCGTTTTCTTAATATTATAGTTAACCGGTCCAAGTCTATAACTTGAATAGGACCTGTTAACTTTCTAATTGATTATTATATCATTCATTCTAGACTAAGAGTGTCTAGTAAATTGCAACCTTACTTGCAATTTTGTTTGAATGAATGTGCTTATCTATTGTCTTTGGATCGTAAAGACTTAAGCCAGGTAAATACTCTTAACCTACTTTCCCTATATGGGCTTGGGATACGGTAAATTATAACCGCTTGGTAGGGTATGGGATCGATGACCTATGTTTCTGGAATTCAAATAACCCGTTTTAATTCGTATTGCTTGATAACTTAAACATTGGTGGTTAATGCGACCGTGTCCTGGACATCCCCGGCTTATTTAATTGCAAATGGCCACGACCTAAGCACGAGGTGTAGGCATACACCTGACAGATGCTAATGCTATAACAAAATATTTTTATAACCCAATATGGGTTTGCCCAATAAGGGTATTTCCCAATAAGGGTATTAAAGTGGTGTGTTGGTTAATCATGATCTCGGCATAGTTTTCGGGCCCCATATGTATTGACAAGCATGTAATACTGATAACAAGAGAAATAGTTTGTCCCAAGTTATTTATGAAAATATATGTGCCATTGTGTACATAAAATGATTTTGAAATATTATCAAAATGTGTCGGTTATATGTATTTACCAGTGAAAACTGACATATCTTCAAAAGACTAAGCGCAGGTTGCAAAGAACGTAAATAGGCTGGAGGCTGCCCGGTAATTGCTTAAGTGGAATTTGCCACTCCATGCATGATGCCTAGTAGTCTGTCGATGTAATCATTTGTTTATCCCATCCGGCTTTGGATCTTTTATACGCTTTGGTCTGTATAATATTTTATGAACTTTCAGACATTTGAAAATTGTAATAATTATTTTATACTCCTAGACTTCCGTTGTGTTAATTGTGAATATCTATATCAATTTGTCACAAATAAACCCCAAGTCCGGGCCCACCGGGAAATCAGTGTTTGACATTATACACCCGTAGCTTGACTTGAAGCGATCCATTTATTTCTCGCCTTTACTGCTCACATGCGCATCAAAGTCTATCAGTTAGATGTTAAATGTACATTCCTTTATGGGAAGTTGCAGGAAACTGTTTACGTATCCCAACCGCAGGGTTTTGAAGCTCTAGACTCGTCTAACAAAGTATATTTGCTGGATAAGGCTTTATATAGTCTCCATCAGGCTCCACGTGCCTGGTATGAGACGCTCTCGGAGCATTTACTGGCAAATGATTTCACTCGTGCTGCAATAGACTCTACCTTGTTCATCTTGAAGAAATGGGGAGATTTCCTGATAGTGCAGATGTACGTGGACGACATTATTTTTGGTTTTTCAAATGAAGAGCTTTGTTAGGAATTCGAGGCTGTTATGAAGTCGAAGTTTGAAATGACCGCAATGGGGGAGCTGTCGTTCTTTCTTGGATTGCAGGTGAATCGAGAGAAGAATGGGACGTACATTCATTAGACGAAATACGTTCACGAGATTCTAAAGCGATTCAACATGGAAGATAGCTTGCCATATGAAACTCCGTTGCCCACCAATCAAAAGTTGTCAGACGATAAGGAAAAGGATCCTGAAGTGGATCCTTCTGTATATCGTGCTATGATTGGTTCATTACTGTACCTTACTGCTTCACGTCCCGACATAATGTTTTCTATATGTTTATGTTCCTAGTATCAAGCTAATCCGAAGGAATCACATTTGAAAGCCTTTAAACGGATTTTTCGCTATCTGAAAGGCAAGCCAAAGCTAGGATTGTGGTATCCTATCGAGGGTGGCTTACACTTGATAGTGTACACAGATGTGGAATTTGGTGGGTGCCCAATTAACAGGAAATAAACCTCGGGTGGTGCTCAGCTGCTTGGAAGCCGTCTGATATTCTGGCAGTGCAAGAAGCAGCTTGCTGTGTCGCTATCCACTTGTGAATCAGAGTACATCTCTGCTTCGAGCAGTTGTGCTTAGTCTTATGGATACAACAATTATTACAGGATTACGTTAAATCTAAAATCCAAAAAGATTTTACTTAGTTGTTGGATATTTTTTTATAAAAACTGTAAGTTCGTGATTCGGATCGAAACCCGTGATTAGTGTGTGATTATGTTCAAAGACGGAAAGATTAGAGACGGATAAAACAACTTTCTTGTATAAATTTGGTAGCATAACGTTACAAATCGGCCCAATTACAAGCTATCCAAAATATACCAAAGGAGCATACATCCAGGGAGAGACCAAGTGGTGATCTCTCCCCCAAGTCTAAAACCTTCAAACTTTGCAAATGAACCAAGGGTTGGTATTTATAGCCACACCCCATTCACTTGCAAACACACACGGTCAAACAAATAACCTTTTCGTTTGACCACTTCAAACGAGTGGGTCTATACACGTTCATTTGACCGTTTCACTAACTATTACATAATCGGCATACAAATAATCTAATCCTTTTGAACAACATTGGACACAAAAACTGCACCAACAAATTCCCCCTTGTCCGTTGCTGTCGAATGCTAAAAATGCAACTACAATCGATCTTCAGTTAAGTATTTGTTGATGTCATCTTCTCTGTGTTAACAAAATCCCCCTTGACCGATGATCCGGGTAAGTAGTATCTTGACTTGAGTCTTCATAGCAATACCAAACCCTTGAAGCTTCTCGTATAATATTTCCCCCTCAAAGTACTCGTATCCGTGTTGGGTGTTGTGCAATCTCCTCGCAAGCTAAATTGACCGATCTTCCGCTGATCTTCCAATACTCCAACCGGCATTTGATAAGGGTTCCATTCTTTAACAAACTGCATCAAGTCTTGATCTCATCATAAGAACTCTATTTCATTCAAGCATACTACATTGGTTGAGTTTTCTGGTGAACTGTCTTCTGTAAACCATCTTTGGGGAATCGACCAAGTAATGCACTTTGATCATCAGCATCAACACTCAGGAAGTCAGCTAGACCGAGTATATCATTTGCAAGCTCAATCAGCACTCTTAGTTAAACTACATCCAGATCTCATTATCTCGCCTTTGTGAAGTTGACCACGTAATGCACTACGGATTTTTAGCATCAGTACTCAGGATGTCAGCTTGACCAAGTACATCGTTTGCGAACTCAACGAATTGAATTACACCCAGATCCCTGTAACATCTCATAAAGATTCCCCAGGTCTTTAGTGAACATCGTTTTGAAACTACTGTTGACTTTAGATAACTGTATGTTCTGTGCAAAACTCTTCACGCTGGCTGGAGAATTTATTAAAATCCTCAAATATGTGTCAGTGCAAAATATTCCACGCAGAACCTTTTCTATCACCAAAAAATCACAAACTCTACCACTTGTGATTGCGTTTAGAATTTTACCAAAGAAATTCCAAAGCATATGAAATTTTTTATCCCCTCATTTCTTTGGTGAAATCTCTAAACCTTAACAGATTCCCTCCTCTGAGAGGAACTGTCGTCAACTACACTGAACAGATTCTCTCCATTGAGCATAATCTTTCAAATGTTCTCGGTTTTTCGAAAAATCATGAAAGCGACTTTCTTCTTTGCCTATTCTAGTTGATAAAGAAAGTCCCCTAGCCCCGTAGGATCCGACTTATATCCCCCAAAGTTCTACTAACACCTAATCCGAAAACTTCCATCACAGGCATAACTCTTCGACTTTGTGAACTCGTTAGGACCGGTCTTGGCTCTCTAGGTTCCTTCAATCGTTACCAAATGCGAGAATATGATAATAAACAAAATTATTTCGAGCATTTACGAACACCAATAACAAAGCAAATTTTAACGTGCAGAAATAAATATACCGTTTTTGGCACATAATAGTCAAGTCAACAAATTTGACATTTGCATTGGTAACCGTGACTACCCCACGTTAAAAAAATCATTTGTTTTCATCATGCCTCATCACCCCGCGCACTCCCGAACCCGTACGAATTTGACGTTAAAGCTTAATTCAAATAAGCTTCACGAACACCCAACCCCACTTTGCAACTCACGAATAGAGATGGGTCCACGACTCCATGTCTTATCAAAAACATTTGTTCCAATAGAGCCCATAATTAATTTTTTTAATCATTTGCCCAAAATTAAGTTAGCCAATTAATTAGGTCCAACATTACTGGGCCTTTTGTTCGGTCCAACAATTAAAATCAAGAATTTTGTGTGTGGCCCAATTAAACACGTCTAAAAGATACTCAGGTGAGCCCAACAAACAATATGTAAGCCCAACATAAAGACCTAGCTGCCAAACAACCAATTCTGCTGACATCTTCCTTGTACAGTAGTCGCTATCATCTTTAACATCACTTTTTCTCAGTAATAACATGATACCTCATCTCTTCTAATTTCAGTCGACATCATCTTCCCTCATTTAAACCCTAAAAATTCAACTTTCAGCCGCTAACATCATCTTTCAGCTGTCAAACATTGTTCTCTCTCTGTTATCTTACGAAAGATGTACTGGGTCTTGAAAGCTGTCTCACGAAAAACCAAACTTACGAAGAATGGGGACTTCTTCGTGGACATACACTAGCGAATAACCAGGGTCCACAAAAGACATATATCTACGAAGAATAAGGGTTCTTCATGGACCATAGATCAGCAAACAATCAATAGTGGTGAAGAAGGTTCTTCCTGAACCTTGTTATCAGCGAACAACCAGGTAGATGAAGAATGTTCTTCGGCCAGGACAGGTTTTTCATAGGGAGTTTTTCAGCAGTGGGTTCTTCATGAATGAGAGGTTCTTCGTCAAGCCACTCTTGGGTCCAGATCTGAAAAACCCTAGTGTGTCTTAAACAGCCGCCATCATCTTCAAGAACACAGCCAACTGTTCATTTGCAGATCTGATGAAAAACCCATCAAAAATCGATAATGGATGATGAAAACTTGATGAACTTGGTGTGAAACATAAAACCCAACTCTTTTGTATAGTTCGATTCATATCAGACCCGTATATTTGGTTCCAAATCTGGGTTTTTCCTCTTTACACCATTTTTACATCTTGAACAAAAATCATAAAAATCACTGATGAAGAGCACATGTGACTTAGTAAATGGTTAGATTCACTAAGTCGGGTACCATGGCTCTGATACCAATTGTAAGTTCGTGATTCGGACCAAAACCCGTGATTAGTGTGTGATTATGTTCAAAGACAGAAAGATTAGAGACGGATAAAACAACTTTCTTTTATAAATTTGGTAGCATAACGTTATAAATCGGCCCGATTACAAGCTATCCAAAATATACTAAAGGAGCATACATCTGGGGAGAGACCAAGTGGTGATATCTTCCCCAAGTCTAAAACCTTCAAACTTTGCAAATGAACCAAGGGTTGGTATTTATAGCCACACCCCATTCACTTGCAAACACACACGGTCAAACAAATAACCTTTTCGTTTGACCACTTCAAACGAGTCGGTCTATACACGTTCGTTTGACAGTTTCACTAACTATTACATAATCTGCATACAAATAATCTAATCTATTCGAACAGCATCAGACACAAAAACTACACCAACAAAAACCAAAAACATGAGAAAATGAATAATTGAAAGCGTGTTTATTTTGAGAAGAAATGATAATACATCAGCAGTTAGATCTTTTTCAGGGTATCTTATTAAAATAAAACCTAAACTATTGATAGCTTCATCACACGTTGTAATGGTAGGTTTTACACATAGATATGAACCTGTTTTTGGTATATAAAGATAACGAACTGCGAAACTTGTGCGTAACATTTCCGGATATATGGTCTTAGTACCAAAATTTCGTTTGAGAGATTACCAAAATTCTGAGATACTAGGTCTCTAAATCTAATTATTATCTGGGGTATTATACTTGGCCTTCTGATTTTGCGTCGGCAATGGCCTAGACTTTGTATAATACTTTGCTAAGTGCTTGGTTTGTGCGCAAACCCCTAGGTGGATTTCTTTTCTGCCTAACAATCATCACCGGATGATATGTTCTAAACCTTATCACCACCGGGTGAACAATTGAATATCTATGATACCACAGGGTACATAGTATAACATTAAACCAAAATGCAGAAAAAGATACCAAACCGTTGGTACACCACCTTAAAGTTGAGCCTTCATCTCTTTATCTGTGTGGTGGCACTAACCTGAGCTCTGAAGGTCTCGCATTTAGCCAGATACAGATAATAGTTAGATATATTAATTTGTAAGATGTAATTTTTGGTAGTTTTGATACAGGAGTATATTCTGAGGTGGGGAGTACAGTTACATCCAGTTATTAACACACTTAATTGCATATCTCAAAAACAATGTTCTAAAACGTGCTAAAGCTTACGTGGACAACAATACCGTTAAACATCTTGAACTGTCATTATCATTCAAAGGGCTTAAATAAAAATGGATACTAACTGTGATAGATTTTGACAGATAAGCTGGTATGATCTTCTTGTCCACGCCTTCACAAAAAATACAATGCTTGTAAATATTCCTTTACGATTCTCTGTAAATATTTTCTCTTTGCTTCATTTATTGAAAAAAAAGTCACAAAAGGATTTCGGTGTGTTTTAATATAAAGCTTGAAAAACTCAAAAATATTTTATCACGTTTCAATGTGTGGGCTTAATCTTTTTAACGATACTTAATGGGGCTTCCTTTTTTTGAAAAACGGGTTAAATAATCCGGTTAGGTAATTTATAAAAATAAGTCTGCTAATAAAAATCTGTCTCGCAAAGTTTGTAAAAGTGTGGGAATCCGTGTAGAAAATCGTGTTTCTGATTCCAATTTGTTTGAAATCTATTCCTAGTATGGGTTATTAGGAATTTCCAGATTTAACAGGTTTAGGCCTTAGGTTTTTAATTTGTATAAAACTGATTGGGCTTTCAAAATTGGTTTGGGCCTCTAAAGTGTTTTTGTGAGGAGTTAATTAGGTCCAGATTTGTTTATCCGAATTCAAAATTATTGAGTTAATATTTTCGAGTTTATTTGGGTTGTTATGCTTTTCGGAGTTAAACCTTAGGGTTTGTGTTTGTCCGAGTTTAAGCAAGCTTGGAGTTCGAGTATAAGTTAGTCTGCAGTGTCTCTGGGTTTGTTTAAAACCATCCGGATTTCACAACTTAATAGATTCCGAGTTTATTGACTAGCTTATTGATTGGGTCCGGGTTTGTTAGGGTAAAAGTATTGTCTGAGTTTAATTGAATATAAAGATGAGTCCGGATCTGTGAGTAATAGGTTTAAATTTTATGAGTCTCCGAACTTATCTATCTCATATACTGTCCGAGTTTAGTGAAACTCTGGGTTTGGGTATTTTAAAAGGGATTTTTTCGGGTTTCTTCTCACATTTTCAAAAACCCAGTTCAACAGAAACTTTATGCATTCTCTCTGTTTCTTTTCACACTCTTTTTTAGCTATCATCCTTTCATTCACTTCATATTTTCGATCAAGATTCAGGTATGTGTTGTCATTATCCAAACTTTCTTATCTTCATTGAATCTCATGATAAGCTTGTTTTATTAGGGTTTATTTTAGATGTTTTGATGACATGTCAAGAACTTGATGTTGTTGAGTTCGTTTCATAATCCTTATGCTTAATGTTGTTAGATGATAACTTGTTTATGTTGGATTTTGCTTTTGATTCGGGTTTGGTTTTTGGGTTCAAGATTTGGGGTTTTTGAATAATCTTCAAGAACTTAGTGTTCTTGAAGGGTTTTGAATGATTTTAGGATAATATTGGTTTGATTACATGCTTGGTTGTTTGGGTTTGTTAAAATCTTAGTTGGATTAGGTTGTTAGGATATAAAATGGGGGGGGGGGGGGGGGGTTGGATTAAGATTTGATATTTTAGTTGTTGGTGTTCTTATTGTTGAAAATTAAGGTTTCTTCATGAAGAAGATGAAGAATTTTTAACTTCTAAGCTTTTTGATCCATTTACTTAAATAAAACTTTTAGATATGATGTTTGTCCGGATTTATGAGAATCCGAGTTTATCCCTCCGTAGTTCGGATGGGTTTAGACTTGGTGTTCAATGAAGTTATTAGGATAAATTTTGATTTCGGGTTTTGTAAACTTTGTGTTGATCAAAGTAGTCCGGATTTGAGTTTTTGTTATCTTCATAATTATGAAAACCTGGTTTGTCCGGGTTTAGTGTTCTCCAGTTTTAACAAATCTTATATCTCATCTCCAGATATCTGTTTCTTTCCGGATTTAAATGGTTTGTTCTGGGTTTCTCTATATCTCCGGATTTGGGTCCGAATTTAATATAGATTGTTCCAAGTTTCCCATTATGTCTGGACAGAGGTATTCTGAATTTAATATGTCTAGGTTTATGTTGATTGTTTGAACTAGGTACTGTTTAATCAAGTAAATTCTTGATTTTTTTTTTAAAAACTATCAGTTTCGCATTTGCTAATTCAAAAGGTTCCGTATTTAATATCATCTTGAATTGTTTCCGGATTTAATAATTTATCCGGATTTAGTATTACATTCAGACTTATCTTGTTTACAGTAAATAATCAGTTTGTTTAAACTGTTTCGGTTTTGTTGAACTTGTTTGTTTTTCGGATTTAAGTGTGAGATTTTTGTAACCTAAAACATGTATTGTTTTCAAATTACTAAGTGTTTATAAAACTTACTGTGTTGATTGTTGTGTTTTAGAAATGGCCAATCAATAGAATCAACCACCTCCGGTGCAACCACAAGTTCTAGAACATTTATTTATACCAAAACATAATCAAGTGGCGATTCTGAATGAAGGATTACGCGGAATTGATGATTAAATGAAAATTATCCAATTTCTTAGGAGATCTCGAGTTGCTTGTGCTATTTCAACAGAGATTCGAATCATGTAAGCCTATATGCGGGATTTTTGGACGACCGCACGTGTGACCAATGATATCGTTGAAGCTACTGTTAACGGTTAACAATTGGTCATCACGGAGGAAGTCATACGAGATACCTTGTAGTTAGGGGCACTTAAACACGACGAAATTTGCTATGTTGCTACCATTCGAGAACATGCTGTTAAAAGCTTCAGGTACTCGGGAACACTGCCGTCTAGAAAAATTTATAAAGGAATGCGCCGTGAAAAGTGGCGTTTCTTTTATCACGTCATTATGCATTGCTTTGCTCCAAGGAAGTCTGGGATGGACGACATGGGTCACAATTTAGTATCGGCTATGATTGGGTTAGCGTTTAGTTTGTCGTATAATTTTGCACGTATGATTTTTCAGGCACTGCAAGCCCAAATTGATTGTGAAGAAGGAGATGTTCGGCTGATGATGTTGTATCCAAGGTTTCTAATGATAATTTTCAGACATCGCATTCCAAATCTTCTGATCCACGAAGGTTTAGCTCCGCTCGTTCTAACCCCTATAGGAAGACGCATTTTTGGTGATTGCCAAAATGTGAAGGCATCGGTTCACTCTACTAGAATTCCAGAACTTCGTCCTATGCTTGGTGCAATCTTAGTTGAAGATTATAATCTAGCGAATGATCAGACATGGGGTGAATTTTTTGCTGGAGTGAATTTTTTTGTTGAAGATTATAATCTACAAATGATCAGACATGGGGTGACTTTTTTTTTCTTTTGCTGGAGTGAACCAGTTGTTCGGAGCAGGTGATGATGAGGATGGTGCTGCACTGATTATCCCTCAACAAATGGCAGTTGATTAACCTCAGGTTGATCCTCAACAATTGCTGGTGGTTATTGAGGAACCTGTGGTTCACACGCCTACTGTGGCTGAACCAGTGATTGTTGAACAAGTTGTTGTTGAGCCTATTAATGAACCGGTGAATGAACCCTCTCAAGATATAGAAAAAGAAGGTGTTACACCAGATGTTGCTTTTGAACAAGCCGACCCGAACCCCGTTGGTGATAGTTTTTGATAGAGAACTTGCTAAATTAGATGGTGCTTTGGAGGTTGGTTGTCTAACTACAAGTTCGTCTAAAGGTAAAGGTATTCAGATTGAGAATTATGTGGAGATGCTTTCAGAAATGAAATATTTGAAAATGGTTCGAAAATATTTTTTGGGGAAGTTGTCAAGTGAAGATCAAGCAAAGATTAAACCTTTTAGAAATAAGGTTGACGCACTCGGTCCATCTTCCAAGTGGGCCTTAAAGTTGTCTATCTGGATTGAAAAGACATTGGATTTGAATGCTTTACCCGATGAGTCTTCAGATAGTGACAGTGATGGGGATGATGATAGAAGACCTGTTGCTGTTCTGATCATTCAATTAAAGCCCGTCATGACTTATAAGCGAAGAAGACTAGGTGAAGGTTCAAGTTCTTCTCAGAGACCTACTGAAGCAGAAGTTGCTTCGACCATTGAAGTTTCAGTTGCGGTTATTACGACGGTCACAGGTGGCTTATCTATTTTGGGTGTGCCTGTTTCGCTACCCACAGTTTCTGCTACAATTCCAATTCCAAGCTCGACAGATGCAATATCTGTCTCAAGTTCATCACGTCAAGCTCAATCCTCTAGCTCAGCTGTTCCTGTTGCTACTTCAGGAGTGTCTACAACCTCACTTTTTACCACATTTCCTGTTCTACCTAGTTCTGGCAATCTATTTGCCACATCAGTTGGAGTTAGCTCATCTTCTTTTCTACCACTTTTTATCGCCATGCCTCCATGTTCTACTCTAAGTTTTGTTCGTCCGAGTGATCCCAGACCATCTGGTCCTCGTTTACGGATTCATCCAGAATTCGTCCGCAATCAGTTTACAGATGTACACTGAGTTCTGTTAAGGCAAATTAAGATCATCAATGACAACCAAGATCATATAAAGAAGCAACAAAACACAATTGATGAGTTATGAAAAAAGGATGCAGTTCAAGATTAACAGATTTTAGGTTTAGCTGCTCAAGTTAAATGACAAGCTCAACAATTGAGTGTTCTTATCAAAAGGGATGTTGCTTCAACTGCCAGACACCAGACTCTTACTGTGGCCAATGAGCAGATACGACGTATTTTAACCAAACTTATGGAGCTCTTTGTTGCTCAGGGGGTGAATATGCCTTGGCAAGTTCAAGCTAAGTGCAAGTTGGACGAATTAAAGAAGATTCAACAAGATTTGGATAAAGAAAAAGATCCCAATAGCAAAGGGATCAGCCAAGTAGCTTACAAGCTACAGAAGCTGCAACCGATGCCGCAGTTCAGGGGGAGTCTGGAAGCGGTGCAGGTGGCGATAGAGGTAAAGGACCGGTTGAAGATGAACTTGATTGTTTAGGTTCATTTGATGATTTGGATTCAGAAGGTATGGTATGTCCGGTGAGCACTTTATGTCGAATGATGATGTGGATAAAGAAGATGAAGTGGTAGGTATTGTGGAAGAGCTCAGTTCGGATGAAGATGTAGATCATGTGATGATAAGTGATGCGCGTGTGGTGTTATAGGTTTTTATGTTTATTTTTAGCCTTTTTTACACGTTAGTCAAGTTTTAAATTTATAAAACATGATATTTTACTAACACCAAACACACATATCGGCAAGTGCACCCATCGTGAGCGTAGTATAGCGTTGGTAATATACCGAGGTCGTCCAAGGACACAAGAGCTTTTAATACCGGTTTATCCTCAACATCTAATCAAATCAAAAGTTAGAAAAAGGTTTTTTAAACTAGAAAAATAAAACTAAAATGCTGAAAAATAAAATAAAAATAAAAACAGATAGACAAGATGAATCACTTGGATCCGACTCGTGTTTAGTGTAACCTTTGATTATTTCCGCACTTTTGCACTTTTTAAGAGATTATCTTAGTTATTGTAGTAGGCCCCTCTTTTGAAGGTGACATTACCCTCAACCCAGTAGTTTGAGTCAGCAAGGATACAATCCTAAAGGGTTGGATTATTGAAAGATAATTAATTAAGTTATTAATGCATAATGTGATAGGCCCCTCTTTTGAAGGTGATGTTACCCTCGGCTAAGTAGTCTGAGTCAGCAGGGATACAGTCCTAAGTAGCCGCGTTAAAGTTTTAATAGTAGCTTACATATGAGGGGATCAAAGAGTTTGGACCCCCGCCATCCAATACCGGTGGGTATTGAAGGAGGTCCTACTAAATTTGACCCAGGTCCTTGCAGGATCTATACACTGAACAAGGCAAGACTCTTACCAAACCATTCCCTTAACCCCTGACTAGGTAGCCAACATATCTCCATATAGACTGTGGAGATATGAATGGTGAAAATCTTTTATTTTATATAGACAGTAAAATAATGCCAACACACCACGGACAAATGATAAAGAAGAATCACCTTCAACATAAGAAACTAGTTATTAAAGTAATTAATACATAACCAAATAAAAAGTGCAAAAAGATTAAAAATAAAAAAGTATTACACTAGACACTTGTCTTCACCAAGTGATGTAAGAGACTTAGGCAAACTTGGCCTTTGATTGTCAAGAACTTTTACGATCAATCTTGGATCCCGAGACTACTCACACACACTATAATGGATGATGGATGATGGTGGTGGATGATGGTGTTGTGATGGTGGTGGTGGGTGGGTGAAGTGTGAGAGAGGTGGTGTGCCAAGGGATGGTTTGCAAATGAGCCAAGCACCCCTATTTATAGCCTGAACAGCAGCTCGGGCACGGCCCGTGTCCATCCTCCTTCTCTTTCTTCATTAATTGCAGTTTGTCTGCATTAGTTAACCACGCCCCCGTGTCCGCTGGGCACGACCCTTTGTGCAGAAGCGTATCTATACTATCAAGATTTTCCCAGATTCTGCGAATCTTAGAGTTGACCACGGCCCCGTGTCCACTGGGCACGCCCCCGTGGTGGGTGATAGAAGCTTCTACAACTTTGTCTTTTCTGCAGACACTTGGGCACGCCCCCGTGCTCACTGAGCACGGGGCTTGTTCGGCCTTCTGTTCTCTTGTTTTTGCTTGGGAAGATGCTGTCGGGGGGTCGGGCATGCCACGTTTATTCCTTTTCTTGTATTTATATTAGATTTAGCTGCCTTTTTGCTTCTTTTATTCATTTGAGCTCATTTAATCCTGAAAATACAAAAGGAAGACAAAAACATACTTTTTCCAACATTAGTACTAAAAAAGGGTTAGTTTTATGCCACATTTGATGTAATTTATATGTTACATTTTGCACACATCAAATACCCCCACACTTGAATGTTTGTTTGTCCTCAAGCAAAACTCTTTATAATGTGGCTTTACACTCCCAAATGGAATGGGTAGAAGAGAAGGTTTTTGGGCTTGTTATAGAGTGTCGGGATTTCCAAGATTCTTTATTAAGTTTTATTTTTATTTATTTACAATCCTATTCATCATTATTTATTTAAAACATTACATAAGATAAATTACTTATTGGGGTATAACATGCCTTTTTAAAATTCCATTTATATACAAGTTCACATACCTCACGGGGGATCACTCAACACTCGGCCGAAAATGTATTTTAGTGAATCACTCGAGAGCGGCATGGAACTTACTCCTACCATAAGCTTGCCAAGTAATCAATCCTCCTCCTTTTTAACTATACACCTTTGTAAATATCAAGAGGACTTTTGGGTGAAGGGTTAGGCTTGGGTTAAAGGTAGGTGGTTGGGTTAGTGGTTAGTAAAAGGGCGAAAGGCGTAAAAAGCGTTGGTTTTCGTAAGACTTTTTATTTTTTGTAACTTTTTATTTTGATGAAGCACTTTTTCAAACAAAGTTTTTTTTGATAAACTTGTTTGTTTATTTCTTTTGGCTTCATCATCATTTTTTTTTTTTGATAAGGAAGTCATAAGAAAAACCGAGCCTTGTTACTAAAATAAAAGGTTTAAAATGAAAAAGGGTTTTGGTGGATAAAAAGGGTGTTTGTTTTGGGTTAAGAAATGAAAAGGTTTAGGCTCAAAGGGGTTAACTATGGGGATTTTGGGTAGGTGGTAAAAAAAAGAAAAATAATGGTGTAGAAATAAAAAAGGGTTAGTCCTAATGCCTCCATCATTTACTTACTCGGGTTTAAGTTGGTAAGGACCGGGAATGTATCGTCGTGGCAAGTTCTAGAGTTGTAAGAACCAAGCGGCTATTCACACAAAAAACGAAAAATGAGCATTTAGTTTAAAGATATGTATTTTTATGCTCAATAAAGGTTCAAAACTCACTTTTTGTGGGAATGGGTTTTTATGTGATCAAGTATATATAATCAAATTTTAACTAAACTTGTCATGCCGTTTCATAATTTTCTTATGTTGGTTTTTTTTATCACGGCGCTATCGGTTGTAAACTTGTAAAAATATAACCTTTTTAGAATTTGAATTTCCCAAAGTTAAACCTAGACAAGTAAAAAAATAAAAAAATTTTGAAAAAAAAATTGGGGTGATTAGCGGTTCCAATAGAGTTTTGTGTAAGGCTTGTAATTAGGACTTGCAAGATTCAAGGTTTTAGCATCCCCCCACACTTAAATTACACATTGTCCTCAATGTGTCCCAAAAATAAGTTTTTAGGTTGATTGAATGTGTAAAAAAAAGTGTGAAAAAGCAAAAAAATATGTTACTGGGCGTCTGGACACGGCCCCGTGGTGTCCGGGCACGGCCCCGTGGTGTCCGGGCACGGCCCCGTGTTCAGATCGCCAGTAACATAAATTAGTAAAAAGAAACAGAAGCCTGGTCACGGGTGCGTGTTCATCGAGCACGCCCCGTGTCCAGTTACCTGAACTGGGCATTTTCTGCAGATGGTGTGGCACGGGCCGTGTTGGGTGAGCACGGCCCCGTGCTGAACTTGCGGTAATGAAGAAAAATTGTTGGATGGCCCTGTTTTTGTGCATGGGGTGCTGGTTCAAGTTTCCCTTGGTATCCTTCACCATCCCGAGTGTGTTTTATTCCTGAAAATTAATACTAAACTAGAAAACATAAAAAATAATCTTAACTAAACTAAGGATAGTTCCGCGGAATGCCTCCGTGGTGCGCCACGTTTATAAGGGCCCTTGGCTAGACCCAAAGCCTGGTCATATGTTACCCAAGTGGGATGTTTTGCATCCAATGCTACACCGTCGAAGAGCATCATCCAAACTTGAGTCTATGACCTTCATGTAGTTGACTGGGTCGTCGTCTTCTACTCTTTTTCCAACTCCAAACTTCATTTCCTCGTCCCCAATCCTCAATGTTAGTGTTCCGTCATTCATGTCTACCACTGCTTGGGCCGTAGCTAGGAATGGCCTCCCTAAGAAGAGTGGTACTTCGGTATCTTCCTCCATATCTAGTATGACAAAGTCGGCTAGGAAGACAAATTCGCCGACTTTGACCAATAGATTTTCAGCGATACCTTGTGGATATTTGACGGACCTATCGGCGAGTTGTATGCTTATTTTTGTAGGGCTTGTTTTCCCTAGGCCGAGTCGGTTGAACATTGATGCGGGCATGAGGTTGATGCTAGCCCCGAGATCGGCTAGTGCATTGCGAATGGGGGATTCCCCAATCGAGCAAGGAATTGTGAAGCTTCCAGGGTCAATCTTCTTTTGCAGGAGTTTGTTGAGTAGCAAGGCGGAGCATTCTTATCCTAAATTAACTAATTGCAATGACTCAATTTCCTTTTATGAGTGAGGATGTCACACCCTGGCTTTGCGGAAGCGTGGCTAATTTTGGTGTGACTTCTTAATACCATAGCTTAATCATACCAAAGCTATATGAGTTAAAACATGCAAGATCATCCATTAAGTTTCGAAAACCAAACACAATACCATTGTTTTTAACATATCCTGACAAACATAATCTTGTTCAACAAACTTTACAAACTGAAACACAACATAGACATGGTTTAAGGACTGTGTCTTGTCCAGGAAAGAGACACATCCCCTAGACCCCGGATGACCTTGGAAACTAGTGCAGCGGAAAACGTGCCATACCGTGCCAGATCTCGTTAATTTCCTGAAATACATGTAAGTTGAAAAATCAACAATAATGTTGAGCGAGTTCATGTGCAAGTGAGTAAGTAAAACACTTGTAAGTATAAAAGTTTCCTGGTATGTAGCAGTGTAAGAGGACTTGTGATCACCAATGGTTTGCAAGGCCATTAGCATGTCGTGAAATGCAAGTAGGAAGACACAACCCTAGCCGATTTTTGCGTTGGGCAACCAAGTCACTCCAGGTCCGTTCTGTTGGCCTCAGAGAGGTCCGTTTGGCCTAGAGCTGGGCTCGCTACACCCAGATAGATCTACCGCTCGAGTCCCTCGGTGTTCTAACTACCCATTCACATGATCTAAACCTCCTTACGTAATTCATACCGTGTATAAAGTACTTGTAAACAAATTAACATGTATTTCACCCCCGCAGTTAAGTAAACTGAAAACAGTTAGAGAAAAGGGGGACATGAACTCACTGTGAGGCGTCTCTACCAAGTATCCCTGAATCAGAAAGCTGCGCGACGACCTACAAGTGCTAATTCTATTAGACGGACGGCCGTGCCTTAGCTTTATAGTTTATGTTTTTGGGAAATAGTTAGATAACTATTTCGTGTTTACTTTTTGTATATACTTGGTAGCTAAACTCCTTCCCAAGGATGGGGGATACAATACATGTGCGTAAGTTACGTTTTATCAATCGTGTGGTAATGTAATTACCAGTGTAACTTATATAGTTATGGTGAAAGCGTTCGCAAAGTTTTGGGATCATTAACGCTTGTAAATATTATTTTTACTTCTAAAAATAATATTTATGTATTTCACAAACTAATCATAAACAGTGTTGTGACAATATATATATTCATCACGTTAAACCTTGTGAAAATCCCACCTCCGAATATTTAGTAAATAATGTCATGGCGAAATTTATGTTTCGAAAATATGTCGAAAATAGTTCTAACACTTGTGGTGTAAATAATTCTAAGTGTTAGGTTTTTTTTTTTTAGAAAATTTCGCCAGAGTTTCCTCTGTAACTGGAGGTGGCCACGCTTTCAAGCGTATCATTTTCTTTTGAAATCAACTCATGATCATCATCAATCAACCTTTACGTTTTAACACGCAAAATACTACCATTGTTATTTTCAGTTTAAATATGTGAAAACTAGACTGTTTTCGGGCGATTAAATAAAATACTTAACCCCTTCCAAAAATTCCCAGATTTTTGTGGAACGTCATAAACGACCCACAATTTATTGTGTAAAAATTTCGGGGTCCAGTTCATTACCAAAAATTTATAGAAAATCGTTTACCGAACTGTGGTCAGATTTGTCACATTCTGATCACAGTTTACGGAAAAATTCGTCAAAAATTCCCCGTAAGTCCGTTTATCGAAAATCCAGTTTGAGGGTCACAAATACATCTGTGTTCATCTTTGATAAAAGTTTCAGGGGCTGGTTCGGTTCAGGTTTTAGGTTGTGATCGAAAACACACAGCCCAATTTTCTGCAGTAACAAACAGCCCTAGCTGCTGTCACGGAAACAGATTTTTAAAATAGTAACCGACCTCAGAAAAATATGATTCCAGCGCCATTTTCTTCGTTTTTCGAAATGACACGATTTAGGATTTTGAAATTCTGTTTTTCGAGTTTTTAAGGTACGTTTACAGCCTGTTAAAGGCGGCTGAAACAGTGACTCAGCATGCTGTTTTGTGATTTCGATGTTATTAAATCGCGTCATAAGTGTCCGATTAGCGGGTTAAACAAGAAAACGACTTTTAAATATCAAGTATGTGTTAACCAACCCTTAAACCGACAAGATTCCACTTCATAAATCATACACAAGTAAACCTTTATGTAGATTTAATGTTCATAACTTATGTTTCATATTTCTCTAATATTCTTGTGATTTAGTGGTTTAAACAACAATACATCATGCCATATGCCATAATTTTCGAACAAGATGAGGTCAAGTATAAGGAAACTTACTACTAGCCTCTAGCTAGGGAAGAATCTAATGAAATGTGATGAGAAAATGATGGTGAAAGAAGACTAGAACGAGCTCCTTTGAAGTCCCTTTAAGTTGCAACCTCCATAGATCCTTTGAAGCTTGAATGAAAGGTATAAAATGAAGAAGATGATGATGTTTAAAGGTGGTGATGGTGTGTTTGGTTTGGGCAGCCGATCAAGAGGGAGAGAGAGTGGATGGAGTGTGCAATCTTGTGAAGTATGGCATGTAATCTTACTTATAATGATCACACATTTTATGTTTACTTACACAAGCAAGTGATCTAATAAACAAATCAACTAAAATCTTGCAAGATATATGAGGTATGGTAGATAGATATGTGGGGTCCCACCTTGGGCATTAAAATCGTTGGGGGGGGGGGGGGGGGGTATGTTGTAAATATTGTGACTAAATGCAAGTAATAGATAAATGTAAGTAATGTGGTGACATAAGTTAGTTGGTTTATTTTTAGCGGGTGTTATGGCATACGGGGATCATTAGTAGCCATAAATAGTAAAACAAAGTGTCTGCCAAAAATTTAGTGTCCCGGGTAATGTCCGGTTATACGATTAAGTACCGCTCCGTTAAAATGTTTAATTATGTCGATAAAGGTCCTTTATGTATATTTTTGTAACATAAATTATTCCCGGTACTTAGGAAAATATACGGGACCGTTCTGAAGTGTTTTTGCACTGTATTAGCAATTTAAAATGCTGAGTTCTATAATAAAGCGCAGAATTTTGTGTTTAAAGTACGTTTTAGGCACCTCCAATCAGTGTATCTTATTCCTAGAGACGCGGTACCACAACCCTTATATCCCTACACTCACTACCAGTGTAGCAAAAATATATGAGGCTCTTAACAGGCCTTAGAGGCAGTGTCTGCCTGATGCTGGTTATTTCAGCATGTTCACTGTGTATCCGTTTAGTGCTACTGTGCTTTTTGTGCATCATGTTTGTCACTAAGGTGCCGTATGTAAATAATGTAGTGACAGCATATAAAGTATGATGCAAGTAAGTGCATGTATCAGTATGCAGTTAGCAGTTTATCAGCTAGTTTCAAACAAGCACAGTAATTAAGCAGTAATTTATCATTAATTAAGTTGTATGGATACCTGGTTTAGTGCGGGTTGTCACATTCTCCCCCCGTTAAATAAATTTCGTCCCAAAATTTAAGTTCTGCTTGTAGAAGCAGGGTTCCTAGGAAATAAGTGGGGGTATTTCTCTTTCATCCGGTCCTCACGTTCCCATGTGAATTCAGGACCATGTCTGCATTCCAACGAACTTTGACGAGTTTGACACTGCTCCGGCGGGTCTTGTTAACTTCCCAATCTGTGACCTCGACAGGTTCTTCTACGAAGTGGAGCGTGTCGTCAATATGAATCTCGTCGGTAGGAATGGCAACGTCAACTTGAGTTGGACTTTTCTTTAAATTGGATACATGAAATGTATCGTGAACACCATTCAGTTCAGTAGGTAGGTCCAACTTGTATGCTACTGTCTCAATTCTTTCCAGAATTCTGAAGGGACCAATGTAGCGCGGATTTAACTTTCCATGCTTACCAAAGCGTGCCACCCCCTTTCCAGGGTGAAACCTTCAATAACACCATTTCCCCAACTTGGAAATCCACATGTTTCCGGTTTGGATCCGCGTAGGCCTTTTGTCTGTGGCGAGCGGCTTCGATGCGTTTAAGTATTTGCGCGATCTTGTCTGTCGTCTCTTGGACGATCTTGGGACCAGCAAGCTGCCTATCACCTGCGTCAGACCAACATAGTGGTGATCGGCACGTGCGTCCGTATAGGGCCTCAAATGGCGCGACACCAATACTGGTGTGGTAGCTGTTGTTGTATGAAAATTCGACCAAAGGTAAGTGTTTATCCCAGCTACCGCCTAAATCCATAACACATGCCCTCAGCATGTCTTCCAAAGTTTGTATCGTTCGCTCGCTCTGGCCGTCAGTTTGCGGATGGAACGCAGTGCTCAGATTCAACTGTGAGCCAAAAGATTCTTGGAAGGATTGCCATATTCTCGACACAAACCTTCCGTCACTATCAGAGATGATTGAGAGAGGTACTCCATGGCGTGCGACAATCTCTCTCATGTAAATTTCCGCAAGTTTACTAGTACTGTCTTTCTCCTTGATTGGCAGAAAGTGTGCGGATTTTGTTAGGCGGACAACAATCACCCAAATCATATCATGGCCTCTTGGCGTTCTTGGCAATTTCGTAACAAAATCCATTGAGATTTGTTCCCATTTCCACTTGGGAATCTCAGGTTGTTGCAGGAGTCCCGAAGGCTTCTGGTATTCCGCCTTGACCTTAGCGCACGTTAAACATTTGCTCACGTAAACAGAAACGTCGCCTTTCATCCTAGGCCACCAATAATAATTTTTGAGATCCTGGTACATCTTATCCGATCCAGGGTGGATAGAGTACCGTGACTTGTGCGCTTCATCGAAAATAACTTCCCTTGATCCACCAAACAGAGGAACCCAAATCCTTTTCTCAAAACATAATGTTCCTTCCTCGTTTGGTACCAAAAGCTTCTCCATTCCACGGAGATATTCTTCCTCAAGGTTTTCCTCCTTGAGAGCTTCCTTTTGTGCAGCACGAATGCGCAGGGAAAGATCGGTTCGTATGATCATTTCCAAAGCTCTAACCCTTATGGGCTTGATCCTTTCTTTTCTACTTAGGGCATCGGCGACTACATTCGCCTTCCCTGGACGATATTTTATCTCGCAGTCGTAATCGTCCAACAATTCAACCCATCGTCTTTGCCTCATATTCAACTCCTTCTGGTTGAATATATGTTGTAGGCTCCTGTGATCTGTAAAGATTGTGCACTTCGTACCATACAGGTAGTGTCTCCAGATCTGTAAAGCGAAAACCACTGCGCCAAGCTCTAATTCGTGTGTGGTATAGTTCTTTTCGTGCACTTTCAGTTGGCGCGATGCGTAAGCAATAACCTGTTGGCGTTGCATCAACACGCAACCCAATCCTTGACGCGATGCGTCGCAGTATACCACAAAATCGTCGGTACCTTCTGGTAGAGCTAAAATTGGCGCGTTACAAAGCTTATCCTTCAATATCTGAAATGCTTCATCCTGTTTGATTCCCCAATCAAACGTCTTGTCCTTCTGCGTGAGGAGCGTCAAAGGTTGAGCGATTTTCGAGAAATCCTCGATGGACCTTCGATAGTAGCCAGCCAAACCCAAGAATTGTCGAATCTCGGTTGGCGTTGTAGGCGTTTCCCAATTCTTGATTGCCTCGATCTTTGTGGGTTCAACATGAATTCCATTTCCATTAACCACATGTCCAAGAAACTGGACTTCGCGTAGCCAAAACTCGCACTTGGAGAATTTGGCGTACAGTTGTTCTTTCTTTAGCAGCTCCAATATGGTTCTAAGATGTTGTTCGTGTTCAGCCTTCGTCTTTGAGTAAATCAGGATGTCGTCGATGAATACAATCACGAACTTGTCTAAGTATGGCTTGCAAACTCTATTCATCAAGTCCATAAACACTGCAGGTGCGTTTGTCAAACCAAATGGCATAACGAGGAACTCGTAGTGTCCATAACGAGTTCGGAAGGCTGTTTTCGGGATACTTTCCTCCTGTATCCTTAGTTGATGGTATCCAGATCGAAGATCGATCTTAGAGTAACAGCTTGAACCTTGAAGTTGGTCAAACAGATCATCAATTCTTGGCAGAGGATACCTGTTCTTGATCGTCAGCTTGTTCAATTCTCTGTAGTCAATACACATGCGGAAACTTCCGTCCTTCTTCTTGACAAACAGGACCGGAGCTCCCCAAGGCGAGAAGCTTGGTCGGATAAAACCCTTGTCTAACAACTCTTGAAGTTGTGTTGACAATTCCTGCATCTCAGACGGGGCAAGTCTATATGGTGCCTTAGCCACAGGCGCGGCGCCTGGAGCTAAGTCGATGTGAAACTCCACTTGCCTTTGAGGTGGCAGTCCGGGTAAGTCTTCTGGGAAGACTTCTGGGTATTCCCTTACGACAGGGATGTCTCCGATTCTTGGCTCAGCAGCCTTCTTATCCACGATGTGTGCCAGAAAAGCAACACATCCTCTCTGTAAACACTTCCTTGCTTTCAAGCAGCTGATAAATCTTAGCGGCGTGTCACGCTTCTCTCCGTGAACCACAATTGTCTCACCATCATCAATTGGGATACGAACAGCTTTCTCGTGACATACTATCTCAGCCTTGTTTCCGGATAACCAATCCATTCCTACCACCACGTCGAAGCTTCCCAATTCGACTGGTAGTAGATCCAAGGTAAACTCACGTTCTCCCAGTTCTATCACACAGCCTCTGATTACTTCGTTGGCTTCAACTAACTTTCCATTAGCTAATTCGATCGAGTAGGGGATATCTAACTTACTAGCGGTTAAACCAGGTATATTCTTAAATTCTAATGACACGAAGCCATAACCGGCACCAGCATCAAACAAAATAGGTGCAAAAGTTTTGGTTGTTAGAGAACGTACCAGAAATCACACCTGGATCCTGGCATGCCTCACAAGCTCTGATGTTGGATTTTCTCTCACGGTCTTGTTTCAACTTCAGGCATTCCCTCTTAAAATGTCCAACTTCCTTACAATGGTAGCATCCTATCATTCGGCCATTTCCTTTCCCATTTCCACCTAGAGCGTTGTTACTGTTTTCTCCTTGTATGGAACTCTTCATCCCGCAACCTTCCTTGCTGTGTCCTTTCCTCCCGTACCAAGGCTTCTGACATCCACCATCACGGTGACACTTGCACTCAGCACATCTTGGTTTGGTTTCTAAGTAAATCTTATCATTGGCCTGTTTGTTGTTAGGGAAATCTTTCTTGAAATGCCCTTTGTCCCCGCAGTCAAAGCAACCTCGAATAGATCTTTGTTCATCGTTGCTCATTTGGGTATCTTCGGTAAGCTTCCTTTTGTTCTTTCCAGACGACTCTACCTGAGTTTTCTTGTCAGGGTTTGCAAGTTTTTCTAGTCTATTTGCTTCTGTAACGAGTGCCAAACCCATCTTACTTGCAGCAATGGTTGTTGGTGGCGTAGATGCTGTCATCAAGCTCAAGACTTGAGGCGCCAGTTCCCAAATGAATTGTTCCAATTTCTTCAGTTCTGGTTTTACCAGGTATGGAACAATTTGTGACAGATCATGGAGTCGTTGCACGTACTCCAACACCTTCGGACCTTCCATCATTAGGCTCCGCAATTCATCTTCCCACTTCTGGGTTTCCGTGTGGGGGCAATACTTCTTATGCATCATTCCTTTCAACTCATCCCAAGTTAACTCGTATGCTGTAGTTAGGCCCATTATTCGAACCTGAAGATTCCACCATAATCGAGCTCCATCTTGAAACAACTCAGAAACGTATGGGACCTGTTGTTCTGGCGTACAGCCACTCATTCGAAAGATGGATTCCATACTTTCAATCCATTTTACAAAAGTTATGGCACCCCCAGTGCCGTCGAACTTCGGAGGCTTGTAGTTGAGGAAGTGCCAGTAGGAACAACTGTTATTTTCTGAGGTACCTTTGATTGGTTCGGAGCGCAGGGCCTCGTGCTGTGCTATAGCTGCAGCAATTATCTCTTTAAGTTCTGCCTCAGAGGTGGGCATGCGCATTTCGCGTCTTGGCGGCATCTTCTAAAAGATGTTTCACATAGGTTAGGTCATAGAAAGTGAAGTGTACGTATGCATTCAACAATACCAACACATAACATCTCATGTTATCAACAAGTCAATCACATAACCTCTTATGCTATAGGACATAAACAATTGATTGAACATCGCATGTGATGAGAATACTGCGATTGTATTGCCACAATTCGAGACCACAATGTAAAGCTCACAAGTACACCACTATATCATACTACGTCAATGACTTAGTAGGGGACGACCCTAGACAGGTCGTGCGATCGCTGGTCAGGTTCAGGAGTCTCTGGTTCGTCCTTTCTCAAATTTCAGGACTCCACGTCAAGTTTCTGAATTTCTGTCCTAAAACAACATTTCTTCTCAATCGTTTCCTTGAGCTCGTCCCAGCTCAGTGTATAAGTAGCGTCTGTGCCAAGGGTCTGAACCTGGAGGTTCCATTAAGAGAGTGTGCCATCTAGAAATATTCCTGAGATGTAGGTAACACTCTGTTGGGGCGAACAGTTACTCATTCTTAGAGTGGAGTCGATCTTTTGGGCCAACGAACAAATGCAACGGTGCCTCCGGTTCTGACAAAGTTCAAAGGCTTGCAGTTCGGGAACTGTTTATAGGTGCAGCCAGTTGGAGGGTTATCTCCAGTAATGCCATCGTTGTACTTAGAGTGGAGGGCTTCATGTCGTGCATTTATCTGTGAGATGCGTTCTTGAAGCTCGGCTTCTGTCCTTGGCAATGTACTGGTGTTTGTGTCACGCCTGGGTGACATTCCCTTTTTTTTTGTCGAAATAGCGTGAAGCGGGTTGGACAACGTTTCAATTGTCTATGGGGTATATATATAGCAACGTAAGCCATCATGTAATCACCCCATTTCACACGCAAATATACTCACTGTATAAGTGGGGAAATAAATTCCTGAGCCTTCACATAGGCTTGTCAATTTGGCTTGTTGCTTGTATTAGAATGAACTCGAGGCTACATCGCCTAGGTCATTTGTGTTTAGGTTATTTCCTGCTGCATTGGTTATCATTAGCTTGGCCTGCAGAGTCCACCAGGATTCCTGTGCACTACAAATCGTTATTACGTGGGCCCCCGTAATAATAAATTGTCTTGCACAGTTACCCCAAATTTTTCTCTCATCCAAGCAGATGATCAATCAAGGAGCAACAGCCGGTGCATTGGCATGAACAGGGTCATATTCCAATGCGGGGTCAGGAGCAACGCCTGGCTCAGGGGCCACGGTTAGCTTCGAATCAAAAACTCCATCTCAAAATCAGCTGGATCAACAATCACAGGGGTTACAGGATCCCCCAAGGGCTGGTCTAAGTGCATGAACTCAATGTCATGGTCTGGATCAACACCAGGCGGAAAAACAGAATTGTCCTCATAATCGCGATCAAACTCAAAGCTGTGTGTGGGATCCGGTTTAGCTGATGATGCCATATCAGGGTCGGCGTCGTGTAAGTGGTGCTGCATTCCCTGTATGTGCGAAGACGCGGATGTCAGAGACTCAAATGAGTCTGGGATAGGGAAATGAGTTTCCCCTACAGGAGCGTCCGCATGCAGTAGTCTAATGCTAGCAGCGAGAGGGCCTTGCCCTCAAGTGGGTCCTCCTCTTAATAGTTCGACATCGTCTTTAGAGGCAATGTCGGGGGCATATCAACAACGAGATAAGCGGCAAGGGGCACAGGAGCAGGGATCACCGCCAGTGGCAAATTCTCAACAAGATGGCCATCAGTAGGCTCTGCTACGACTTCAGGCAGTGCACAAAGGGCTGAAAGTCGTCATTGTCTGTGCCGGTAGTATCAGAAATGTACACCTCGTGCTTCGTTGAACTATGTCGTCTGATACTATGGTCATGGGGTTCGTAGTGCCCATCTTTCTAGTACTTGATGAAAGCATAACGTTTGTAACACATATACGTATAATAATCAATCATATAATCAGTTAATCACATAGTCACCAAGTAAGCATTCAACTCATCTTCCTAGTCCCACTAGCCAACATTCCTAGTCCCACTAGCCAACACTCCTAGTCCCACTAGCCAACACTCCTAGTCCCACTAGCCAACACTCCTAGTCCCACTAGACCGAACCTCAGCCTCCCAGACTGAGCCTAGAATAATGAATAAAATGTGCTCAACATTTGTTTGAAAAAAAAAAATTGTGGATCTGGACTTAAGTGGTATGCAGTAAAAATGTTTTCGTGAGAGCCCTAGTGATCATAGTCTAGACTCGAGAGAGAATCCTAGTTCGCTATGATCAGAGCTCTGATACCAAGCTGTCACACCCTGGCTTTGCGGAAGCGTGGCTAATTTTGGTGTGACTTCTTAATACCATAGCTTAATCATACCAAAGCTATATGAGTTAAAACATGCAAGATCATCCATTAAGTTTCGAAAACCAAACACAATACCATTGTTTTTAACATATCCTGACAAACATAATCTTGTTCAACAAACTTTACAAACTGAAACACAACATAGACATGGTTTAAGGACTGTGTCTTGTCCAGGAAAGAGACACATCCCCTAGACCCCGGATGACCTTGGAAACTAGTGCAGCGGAAAACGTGCCATACCGTGCCAGATCTCGTTAATTTCCTGAAATACATGTAAGTTGAAAAATCAACAATAATGTTGAGCGAGTTCATGTGCAAGTGAGTAAGTAAAACACTTGTAAGTATAAAAGTTTCCTGGTATGTAGCAGTGTAAGAGGACTTGTGATCACCAATGGTTTGCAAGGCCATTAGCATGTCGTGAAATGCAAGTAGGAAGACACAACCCTAGCCGATTTTTGCGTTGGGCAACCAAGTCACTCCAGGTCCGTTCTGTTGGCCTCAGAGAGGTCCGTTTGGCCTAGAGCTGGGCTCGCTACACCCAGATAGATCTACCGCTCGAGTCCCTCGGTGTTCTAACTACCCATTCACATGATCTAAACCTCCTTACGTAATTCATACCGTGTATAAAGTACTTGTAAACAAATTAACATGTATTTCACCCCCGCAGTTAAGTAAACTGAAAACAGTTAGAGAAAAGGGGGACATGAACTCACTGTGAGGCGTCTCTACCAAGTATCCCTGAATCAGAAAGCTGCGCGACGACCTACAAGTGCTAATTCTATTAGACGGACGGCCGTGCCTTAGCTTTATAGTTTATGTTTTTGGGAAATAGTTAGATAACTATTTCGTGTTTACTTTTTGTATATACTTGGTAGCTAAACTCCTTCCCAAGGATGGGGGATACAATACATGTGCGTAAGTTACGTTTTATCAATCGTGTGGTAATGTAATTACCAGTGTAACTTATATAGTTATGGTGAAAGCGTTCGCAAAGTTTTGGGATCATTAACGCTTGTAAATATTATTTTTACTTCTAAAAATAATATTTATGTATTTCACAAACTAATCATAAACAGTGTTGTGACAATATATATATTCATCACGTTAAACCTTGTGAAAATCCCACCTCCGAATATTTAGTAAATAATGTCATGGCGAAATTTATGTTTCGAAAATATGTCGAAAATAGTTCTAACACTTGTGGTGTAAATAATTCTAAGTGTTAGGTTTTTTTTTTTTAGAAAATTTCGCCAGAGTTTCCTCTGTAACTGGAGGTGGCCACGCTTTCAAGCGTATCATTTTCTTTTGAAATCAACTCATGATCATCATCAATCAACCTTTACGTTTTAACACGCAAAATACTACCATTGTTATTTTCAGTTTAAATATGTGAAAACTAGACTGTTTTCGGGCGATTAAATAAAATACTTAACCCCTTCCAAAAATTCCCAGATTTTTGTGGAACGTCATAAACGACCCACAATTTATTGTGTAAAAATTTCGGGGTCCAGTTCATTACCAAAAATTTATAGAAAATCGTTTACCGAACTGTGGTCAGATTTGTCACATTCTGATCACAGTTTACGGAAAAATTCGTCAAAAATTCCCCGTAAGTCCGTTTATCGAAAATCCAGTTTGAGGGTCACAAATACATCTGTGTTCATCTTTGATAAAAGTTTCAGGGGCTGGTTCGGTTCAGGTTTTAGGTTGTGATCGAAAACACACAGCCCAATTTTCTGCAGTAACAAACAGCCCTAGCTGCTGTCACGGAAACAGATTTTTAAAATAGTAACCGACCTCAGAAAAATATGATTCCAGCGCCATTTTCTTCGTTTTTCGAAATGACACGATTTAGGCTTTTGAAATTCTGTTTTTCGAGTTTTTAAGGTACGTTTACAGCCTGTTAAAGGCGGCTGAAACAGTGACTCAGCATGCTGTTTTGTGATTTCGATGTTATTAAATCGCGTCATAAGTGTCCGATTAGCGGGTTAAACAAGAAAACGACTTTTAAATATCAAGTATGTGTTAACCAACCCTTAAACCGACAAGATTCCACTTCATAAATCATACACAAGTAAACCTTTATGTAGATTTAATGTTCATAACTTATGTTTCATATTTCTCTAATATTCTTGTGATTTAGTGGTTTAAACAACAATACATCATGCCATATGCCATAATTTTCGAACAAGATGAGGTCAAGTATAAGGAAACTTACTACTAGCCTCTAGCTAGGGAAGAATCTAATGAAATGTGATGAGAAAATGATGGTGAAAGAAGACTAGAACGAGCTCCTTTGAAGTCCCTTTAAGTTGCAACCTCCATAGATCCTTTGAAGCTTGAATGAAAGGTATAAAATGAAGAAGATGATGATGTTTAAAGGTGGTGATGGTGTGTTTGGTTTGGGCAGCCGATCAAGAGGGAGAGAGAGTGGATGGAGTGTGCAATCTTGTGAAGTATGGCATGTAATCTTACTTATAATGATCACACATTTTATGTTTACTTACACAAGCAAGTGATCTAATAAACAAATCAACTAAAATCTTGCAAGATATATGAGGTATGGTAGATAGATATGTGGGGTCCCACCTTGGGCATTAAAATCGTTGGGGGGGGGGGGTATGTTGTAAATATTGTGACTAAATGCAAGTAATAGATAAATGTAAGTAATGTGGTGACATAAGTTAGTTGGTTTATTTTTAGCGGGTGTTATGGCATACGGGGATCATTAGTAGCCATAAATAGTAAAACAAAGTGTCTGCCAAAAATTTAGTGTCCCGGGTAATGTCCGGTTATACGATTAAGTACCGCTCCGTTAAAATGTTTAATTATGTCGATAAAGGTCCTTTATGTATATTTTTGTAACATAAATTATTCCCGGTACTTAGGAAAATATACGGGACCGTTCTGAAGTGTTTTTGCACTGTATTAGCAATTTAAAATGCTGAGTTCTATAATAAAGCGCAGAATTTTGTGTTTAAAGTACGTTTTAGGCACCTCCAATCAGTGTATCTTATTCCTAGAGACGCGGTACCACAACCCTTATATCCCTACACTCACTACCAGTGTAGCAAAAATATATGAGGCTCTTAACAGGCCTTAGAGGCAGTGTCTGCCTGATGCTGGTTATTTCAGCATGTTCACTGTGTATCCGTTTAGTGCTACTGTGCTTTTTGTGCATCATGTTTGTCACTAAGGTGCCGTATGTAAATAATGTAGTGACAGCATATAAAGTATGATGCAAGTAAGTGCATGTATCAGTATGCAGTTAGCAGTTTATCAGCTAGTTTCAAACAAGCACAGTAATTAAGCAGTAATTTATCATTAATTAAGTTGTATGGATACCTGGTTTAGTGCGGGTTGTCACAGAGGAAGTCCCTCATAAATTTTGAATATTTAGGCATTTGAGTTAGGACTTCGATAAATGGAATATTAACATGCAATTGTTTTAGTAAATTTTCGAACTTTGCGAATTGCTTATCGGTCTTTTGACGAATTAACCGACCAGGGTATGGAACCGGAGGAGTCTTAGTAGGCTCTTGAATTGGTGGAGAAGCCTTCTCTTGTCGGGGCGTGGGTGGAGTTGTGGTTTGGCTAGATTGGCTTCTTTTAGTGGGCGGTAATGGAGCCTCCTCGGGACCCACGGTACGGTTTCTCAATGTGATGAGATGTACCTGCGCCTTTGGGTTGGTTTCGGTATTACTTGGTAACGCACCATGTGGTCTCTCGGAGAAATTCTGAGCTATTTGATTTAATTGCTTTTCAATGTTTTGAATACTAGCTTGTTGATTTCTAAAATTCGATTCCAATTGTTGAAATCGGTCTGAGTTTTTCTTTTCGGTGTCGGAGATGAGGCGAGATACAGTATCTTCAAGCCTTTCTCGTCCACCTTGTTGTTGAGAGAAATTTTGTGACTCGATTCTTGGTTGTTGAAAGTTTGTTCGTTGGTTTAGATTTTATTGGTTACTACCATTGCCGGGTTCTCTCCAACCAAGGTTAGGGTGGTTATGCCATCCTTGGTTGTAGGTACCCGTTGGAGGACCCGACGGCCTAGGTCTATTATCAATGTAGTTTACCGATTCTGTTTGATCATCTATTTCTCTCATACAACTCCAATTTTCATGTGGCCCACCACACCCCTCACAAGCCATGACCGAGGCTGTTTTTGCCATTTCTGGCTTTTTGATTTTTGAAGAAAGGACCTCGATTTGGGCTTGTAAAGAAGTGCTTTATGGGCGCCCGGGGCAATAGATTTATTGCCTCGGGGAGTGTGCCACTGAAAATTAGTTTGAGCAATTTCTTCAATTTGATTATATATTTCATTTGGGCGACGCTTACCTAAATGACCCCCGGAGCTAGAGTCAAGTGTTTGTCTAGTGTGTGGCAACAACCCATTGTAAAAAGTAGATACTTGTTGCCACACTGCAAGACCGTGATGAGGACACTTTCTTAGTAGCTCCTTGAACCTTTCCCAAGTTTCATATAAGGATTCCCATCCTCTTGTGAATATGTATTAATTTCAGTCATTAATTTAGCCGTTTTAGCTAGAGGGAAATCTTATATAGAAACTTTTGGGCTAGTTCATCCCAGGTGTTTACCGAGCCAACTGGGAGGGTATTAAGCCAAGCCTTAGCTCGGTCCTTCAGTGAAAATGGAAACATTCGAAGGCGGATGACGTCGTTTGATGCTCCATTGATCCGAAAGGTATCATATATTTCTAAGAAATTAGTAATATGTAGATGAGGATCCTCGTCCGTAAGCCCATGGAAGGTTGCGGAGTTTTGAAGCATTTGTATCAAATGTGGCCGAAGTTCGAAGTTGTTGGCTTCGACATTCGGTGCATTGATAGCGACGCCGAGATTACCTACGGTGGGTCGTAGGTAATCCATGAGGGTACGTTGGTCCGCCATTGGAAGTGGGTCCCCCGAAACTTTCTCTTGGTTTTTAGCTTTAAGTCTTCTTCTTAGAAAGCGTTTGGGTTCGTCTAGGGGTTCTTTTATGTCTCTACTAGAACTGGAGCTCATACACTATGTGGAAAATTCAGATGTGGTGCCTGGGTTCCAAGTCCTGCAATAAAAACAAAAAAGAACGTTGGTCAGAAGCTTCACCACGGCCCCGTGTTCAGATGAACACGACCCGTGGTCGGAGATACATTGATTGTTTTCCGGATCCCTGTTACTGGGGAGTTCGACACGGCCCCGTGTTGCACCGACACGGCTCCGTGCTCAACTCTCTGTAACTCGGAAAATAAAAACTGCCAGTAATAATGCGGGGCACGGCCCGTGTCCGACTAGGCACGGCCCGTGCTGAGCTCTGCAGAAACTGAAAAATCTAAGAAAATCCTAAAAAAACAGAAAAATTAGAAAAAACGATTAGGCCGTTGATTCCTAACTTTCTTAAAATCCTTGTGTCCCTGGCAACGGCGCCAAAAACTTGATGCGCGGGTGGTGTTATAGGTTTTTATGTATATTTTTTGCCCTTTTTACACGTTAGTCAAGTTTTAAATTTATAAAACACGATATTTTACTAACACCAAACACACATATGGGCAAGTGCACCCATCGTGAGCGTAGTATAGTGTTGGTAAGATACCGAGGTCGTCCAAGGACACAAGAGCTTTTAATACCGGTTTATCCTCAACGTCTAATCAAATCAAAAGTTAGAAAAGGTTTTTTAAACTAGAAAAATAAAACTAAAATGCTGAAAAATAAAATAAAAATAAAAACAGATAGACAAGATGAATCACTTGGATCCGACTAGTGTTTAGTGTAACCTTTGATTATTTCCGCACTTTTGCACTTTTTAAGAGATTATCTTAGTTATTGTACTCTTTTGAAGGTGTCGTTACCCTCAACCCAGTAGTTTGAGTCAGCAAGGATACAATCCTAAAGGGTTGGATTATTGAAAGATAATTAATTAAGTTATTAATGCATAATGTGGTAGGCCCCTCTTTTGAAGGTGACGTTACCCTCGGCTAAGTAGTCTGAGTCAGCAGGGATACAGTCCTAAGTAGCCGGGTTAAAGTTTTAATAGTAGCTTACATATGAGAGGATCAAAGAGTTTGGACCCCCGCCATCCAATACCGGTGGGTATTGAAGGAGGTCCTACTAAATTTGACCAGGTCCTTGCAGGATCTATACACTGAACAAGGCAAGACTCTTACCAAACCATTCCCTTAACCCCCGACCAGGCAGCCAACATATCTCCATATAGACCGTGGAGATATGAATGGTTAAAATATTTTATTTTATATAGACAGTAAAATAATGCCAAGACACCACAGACAAATGATAAGGAAGAATCACCTTCAACATAAGAAATTAGTTATTAAAGTTATTAATACATAACCAAATAAAAAGTGCGAAAAGATTAAAATAGAAAGTATTACACTAGACACTTGTCTTCACCAAGTGATGTAAGAGACTTAGGCAAACATGGCCTTTGATTGTCAAGAACTCTTACGATCGATATTGGATCCCGAGACTACTCACACACTCTATGATGGATGATGGTGGTGGATGATGGTGTTGTGATGGTGGTGGTGGGTGGGTGAAGTGTGAGAGATGTGGTATGCCAAGGGATGGTTTGCAAATGAGCCAAGCACCCCTATTTATAGCCTGAACAGCAGCTTGGGCATGGCCCCGTGTCCATCCTCCTTCTCTTTCTTCATTAATTGCAGTTTGTCTGCATTAGTTGACCACGCCCCCGTGTCCGTTGGGCACGACCCCGTGTGCAGATGCGTATCTGTACTATCAAGATTTCCCCAGATTCTGCGAATCCTAGAGTTGACCACGGCCCCGTGTCCGCTGGGCACGCCCCCGTGGTGGGTGATAGAAGCTTCTACAACTTTGTCTTTTCTGCAGACACTTGGGCACGCCCCCCGTGCTCACTGAGCACGGGGCGTGTTCAGCCTTCTGTTCTCTTGTTTTTGCTTGGGAAGATGCTGTCAGGGGGTAGGGGATGCCACGTTTATTCCTTTTCTTGTATTAATGTTAGATTTAGCTGCCTTTTTGCTTCTTTTGTTCATTTGAGGTTATTTAATCCTGAAAATACAAAAGGAAGACAAAAACATACTTTTTCCAACATTAGTACTAAAAAAGGGTTAGTTTTATGTCACATTTGATGTAATTTATATGTTACATTTTATACACATCAATAAGCAAAGGGGGCAACGTATCTTATATAATGGATATTCATACAGTCGAAGGTGTTGAAGTAGACTTCGAAGAGTTGCGGGATCTTGCATACAAAGATTCACTGGTTGAACAAGTACTAGAAGAAGTTCGCAGAGTATTGTGGCTAAAGGCTCCTTTACCTAATTTGACTCAAAGAAACGTTATGGGGATATCAGAGGAGAATACTCCAGGAAAATTCCTAGCTGTGATTTTGATTCATAGAATAACTTGGTTATAATCAAAAGAACTGATGGTGTCTAGTGCTTTAGACCACATTTTAAGAACCTCAGCACCCTTCCTGCACATGTTTTGCACTACATTGCTCAACTCGATCTGAATACTCTGACTTCAAATGGAATAATTATGGTGCTGAAAAGGATACTTGAAGAAGAAAGTAGGCCTAGTAGTGGAATTGCTTCAAGCCAGTTGTGGGCAGGCGAGTCAAAGCCAAAGATAAGTTCACTGGCAAGGTTAAGTATAAGGTTATGTAACATCCTGCTTGGTGCTTGAGGAAGATACCCATGAGACAGTTTAACTTTGATAGTATGAATGGAATTGGATACTGGTATATAGATGGTAAAACAGGTGAGGCTGTTATTACCAGGATGAAAGTTACCGATGTGATTGTCAAGGTTCTCGATCTAATATGGCTTGTAAACGTCAAACTTCAAGATTTGAAGAGATTAAAATGGCACTCACTTTAGTACCTCAAAGAAGACAGAGATATTGCTATACCATTCATCAGGTTTGTCTAGTTTTGTGTAAAGCATCAAATTGGAGCTGGGAGTGAATACTCGAAGATTTGATGAAGATTGTTACAAGACTTGCAGATCCCGCACATATCAAAGGAGAGTCTGTAGGTGCACCTTTGGTGATAAGTGATGGATTCTACCAACTCTTGATTGTCCAGGGTCTGTTTTGTATTTCTTGTAAAGTCTTTGTATAGTCTGAATTTACCAGTAAATTTAGAAGGTTTATGATGTTAGGTTATTGTTCGAGTTTGTTGGTTTGTATCAGTGTTTTGTCCGACTTTATGTTAAGTTCGGATAGATTAGTCAGGACTTATGTGAGTCTGAGTTTGTATATTCTGAATCTGGAACTGTTGTGTTCCGGATTTAGTCATTGTATAAATACTGAATGAAATGAAATGACGAGTAGCTTTTTGGGAAAACTTTCTATGCAAGACTTGTTCTAGAAAGTGAAACAAACCCTACCATTGTGTATGCTTTCTCTGTGTGTGATTGTTCAGCTGTGTGATCGGTGAATACTCAGTGTATTCACAGATTGATTAATTCTCTCATCTTCTATTCCTTCTGTACAAGATCTATGGAGCGGTGCAAGTCACGTGGTGGTTTCCGCACACCACGTGTGTGTTGAGCGGTCCGGGTTCATGTGTTCGAGGTGCGTAAGGCGGCCTTACAAAATACAGTTTCAGTGTCTATTCAGTTCAGTCTCTGTTCTATTATGTTTTGCTTCCGCTATTTGGTCTTTACTTGTACTATTGATTCTTCCGTTATTGAGAAACGTTTGGCTTAGCCGTTGTTTTTTTTCTGTGTGTGTCTTATTTATTTGACAGGCAATCTGGTAAATGTGGGGATTAAGTGAGGAGTGCCTTGGAGGTCAAGATTTATTTTGTTACCGTAATGTAAGAGAATGTAATAAGGATTCTTTTAATTTAATTCTTGGATTGGTTTTGGATTTGAAGAGTGACACGTCAGCCCTAGCGGGGTTGGAGTGTTATATATCAAACTATAGGAACTTATCCACGGTTCTAATTGTGTGATCAACAATAACTATGTGATCAACAATAACTGTGAGATTACTAGTAATCAGTGTTAGTACATATGACCAATGAGTTACTACTTAGAGAAGCCACTCATGAGTAGTAACTAAGTTATTACTAATAGAAGAAAATCATCGGCGATAGCTAAGTATTGATAGAAGAACTGTTGGTAACAATTACTGGAATTAACAACCAACCATTTTAACCACCAAACTGACGTACTTAATAATTTGTTGTTTCAATAAATCATCGCGATAGTTTGCAACCCCTAACTAAACATAAATACTAGTTATAGGTTATCTAAGACATTACCTACAATATATGCACCAAGGTCACCATAGTTGTGTGCCATATGTAGCAGTGGCGGATCTAAGAACTTTTTTAAATGGGTTCCTTTTGGTAGATTCTAACTAATTCTCACTATTTTTTTCCAAATCATACGAGGTTCTCACTAATTTTTCACATTTTTTCTAAACCGAATAGGTTTTTGGGAACCCACAAAAGTGGCCTAGATCCGCCACTGATATGTAGGCTTAGCATTGCCTTTCAAGATTTAGTCTTGAGCTCAAAGAACTCAAGGATATACAGAAGAGTTGACTGGAAGAATGAGCAAACGGAGCCCAGTGAAAGGATCTTCAAACTGGATAGCTCAATGAGGTTCACAGTGAGATCCATGTGTATGCATATCTTGGGAAAGGTTATTGAAGACCCTACACATCCGCAGAGATGAACCTGATCTTACCTACCTGGAACAAAATTATCCATTGTCCTCCGTGTGATGAAATATTCTTAAAAACCAAATACACTTCTTTGTTGAATGCTATGTGAAAAGGTCTTATTGGAGACAATTTTTAACTGGTTGAGAAACTACTGGACCCTCGATTTTTAACATCCAAGACATCATCAACTTACCATACGCAATGAAATTATTTTCCAAGAAATGATTGCTTGTTCTTCAATGGAGTGGGTTGTCTAGCCTTTGGATGGTATAGAGATCTAGGATCAATGGTATGATCAAGTCAAAGAAGCCGAGAGCAAATCGTTGGGATGATGTCCTTTTGTTTTATTTCTATTGTATTAAAGCCGATATATATCTATTATGGTCAATGTTAATCAGTTTGATTGGAGACGTCACCCAAGTTCATCTTTAATCATTCCAATATAATTCTAATTTCATACCGTCGAACTTAATTTGGCTAGACAAAAAAAAAAAAAATAATAATAATAAATAAATAAATAGAAAAGAAAAGAAAAAAAAATAAGATTCATCTATTACGACACAAACTCATATTTTTGTCATCAGTTTTTAAATTTTACGTGGAGATATAAATGGAATCTTTCCCACACAATCACATGAGAGGGGTTGATGTAGTTGTTTTATGAAATCCATGCAATATGTTGGAATATCTCTGTTACCTAGGGATGCTATTAAACTAATTAACAATAAAATTGCACTTCTTTCCAGTAATCACATGTACGGGACACATATTCTTTTGTAGAGGCAAGACAAATATTTCCCATAGCATTATTAATTAAAAGAAAGACATAAGGAACTGATAACTAGTTAAATTTGTCTTAAAAGTATAATAAAGAGCCAGAACCACTCATGGCTTCTTGATCTTGTAAAGGATAGAGAATGCAAGTATAGTTTACTTTTGAAAAATTCATCAAAAACTTCAACAAGTTGAAGAGAGCTCAAACATATACACACATTTAAAGAAGACACCAGATGATTACTGACTAATATATGAAATGGGATATATGTCTCTTCAAATATAATAAGAATTTAAAATACCTAAAACACTGTTTCTTTGTAAAAGCCGGGCTCTTACCGGAGTGGTTTTAATATTGTTGCATCAAAATTATGTTTTTGTTACAGGGGTAGTCTTAATATGGTTGCATCAAAATTGTGTTTTATAACTGGGGTAGTATTAAGACATTCATGATATGCATGCTATGTATCACTTGTACCTTGGGTGGCGGATCTAGCCTTAAAATTAAAGGGTATCCTAAAATTTTTTTTTTTTGGATCAGGGGTATCCTTTATACAACACTGAAAAAAAAATTACACTACGTAGACGGAGTTAAGGAGTAATTGTACGCTACGGAGACAAAGTTGAGAGGTAGCCCGTACTACCTCTGCTTGTACACTACGTCCGCTAGATGATACATTATCCGTGACATTAACTTGTACACTACTACGGACAGTGGCGAAGCTTGACTCGAATGACGGGGGGGTCGAAAACGTATATACCTAAAAATTTCTATAGAACAGGGGGGTCAAAAACGTATATACCCAAAAATTTCTATACGAAAACCACATATATAACACTACTGAGCGAAAAGTTCGGGGGGTCGGACGCCCCTCCCCGCCCCTTATATCCTTCGCCTCTGACTACGGAGACAGAGTTGAGAGGTAGCCCGTGCTACCCCTGCGTTATTTTTCAATGATTAATTTATTTAATTTGGATTTCTAGTAGATGCAGAACCGATAGCTTCTTGCGATACTACTACGAGTATATCGTTAGAATAAAGATCTAAATCGTATACTTTTTCTACATTAAAAAAATTACTATTGTTCTATAGAAAAACACTTGCACTAGTTAATTTTGAATGCTAGAATACAACTTTACAGTTGGTGTCCTTTTGTCTGAAGACAGCCATTCTTACAAGGTGGAAGAAATGTTTTCCCCTTTACGATATTGATTGTTTGTTTGCAACAACAAAAAACCAAATGTGAAGGAAAAATAAATCCATCTTTTGTTTACATGTGGGAATCTAAAAAGCTTACAAATTAAGGTCTAAAGGCAAATTATGTAGCTATAGTAGCAAACAAGAAAAGATCAAAGTATGACAAACAATAAAACAAGACTAATAGCATATGGTTTTCTTTCAACTTCAGAAAGATGATAGAACAAAAAAAAAAAGTAAAAAGTGCATAATCTAGAACAAGTACCTCAAGATCTCACTTAGAATTTTGTCTCATTCATATAGTCAGATCCAGAGTACTTGCCCTTTTTGCTTTCTGATCATTAAAATGATCATCTTCTCTTATTAACTTGTTTCGGGTTCTTGAGAGAGAGGGTGAGCACAATGACAATGACAAGTTACCTTCTCCTTCACCATTATCTCCTTCCAAATCTTTTGGGCTCTCAGTGTGTCCAGAATGAACTTCAAGAGATAGATTCAAATCAAGATCAAGATTAGAAGCCTTCCTCTTTGTTCCTCTATCTTTTCCAAGACTTGTACTTTCCAAATCTATAACGATTGGTTGATGTTCTTGAACGTTTAACGGATTGAGATTTAGGGTGTTATTTGGCAGCTTGGTGTATAGCCCTTGCAACATCTCCTTCTTCTCACTTATTCTTGATCTAAAACTATCATGAACTTCTGTGATTCGGCATGGAACTTGTGCATTGGGTGGCATATGATTATTATGGAGACTGCGACTTGTTTGTCCCACATGATTTAATGCCAAAATTCTATCGGCAGCCATGTTATAAAATCTTGGTTTTGTCTTTTCATTTGAACGATGCTCCTTCAAAGCGTTATGCATCCAATCATGATGGTAGAGTGATGCATCTCCATATCTTTAAAAGGAAAAACTAAATGATTATCCAACTTCAAAGAGATGAAACACAAGAAGAAATTGGGATCTAGAGGTGTAGTAATGATACCACAAGAATAAAAGTGATTATAAACATATGTTTAACCATGTTAGTCTTTTTTTTTCATGTAGCAAGCTCAAATATGTTTTACCTAAAGGTTGAATCACATGTTCGATTGTAGCATTGAAGCATCTGCAATTGACTTAGGTTATAAATATTAGGATCTCCACCTTCAATAGTTGGATCTGGTACTGTAATATAAAAAACGTTACATGAATCACACAACGGAAAAGAAGAGAGATATGTACAATCTAAATATATCATAGTAGGGTTAAAACATTTATCAATTACCAACCTTGGTTTGGATCATCAAACTTCTTGCTTCTATACATCTGATGAAACAAACACCCATAAGAGGTAAACTCAAAATCCTTTTTTTGTGTGTTACAGATCGATATAAAGAATCTATAGTTAAACATTTTTTTTTGTTTAATAGCAATAGATGAACCTGTAAATGACTTTTGACATGAGCGATATGAAGTCCTTTGACATTCATCAATTGAAGAACCAATTTTGGAGTTGCTTCTGCATAAAATTGAAAAAAAAAAATTGAAGAAAATATCAGATGGGGTAGAAGCTAAATAACATGTATGAACAAGAGGAAAAGAACCATGTATTATCACTTACTATCTTGTCCACCAAGCCTTTCAACTGCCTGAACAAATCTAAGATGCAGATCATTCGTCCACCGGAGTCTAGGCATCTTAGATCGGACATAAGGTCGGACGGATTGCTTCTTATCGCTCTCTTCCACCGTGCTATTGCTGGAACTTCCTCCATCTTTTAACTCAACTTCTTTTGACTCATTTTCTTCTTCCCCCTCTTCATTCGGGTACGAATCTAAACTTGTTTTCGAGCACTTGGTTTCTTCACTTCTCTCCATGCTTAGTTACCTGATCTTTCTTTGATATCCTTTTGTTTGGAAGGATACTCTTTGCGTTGCAATCATGCTTCAAACAAGTAAACCTACTAGCATTGAACACAGATTATTAGGTTTCTTCCCAAATTCTATAATCATATGTTTCCGTTATAAGAAAGAAACCTGATCAAATTCTAGGGATCAATAAATGCATTCATGAGACTTTAGACAAACATACCATCAATAACTTTGAAACCCTAGGGGATAGATCTTTTTTCAAAGATGCTCTCTCTCTCTCTCTCTCCTGTCTTCTCTCTCTATATCATGTAACATAAATAATTCTATTCCATCTATATTATATCCTGCCAGTGGGTATGGAGATGTGTACATAATACATACATAAGCTTTACATGTACTATCTACGCATCTAAATGTATACTGAAGTTTATAATATGGGGAAAAAATATATGGTAGGTCTCATATAAATTCAATCGCTATAGCACAAATTCTAACATAAAGAATATAATAATGTAGAGTAACAAATCTTGCATCAAGAAATGTTAAAATATTGTAACGTAATATAAAAATGGGGAAAAGACAGTCCTCGTTGATTAAATACCTTCTTCTACACAGAGCTACATATATACGGCAAGAAAATTCAATTGTTTGTTTAGTGAATAAGTCCAAATAAGTCCAAAGTAAACTTTTACTCCATATTTGTTTTGGCATCGCAGCATTTTATTTTTTCTTGGAAAGAGCACCAAAACACCACTGAATTTTGGAACTTCTCACATGCATTAACAAATATGAGGTTCGAACTCAGTGGTTACATGGTTGTTAAATGACACCCTTATACAACTGCAACTAAACCATTGGTTATTAGATTAAGAGGAAGTCTCGCACACTTAGAGAAACCCTACACTCAACTGACAGATAATTTGATCACCAAAGAACAAAAACGTACTGAAAAGGCCTTTTCAAAAGACATATATAAATAGTGTTCTAAGTACCGGATATATATATATATATATATATATATATAGAGGCCGGTTAACGTACAATACCACTAATCATACATTATGTAAGCGATATTCTCAGCCGTTGGATCTTCAATCCATCAAAGCCAATTTAAGTCATAAAATTAGCCAAATTAATCTATTCAAATATTGAAAAAAAAAGGTTAAAATCGTCATTACGATATCTTAATCTCTGTAACCGACGGAGATTTGAATCTTAATTTCAAAATCGTATTCCAAAATCCAACCATTAATCAAAATTCGATCCATAAAATCAAATACAACAGCATACGATTCTTATTAACCAACGTTCTTCAGCGATTTCATATATTATGATTTAGGAAGTTCAGAACAGAAACACATCGATAGACCTTCTATCGAAGAAGATGATGCAGGATAAAATTATAAATATGCGAAATACATATTGAACATTCGAAAAAGCGTTCCATACAAAAACAAAGGTTTTGGTTTTTTATAGTGTGCGAAATCATTTTTTATAACATGCGATTTTAAAAAATGGAAATAATGTTGAAGATTTCTTATCGTGTGCGAATTCTTGTTTTTACACATGCGATTCTACAAAAAAAAGTTAATGATGTTTGAGATTACTTATAGTGTGAGAATTCTATTTAACACACATGCGATTTTAAAATTGAAGTTGTTTGTTGTTTCTTAAAGTGTGCGAATTCGTTTACGAATCATATGCGATTTTGAAAAAAATGCAGTTGATGATTTCATGTAACTTTGTCCCTAAAAATGCAAAAACAAAAAATTATGAATTGATAATTAAAAAAATTAAAAATTAACTATTTTATATATATAAAAAATGAATTTATTACCGATGTGACTGTAATGTGACTTGTAATGATCAATTTTACCATAAATACTACTGAACTTACCACCCTACCTATATAATAAATTTACTATTTTAATATAAAACACCCAAGGATAACTACCTTCCATATTAAGACACTGAACACAAAAACACACCAAACACACCCACAAAAATGTCATCTGAAGATTCACAACAGATAAAAAACATTGCAATAAAGTAACTATTGTCAACTCGCACATTGACAGAAATAAGGACCGATGTCACCTCTTCTCATTTGATTCTTGATGTACAGGGAAAGATTCTTGAAGAAATCAAGAAAAATCAAGAGATGTGGGAGAGACTACTTAATGAACAACCATCAAGCTTCAGGGATGCAGCTTTGGATCACATGAAGGAACAGTCTCGAGCTGATGACTTAGCCTTCTTTTTCCTAAAAGACGCTCTAAACACTGTGAAAGAGAAGATGGAGTTCAGCTCGGCTGAACGTGACAAAATATTTGCTACAAGTAACTAGATTTCTGTTTAATGGTTTAATGGTTTTATTTGTGTTAGACAATAACAACTACTTTATATTTATGTTTTTGGTACAAGTTTTGAAAACATCTTCTGCTTCATTATAATATAATAGCATGAATGATTTAGACATATTTGTCACAAAAAAAACATGATAACTCAAAATCGCATGTACTAAAATGAAAACACAGTGAAATCGCATGTAACCTACATATATACTGATGCATATGAAATCACATGTTTACATGCTAAAATCGCATGATTGTATGATATAAACTCATATGTATGAAGTCGCATGTTTGTCTTGTAAATTCGCATGTACAGTAAAAAAAATTAATCTTTCTCAACTGAAACCTCCTCCCACTGATCTTCTTCTTCAATGCCATCATCACTACTTCCACTGTAATCTTCAAACTCTTCTTCCTCTTCATCGTCTTCGACCTCGTTGGCTTTGTGCCTGGGATCTTTTTCAATCTGGATTCCATTCATCTTCTTTTGTTGTTTGCCTTGTTTGCCTTTCAGTATCTCGCAAGTCCGAATATCATGACCTTTTTCGTTGCATACACTACATGTCCTTGACCTTTTTCCTTTCCGGCTGATCATTTGTTCCTTCTTTGATTTAATCCTTTTATGCGAGCCACGTCCTTTGTTTCTTATACCAGCCGGCACACGGACAGTAGGAGGTGCATTAGTTACTGGTTGTTGGTAACCAATCAACTTTGAAAACCGGTCAAACTTTGGATCAAGCTGCTTGGTTATACGACTCCGATCAACTTTCTCTTTAATCTGCTTCATTTGATCCCTGACTAAAACAAGTTGATCAAGGTCGGAAATCAAATTGTTAACCAAATACTCCCCTATGTAGATGATTTCACAAGCAATCTGTTTAGCCTTCTGTTGCTCATCCTTATCATTCACCTTTACATCGAACGTGGCGTTTAATTCATTCAGAACCACATCCTTTGTCCATCTCTTCATAACGTTTTTGTTTGGTATTTCTTTAACACCAAACATCTTGAAAAGAAAATAGATGTGTTTACATAGCAGCCTATACTGTTCAAAACGCAAACAGCTACACTGTGCAGTTACATCATTTTCAAGATTCTTGAAACACACCTAAGAAAACCAAAAAAAAATTAAAATTAAAATCGCATGTGTAAATGAACAATTTCGTATGTCTAAAAAATCATATAATTGAATTAATTTAAAATCGCATGGGTACATCAAAATCGTATATTGCAAAATCATGTTCTGTATGAAATTCGCATGTAGGTTTTCAAAATAGCAAGTTTTAAATATATATGCTATAATATCTCTAATAACCCATCTCCATGAGCTTTGAAGTATTTCAACGATATCCTTATCTGTGGACCCTCGATTTTGGTGTCCATCGGTAGACATTCGGTAATAGTTCCATATATCTCTATTTGCAGATCAAAGAATATAGACCTGGTGTATATCTTAGCAGCATCTTTTTCCAAAGTAGTTTGGCTCCAATCATTAGGCTCAGTATATCTTGAAATGTGATCATTCTTTCTATGATTGAACCTTTGGACATCCATTGCACCGTTAAAATGATTCATAAACTCTACAAGAGTGAGTTGGGAATTAGCCATCTGGCAAAAAAAAAAATGGTTCTCACTCTCCGATCTCGATGTTGTTCTCATATGTCCAGACATTGGCTCGTGCCGGTAAAAAGCCGGAATACACATGGATCTCATCGCAAACATATCATCAATCCATTTATTTTGTGTAAGACCGTAATCAATCATTACCAACTTCCACTGTCTCTCAAATTCTTAACGATCAATGGAATCAGTCCATACAATATCGCACATCCTCCATTTAAACTCATCATTATTGCACAACTCGTGTCCAACCTATACAAATAAATGGTTTTTATATCAGCCTATAACAAAATCTATATTATAAAAAAACGCTAACGAAAAACAATATAGCATGCTATACCTTATCTGCCATTTTTTTCATTATGTGCCACATGCACAATCCGTGTCTGCTGGTAGTAAAAACCTCCTCAATAGCCTGTTTCATCGCAGGGTCTTGGTCCGTCACTACAACCTTTGGCTGCCGACCAAATGGCTTTACGAATGAATTCAGAAGCCATTTATAAGATTCAATGCTCTCTGATGCCAACAACCCAGCTCCAAGGGTTACATTTCGACAGTGGTTGTCAATCCCAGTGAACGGAACAAACACCATCTTGTACCTGAACAAACACATGCGAAATACACATTGTAACATGCGAAATAGACAAAAAATAACATGCAAAAATATACAGTATAACATGCGATATATTCTACACCTAAACTTCAATGTATATTAACATGCGATATTGCAAGTTTAGGAAATTATATAACATGCGAAAAAAATTAAAAACCATTTTATGTAACACTTACCTGTTTGTCTTGAAAGTTGCATCGAACGATATCACATCCCCGAACTCCATAAAGTTACGCTTGCATAACCCATCAACCCAGAACAAACCAGTTAACCGTTTGTCATCATCAACAGAATATTCAAACGAAAAATCAACTAAATACTGTTTTTTGTCGGTCAACCTATTAATCACCATGTCAGCGTCATATTCTCCTATATAGCTGTTAATTCGATTCCTAAAATTTTTGCAATCATCAACCGTGGCGCCAACATTCTCGAAACCACCGTAACGTTTCCTCATTATATGGAAAGCTTTGACAGGGCCAAGGTTTAAAGTGCCTAGTTCCCATATCATCTCCTCCTGGACATCTGACAATTGTCTGTACGCTGGCAGCATATGAATATCGTGTGGACATACAAACTTATGATTATGGCCATCAACAAATCTCTTTACTGTATATAATCTACCATCCACCGTGCAAATCATAAGTTGAGCTTTGCACCCAGTTCTGATGGTCCCCCTGTTTCTTGATTTGAATGGCTTTTTTGACTTCGAATAAGAATCGTCAATACACAATGGCTTATGTCCCTCTTTAGAACAAGTAAAATAGTTAGTTTTGATTATACCACCACTGTGTACTTCACCACCTTTCCGAGTAGAAAAACCAGCTAACTTAGCATGTGTTTGGTAAAACACATATGCTTGTTCAATACAGGTAAATTGCATTCCAACCACAGGTGTAGCTGATGCTTTAACCTCCGGAGTGTAAACTGTCACACCCCGACCGCGTAAAACAACAAACCGCGGCGGAAATGTCGGGGAGTGGAGCGACAGAATTATTGTTCCACAACCATGGTAATTAAAGTTTTGTATTATTGATTAAAGTGTTTATATTGTCTTATGAATTAATGAAAACATAACATAATTAAACTGTCTTTTAAGTCACTAAGGCCCGAGTCCGCCTAAGTGTAGCACAAACATCATCATGCATTAGCACCTGAAACACATGTAAAAATAGGTACGTCAGCATAAAAATGCCTGTGAGATACATAGGTTTTGTTTATGCAGGATTCATGACTTGTAGTTAAAAGAAGTATTTAACAAAAAGTAGTCATGGACCTTGTAAAATGTTTTCTTTTATAAAATCATGTGAAAATCGATATGAAAATCATATGATATAAAAGAATAATGCATGGTTAAGTAAATAACCAAGTAAAACTAAATTTGTATAAAATATGTCATTTGTAAAACAATGTCGTGTCTTTGTATAAAATGTATCATGTCTTTGTCGAAGTGGTTTAAATAACGCTACAATATGTAATATAATAAAAGCACTTATATATAGGAAGTACCAGCGGCGTATCCACCATGCTTTTAACATATTACACACAGCCTCGTTATATAAGTCACTTATCAATAATCAACCAAAATGTCTTGTTTAAAACCAATGTCAAAATGTTTATGTGTAAACAATGTTCAATGTTCAATGTCATGTGTAAACTGTGTCATGTATAATCAAATGTAATGTGTGGCAAGTAGAAAGTATCTACTCAAACCGTATGTATAATGTCAATGTGAAAACAAATGTCATTTATGGTGAATAAATAGTATTTACTCAACCCCATACGAAAAACGTACAAAACAATGTTTTTGAATAAACCAAGTTTAAATCAAATGTTATGTTTTGCAAAAAACAATGTTTTATGGATACAAACATTTATGAAGTAATATTTATCGCATACATTCAAGCCTTGTAACTTTTTGGACAAACCCTTAAACGAATTAAAGGTTTATCAATTTATGTATATCGGATTCTGTCATTCCCTACTTCCAAACAAACCTAGGAAGTCGAAATCGGGATTTGTCAAGTCCTATGGTACCATTACATACTACCGAGCGGTGTGATCAATGTTAATGAATGTATTATTGTCCCGATTAAACATACCAAATGTCATAACAATGTAGCATGTGAAAACCATGTACTAAGTAGGCTAAGTAAGCATACATAGTAGAAATGTTCATGAAATCAAAGTGCTAGCATGCTAAGTAAACATACATAGCAGAAATGTTTATGAAATCAATGTGCTAGCATGCTAAGTAAACATACATAGCAAAAATGTTTATGAAATCAATGTGCTAGCATGCTCAGTAAACGTACATAGCAAAACACAATGGGAAATCACGTACTATATGTGTACTAGGTGAACATAGCATGTATATGTCATAAAAGTAATGAAAGCATGAAAGTAACATGTAAGCACAAGTGTTTCACCCCAAAATATTTAAAAGCGGTAAAAGAGGGGACTATGTACTCACTTGGGATTGCCTATTAGTCTTGAGAATAAGACCAAATAAAGCTTCAAGGATCACAGAAATCAAACGACACCTAGTATAGGTAACTACGTTAATAATCGGATCCTAAATCGGGAGATATGATAGAATGAGTTTCTATAAATCAAATGAGTATTTGAACTCATATGGCATGATTTAATAGAGCTAACATTCTGGTTTGAAAGTTTACCTAAGTGCTTTTGACCCGATTCGACCCGTTACGGTAGTTTAAGCTACTATAACGCGTCGTTTGCGTAAATCTAAGGTCGGATGGTTATCTATGTCCTATGTCAAGTCTTACATGCCCAATTATGCCTAAATATGTTACTAAATCAGATTATATGTCAAAAATTTGATCACATATGCAAAATATGAATTTCTGCTTCAAAAGGGTATTTTGGTCATTTTCTATGGGCATATAAACTACTTAACGGATAACTAACCAACCTATGTGATCATAAGGTATAACCTCAGTAGGTTATTCCCTATGCAACTATGATCACTAAATAAGCTTGGTCGGATCCTAATGATCGACCAAACGGGTCGGGTTCGAAAGTCTAAGCGGTTGTTGAGACTGCTTAACTTACGACCCTAAACAAGCACTAAACTAGTAGTGACGAGTTAAACATGTCAAAACATGTTTAACTAACTTAGAAAACTGATTTGGTATCAAAACAAAGTGTTTTGATACCTAAAAATAGTTCCGTCGCAAAATGCGCATAAATACGCATTTGACCGAAACTTTGACTCGTCACTACACCTAGTCAACGTGGTAATCAGTAGGCATAATCGCTAAGGATTATAACCATCGTGATTACAATCACGTTGCAAAGTTCAATTGAACTTTGACTTGACCAATTGATGGTCAAAACCGAAAGTCAAACTGTTGGTCAAACTATTTGACTTTGAGCTCTAAATGGCTGAAAATAACTACTAAGCCATGAAAGAACACTTACAAGGTGTTCAAAGGCTGGAAAGAAGGTATTAGAATTCAGGTAGGTGGCTCCTTAGCAGGAAATCCTCCACTTAGAGTTCCAAAATGAGAATGAGCAATGAAATAACTGAAAGGACCAAGCTATTTATACTAGTGGATGATGAACAAGATCATTACAAGTGTTTATTTGGCCACCAAGTAAGAAATCTGGACCATACAAGTGTTAATGACAGCTATCCTTTGCTTGGAGAGGTGTTAACTTGGTCATTACACAAAGAAATTACAAGAACAACCCCTGAATTATCAAACAACAGCTGAAAATGAGTTTTCTGTTATAGCGGGTTCTATCGCGCCCCGCGTAGGAAATGGGGCTGGCTTACGTGGCCCGCGACCTCCAGTCAGTTCAACAAAAGTTTCAAATGTTACAGGTTTGGTCCCTGCATGTGTTTAAGCTGGTTTTTGACGCATTTAACCTCCATTAAGCCATTTTCAAGGCTCTATAAGGTCGTCAAAGTATAGGGGACTCAAAATATGCTTGGAAATATCATGGATGTCGGTTCGTTTGGTCGTACGGTCACGTTATTCGGTTAATTATGACGAAACTCGAACGGACGCGAAAACGATCCAAATTAAGCGACGAATGGTATTTTTGCATTCCGATCACTAAAATAAAATATTTTAATGTCTACAAAAATTTTTGGATATCCGGATGTGGTCAGAACGTAAGATATGCGCGTAAATGTAAACTTACGCCGTTTTTGACGCTTTTAGTCCCTGTTTGATCAAATAAGCGTATTTTCGTATACCGAACCACTCAAAGCTTATTTCTAAGCAATGTTAAGGTTATTTATGGGATGTTTAGCTTATGATCATGTTCTGGACTGTACGTTGCCATACGAAACGACAGACTTTTGCAGTTTGATGCAAATAGTCCCTGTGAGCGAATAAACTTGTTTTTGCCATACCAAACGTTTAAAACTTATTTCTAAGTTATGTAAAGGTTATTTAAAGTATGTTAAGCTTATGTTGCTGTTCCGGAGTGTATGTCGCGTTAAACTGATTACGTTTACGCATCAGTTTACGTATAACTTTCTAGAAAGTGATATAGAGTTTAAAATCAAACAAAAATCAAAATGTGCAAAATGTCAAACATAAATAAACAAACATTGGGATCAAAATACATTGTTTTGTTGATATTTGAATTGTTCAGAATTTGTACAATGATTACACAAGCACAGATGTCACAGTCTCCCCTACTTAGGAAATTTCGTCCAGAAATTTATTTAGAGGAAACTTGTGAGAATAGATGTGTATATTTCGCTTTCATCTGGTCTTCACATTCCCAAGTAAATTTTGGGTCACGTTTAGATTCCCAGCTAACTTTGACAATAGGTATGCGCTTGTGTTTGAGCCTTTTGACTTCACGGTCCATGATTTCCACAAGTTTCACAATGAAGTGCATCGTATTATCAACACGAATTTCATCAAGTGGTATGTGGAGGTTCTCATCAGCTAAACACTTTTTGAGATTGGACACGTGAAAGGTTGGATGAACATTTCCAAGCTCAGGAGGTAGCTCAAGTCTGTAGGCTACTTTTTCGATTCTTTCAATGATCTTGAATGGTCCAACATAGCGTGGTGCAAGTTTTCCTTTCTTTCTAAATCTAATCACACCTTTCCAAGGGGATACCTTGAGTAGGACGTGATCACCGACTTGAAATTCTAAGGGCTTGCGTCGTCAATCCGCGTAACTCTTTTGACGGCTTCTAGCTGTCTGAAGGTTCTCACCATTCTTCTTGAACTTATCTGTAGTCTCTAGAATGAGTTCAGGTCCAGTAAGCTGAGCTTCACCTATCTCATTCCAGCAGACCGGTGAATGACATTTTCGATCGTATAAAGCTTTGAAAGGAGCCATGTTGATGCTAGAATGATAACTATTGTTGTAGGAGAATTCGATCAACGGTAGATGCGAATCCCAACTACCATCAAAATCAATCACACAAGCTCTAAGCGTATCCTTCAGTGTCTGGATTATTCTTTCAGATTGACCATCCGTTTGAGGATGATACGCTGTGCTCAAATTAAGTTGGGTTCCCATGGCAGATTGAATGGTTCTCCAAAAGTGAGACGAGAATCGAGCATCTCTGTCAGATATAATGTTCAAAGGAACACCATGTCGGCATACAATCTCATCCACATAGATCTTAGCAAGTTTGTCAGTAGATAGATCCTCACGGATCGGAAAGAAATGTGTTAACTTTGTAAGACGATCAACGACTACCCAAATGGCGTCAAGACCTCTTTTAATACATGGCAGCTTGGTAATGAGATCCATAGCAATGTTTTCCCATTTCCAAACCGGTATCTCTGGTTGCTCCAATAATCCAGAGGGATGTTGATGTTCTGCCTTAACCTTAAGACAAGTAAGGCATTTGGAAACATATAAGGCAATATCCTTCTTCATACCCATCCACCAATACTGGGTTCGAAGATACTTATACATTTTATCTGCACCAGGATGGATAGAATAACGAGAGTTATGAGCTTCATCCATTAGCAAGGTGCGAAGATTATCTTGACTTGGGACCCACAAACGGTCCATGAAATAGAATAACCCAAAGTCTTTCAGTTCAAGCTCAGGTTTAAGATGATATGGTAATTCCTTACCCATCTGATCTTGTGTAACACAAGTATCTTGAGCCTGAGAAATGCGGGTTTGAATATCAGATCGAACCTGAACACAGTGAAGCTTGACACATTCCTTACGACTCAATGCGTCAGCCACGACATTCGCCTTACAAGGATGGTAGCGAATTTCACAATTGTAGTCGTTTAGAAGTTCAACCCAACGTCGTTGCCTCATGTTTAGTTCTTTCCGATTAAAAATATGCTGGAGACTTTTGTGGTAAGTGAAAACAACGCACTTGGTACCATACAAGTAGTGTCTCCATATTTTGAGAGCAAAGACTACTGCACCCAACTCAAGATCATGAGTGGTGTAGTTCTTCTCGTGTACCTTTAACTGTCTCGATGCATAGGCTATGACTTTGTTTCTTTGCATAAGAATGCAGCCAAGGCCTAAGTTGGATGCATCACAATACATGACAAAATCGTCGTTGCCCTCAGGTAAAGATAGAATAGGTGCATCGCAGAGTTTCTGTTTCAAGGTCTGGAAAGCTTCTTCCTGTTTGGATCCCCACTCAAAAGATTTATTCTTTTGACTTAAAGCAGTGAGAGGAACCGCAATCTAGGAGAATTTTTCAATAAAGCGGCGGTAATAACCCGCGAGAGCAAGAAATGAACGAACCTCGGTAGGAGTAGTAGGTGTATCCCAATCCTTAATCGCACTGATTTTGGCGGTATCTACATGTATACCTTGTGCATTGACGATGTGCCCCAAAAATTAAACTTCCTTAAGCCAGAATTCGCACTTGGAGAATTTGGCGAAAAGTTGTTCTTTCTTTAGGATTTCCATTGTAAGACGGAGATGTTGCTCATGATCAGCTCGTGTCTTAGAGTAGATCAGAATGTCATCAATGAAAACAATGATGAACTTGTCCAAATAAGGCTACCAAATCCTATTCATCAAGTCCATGAAAACTGCAAGAGCGTTAGTTAGACCAAAAGGCATAACAGTGAATTCATAATGACCATATCTTGTGCGAAATGCAGTCTTGGGAATATCTTCTTCAAGCACTCGAAGTTGATGATACCCAGTACGTAGGTCAATCTTTGAAAAGCAAGTTGCACCCTGTAGCTGATCAAAGAGATCATCAATACGAGGTAGAGGATATCGATTCTTGATGGTAAGCTTGTTAAGCTGACGATAATCGATACACATTCGGAAAGACCCATCTTTTTTTTTTCACGAATAGGTTAGGAGCGCCCCAAGGTGAAAAGCTCAGACGAATGAATCCTTTGTCAGAAAGTTCCTGAAGCTTCTTAGATAACTCTTGCATCTCAGACGGTGCAAGACGGTAAGGTGATTTAGCAATACGATTTGCGCCAGGCACAAGATCAATACGGAACTCAACTTGGCGTACAGGGGGTAAACCAGGTAATTCTTCAGGAAATACCTCAGGATAATCCCGAACAATAGGGATATCTTGAATAGTCTTACCTTTGCCTTTCTCCTCTGTGATATGTGCCAAGAAAGCAACATAGTTCTTTCGTAGGTATTTTTGGGCTTGGGTATAAGACATGAGTTTAAGGCTACTAACGGGTTTCTCCCCACGAACTTCTAAGATTTCACCAGTTGAAAGCGGTATACGGACAATCTTCTCAAAACAAACTACCTCAGCATGGTATTTGGCTAACCAATCCATTCCTACTATTACATCGAAGCTCCCAAGTTGCATCGGTGTGAGGTCAATAGGAAAAAGATGGTTATTAAGGTTCAACTAGCAATTTCAAAGAACGGAATCGAGTACAACAGGTTCACTATTAGCTACTTCTAATGTCAAGGGCTTTCCTAGTTTTGTTCTAGTCATCGAAAGCAAAGGCTCAAAAGCTAAGCATACAAAACTCTTATCAGCACCCGAATCAAATAGAATAGAAGCAGGTTGGTTGTTAACAAAGAACGTACCGTTCACCACTTCGTTATCCGCACGTGCCTCATTTGCATTTAGATAAAAGCTCGACCACGAACCTGCTATAACAACCCTCCTAAATATTTCCGACACCCTAAAAATATTTAAAATATCCTAATAAGTCCTAAAATACACCCCGTACATGAAAACGGGCCCCAAATACCTTTATTTTTATTGAATTTAATTAAAAACCTAGATTTTAGGGCTGTCACGGGCCGCGTAGCCCTTGGCTACCTCCTACGCGGGGCGCGACAGACTTAACCCGGTGTTGCCACGTGTCGTCGATCGTGTTGAAGCTAGTTGGCTGATCAAGAAAAGCTAGGCCCTACCACCCTATGTCGCGGGCCGCGTAAGACGACCCTTTGGTCTTCGCGGGCCGCGAGGAACTGCAAATCAGGCCCTATATATAGAGGACCTCGGCCGTTCATTTGAATTCGCACCAAAACTTTTCCTCTCTCGAAATTTTGAAGAATTAACATAATTCTCGGGTATAATAACCCCTTAATTAACAAAGTTCTGCCCCGTTGTAAGTATCATAACCCCGGTTGCGTATTAGATACGCTGCCCGATTGATCCAGGGTTCCGTAACGGCTGTCGTGGTTCTGCCCGACGTAGTCGTTGGAATGTCGTCTCGGGGAGGGTATTAATAATGTAAATATTGGGTTATTATACTAACGCGTGTGCATTCGTGTATTTAATAGATAATTACGAGGAAATCCTTAAGGAAAACCCTAAGACAGCAATGTGAGTAATCTCCTTTTTGCAAACTATTTTTACAAAACCTCAAATAATTAACATTATATTAAACAGTGATTGAGTATTTGTATTCTACAATTATCGTCGGTATGTTGGGGTTTTGTATACAAAATTTGTTACTACCTTGCGAGGAGTAACATGACCACAAGTCGGGTTGACAGTACCGTGGGTGGTAATTGTGACATCTGTGCCTTTGCGACCATCAAACAAATACCAAATTAATGAAATATTGTGTTTCATACTTGGGATTTGTATAAATATGTGTATCATTTGCACATATCAATTCTTGTTCGATTTCGAGCTTTAAATCGCATTCTGGAAGGTTATACACGAAAGGATGTGTAAATATAACCATTTTAATGCAATAAACACTCCGGAACAGTGACATAGGGTTAACATACCTTAAATAACCTTTACATAACTTAGAAATAAGTTTTGGAGGGTTTGGTGCGGCGAAATCAAGTTTATTCGATCACAGGGACTATTTACGTCAAACTGCAAAAGTATACCGAATCGAATGATATCGGACATTCTGGAACTTGATAATAAGTTAAATATTCCCTAAATATCCTTTATATAGCTTAGAAATAGGCTTTGAGGTGTTTGGTGCGCAAAAATAAACTTTTTGATCAATAGGGACTAAAAGCCTTAAAAGTGCATAATTTGCATTTTCGCGCATATCTTACGTTCTGATTATATCCCGACCTCCAAAAATTTATGTAATCAATAAAATATTTTATTTTAGTGATTGGCATGATAAAATTCCACTTCGTCGCGTAATTTGGATCGTTATTCGCGTCCGTTCGTGTTTCGTCGTAATTAACCGAACAACGCAACCGTACGGCCAAACGAACCAACATCCGAGATTTTTTTGAGCATATTTTAAGTTCCTTATACTTTAACATCATTTTAGAGCTTTGAAATGGGGTTAACGGGGCCTAAACGTGTTAAATATGCATCAAAAACCAAGTTTTGGGCATTCAGGGACTAAATTTGTAAATCTGTGAAACTTGCTAGGTCTGGGGCGTAAGCCTAAGCTTATTCTTACGCGGCCCATGTCAGCAGCCCAGATCAAAACATTGAATCTGGCTTTTCAGCCAGTTTTTGATGGTTTTAATCATAGATTTGCAATACCATTTGATGGTATTTCATGTCCGCATTGTTTTTAAAACCATGTGCCCAAGTGTAAGGCCAAGATCGAAGCACGAATTATGAGGAACGATCCTAACGGTTGTGGGAATTCTATAAATATCCACAAGTTTTCATTCATTCCTCACAATCTGATTCAAATTGCTCTAAGTTGAGGTTTAACACTTCATACCTGAGCAAATTGGATCAAGATCTTCATTGCTTGGACCCGTTGTAAGTTTCTTTCGTTCTTATATGCGTTTTTAAGCACGAAAATCAATCAGTGTTTGACTTTCTGCTTTGACCAGTCAATGGTCAACACAAAGTTCGTTTGAACTTTGCAACGTGAGCATAATCACGATGGTTATAGTTCCGTGTGACTATACCTACTGATTTCCACGTTGATTAGGTAGAGTGACGAGTCATAGTTTCGCTCAAAATGCGTATTTATGTGTATTTTGCAACCAAAGTATTCTTGGGTATCAAAACCCTTTGTTTTGATATCGAACTTGTTTTCAAACTTCGTTAAACATGTTTTAACATGTTTAACTCGTCACTTTTAGATTAGTGCTTGTATAGGGTCGTAAGATAAGCGGTCTAAAGAACCGCTTAGACTTTCGAACACGACCTGTTTGGTTGATTGTTAGGATCTGACCAAGCATGTTTAGTGACCATAGATGTATAGGGAATAACCTTCCGAGGTTATACCTTATGGTCACTTCGTTTAGTTAGTTGTATGATAGGTAGTTTATATGCCTTAGGAAAATGACCAAAATGCCCTTTTTACACATAATTTCATTTTAAGCATATGTTACCTAAATTTTGACTTCTAAACTAATTAGGAAACATTATTAGACATGTTAAGGCATATGATACTTGTCATTGGACTAGTTAGGCGTTCCGAACCAGTTTTACGCGAATGACGCGTTAAAGTAGCGTAAGCTACCTAAACGGGTCGTAATGGGTCGTAAGCACTTAGGTTAGGTTTCGATTTAGTATGTAGGCTTTGTTAAACCATATCGTATGAGTTCCAACACTCATTTGGTTTATGAAACCTCATCCCATCCGATCTTCCGATTTAGGTCCGGTTTATTAACATAGTTACCTATATTAGGTGTCGTTTGATTCCGTGATCCCTCTAGCTTTGCTTGGTTGTTATTCAAGACTTCTAAGCATCCTCAAGTGAGTACGTAGTCCCCTCTTTTATTGTTTTCAAACTGTTTTGGGGTGAAACACATGTGCCTACTTGTTACTTTCGTGCTTGTCATGCTATTATATCATATACTTACTATGTTCATTAGTACGTATATAGTACATGATTTCATTATGTTTTGCTATGTATGTTCACTTAGCATGCTAGCACATTGATTTTCATATATTACATTTTGTTGCATATGTTCATCCAACATATGGACACATTGTTTTACATTTTGAACTGTTTGAACCGTTGGAACTGTTTGGTCTATGTGAACCGTTTGGAACTGTTTGGTCTATGTGAACCGATTGGAACTGTTTAGTCTATGTGAACCGTTTGGAACTGTTGATTTGTGTGAACCACTTGGAACTGATTGATTGATGTGAACCGTTTGGAACTGTTTGAACCGTTGGGTTAGGGAAGTTATTAGGTAACGGGGCGGGTGTAATGTGTTAAAAGCATGGTGGATACGCCACTGGTACTTCCTATATATAAGTGCTTTTAACACATTGTATATCGTTGCGTTATCTAGATCACTTGGGCAAATGTTATCAAAACAAAGTTATATTACAAGGGTTTTTTCTAACAATATAAACAATTCGAGTTTTATTACAAAAACGATTTACAATCTGGGTTTACTTAAACAAATGTTTTGAGTTAAGATTCATGGCATCGAGGTTTTATAAAACAAATTTGTTTTGACTTGGTTATTTCAATTTACATTACAAACATTTTACAAAACTTGGTTTTCTAATTATCAATTAACAAAGGTGTTCAAGTTATTTTCAAAATATAAACGAGCGATGAATACGACACTCACATAAAACCTATGTACCCGCCGACATTTTTATGCTGACGTATTTTCCCATGTGTTTCAGGTACCATAGTTGGTGATGTTTGATGATGATATTGATGCATGCTCACATAGGAATGGACGAGGCCTTAGTGACTTAATAACAATGAAAGTCAATTTGTTCATGTTTTGTTTCTAGTTTCAATACAATGTAATAAACTTAATTCAGTAAAACAGAACTTTTATCCATGTGTTGTGAAACAATGATTCTGTTACGACACTCCTCGACGTTTCCGCCGTGATTTGTTGTTTTATCGCGGTCGGGGTGTGACAGAAAAGTTGGTATCAGAGCTCATGGTTATAGGAAATTAGGTTATTAGTAATGCTTTGACCTAGTCTATAACCTTCCTAGGACCCTAACACAAGATTCTTTTGTTTAGATCTTAAAACAATACCGTCACTTATCCTTAGGTGACAACCACAACAAGAACACAAATTTCGAATCTGCTTTGAAAACTAATCATCTGTTCTAGGATGATTTATTATAAGGTTTTGAACCTTCAAAGTTTTCAAAATCTCATCAAGGATGGGTCTTATAATGTGAACACGTGCAATCTGGAAGGGTGGATGCCTGTACTCTGAGCTTTCTGTCTAAGGCTAGAGTATTCGTACAAATCCACATAATCGGTCCAGTCACTCTTACCTGGGAACTCTTGGGGTGAGTGTCCACTTATAGGCTAAAGCATGTCTTCGCGATACATTAATATGACCCACTTACTTTGATTAGTCACCATCTCATTTGTTTGCCTTAGGTAACAAACAAATGATCACAGTTTTTATGCGTTGTCATCCTGTTTTGATTATCCAATAACATCTCGCTTGCCTCCTCCCATGCCTTCCATTATCTTCAAGATGCCTCTTCATTGCAACAATTCTCAAGTGTCCGAACCAGGTGCTACAATTACCCAACAAATAGGCGTCATACTCCAGAGGACCGTTGATTTAGCTATCACCATGACTCGCCTCAGGGATGAAGCCGTACAAGGGAACCGCTTTTTGGTGCAATCAATGTAACCCTCATCATCCGAATCAAATACCCCATTTCAAATGTACCCACTGCGGATGATGGGGACATTTGGTTAACATGTGCCGCCTTGCTATCCAAAGCAAAGCTTTTGCAACTCCTGCCGCTGCTCAACCTCCAAATTCTGCTTCATATGTCGCCTTGGCATATCTAGCACCTCAACTTCATGAACTTTCTACCTTGTGTATCGACTTAAGCACGTCTAGTGCAAGGTTTTGAAACACCTCTCGTTACACAAAATTCCAAAATCCATATAGGATCTTTCTATCCTCATGATTAAGATCCTTGTGGATGAATATCGTTCATCAGAGCCCTTAATTGAATTCTTTGTATACTTTAATACGTAGATTACGATTCAATAAGGACAAAGCCGAATTCCTATTAAGATATTCGTATCTTCATGGTTAGATTCTTGAAGATGTTTAAAGTACCAAATGAAATCCACGGATTGGATTCCTAGTGTGCTTTAAATACCCGTGTCCAAAGATAACAAATTAAAGGTCAAGTTAAACAATTATGTGATTATGTGTTTATGTGATTACATGATTATGTTTATGTGTTGGGTATTTGTGTAATCTGAATTTTCGTTGTCCAAATCCTCGTAGAATCTCCCATATCTTCGTATGAGGGATTCATAGTAGGATATCCAAAGGTACTACTTCAAATCCTTAATAGGCTTCTACGTAATAGTTAAGACCATTGGATTATAAAGTACTATTCCGTAAAGAGACCCCTTGAGTGGTCTAGTTAAAGAGATTGATTCAAAAATCTGGTTAGGAATGTCATGAGATGATATAGCTGAAAAGACTCCTTGGTGGTCTATTTAAAGAGTTCATTTGTCAATCTAATTAAAAGGACCCTATGGTGGTCTAGTCACACTCATCACAGGTTTGATTTTCTTCCCCTACACATTATGAAATGAACTCTGCGGACTGTGCAAGGAATTACGTAATTATGGATGCATACATAATTATGGAATTAGTGTACAGAAACCACAGCAAGTTTTGTCATGTATTCAGAGTTAACTCTATTCATTTCCATTTCTGATGAAGCACCCGTTGAGGAAAAATGAACTAGCTATTCATTTTTCACTTCTAAAAGAATACCCGTTGAGGGAAATGAATATCCTTTTGATTATTCCTTCATTTCCATTTCTGAAGAATACCCGTTGAGGAAAATGACTCAATCCGTTCATTTTTGTTTCTGAAGAATATCCGTTGAGGGAAATGAATGTCCTTTGATTATTCCTTCATTTCCATTTCTAAAGAATACCCGTTGAGGAAAATGACTCAATCCGTTCATTTTCGTTTCTGAAGAATATCCGTTTAGGGAAATGGATGTCCTTTGATTATTCCTTTATTTCCATTTCTGAAGAATACCCGTTGAGGAAAATGACTCAATTCGTTCATTTTCGTTTCTGAAGAATATCCGTTGAGGGAAATGAATATCCTTTTGATTATTCCTTCATTTCCATTTCTGAAGAATACCCGTTGAGGAAAATGACTCAATTCATTCATTTTTGTTTCTGAAAAATATCCATTGAGGGAAATGAATATCCTTTTGATTATTCCTTCATTTCCGTTTCTGAAGAATACCCGTTGAGGAAAATGACTCAATCCGTTCATTTTCATTTATGAAGAATATCCGTTGAGGGAAATGAATATCGTTTTGATTATTCCTTCATTTCCATTTCTGAAGAATACCCGTTGAGGAAAATGACTCAATTCATTCATTTTTGTTTCTGAAAAATATCCGTTGAGGGAAATGAATATCCTTTTGATTATTCCTTCATTTCCATTTCTGAAGAATACCCGTTGAGGAAAATGACTCAATCCGTTCATTTTCATTTATGAAGAATATCCGTTGAGGGAAATGAATATCCTTTCGACACCGGACAAAGAACCCATTGGAGAAAGTGAATCGTCCATTCATTTACACTTCGAAGTATATCCACTAGGGAATGACAGGGTTATGCCTTGCATAAAAATCTTTGATGGGTTACTCTACGCAAATAGATGACACCCTAGATTCCATGCAAGACAATTATTTAACACAGCTTCACAGACAAACTCCTACGAATAAATTTTTGGACGAAATTTCCTAAAGTAGGGGAGACTGTGACATCTGTGCCTCTACGACCATCAAACAAATACCAAATCAATGAAATATTGTGTTTCATACTTGGGATTTGTATAAATATGTGTATCATTTGCACATATCAATTCTTGTTCGATTTCGAGCTTTAAATCGCTTTCTGGAAGGTTATACGCGAACTGATGCGTAAATATAACCAGTTTAATGCAACAAACACTCCAGAACAGTGACATAGGCTTAACATACCTTAAATAACCGTTACATAACTTAGAAATAAGTTTTGGAGGGTTTGGTGTGGCGAAATCAAGTTTATTCGATCACAGGGACTATTTGTGTCAAACTACAAAAGTATACCGAATCGAATGATATCGGACATTCTGGAACTTGATCATAAGTTAAATATGCCCTAAATATCATTTATATAGGTTAGAAATAGGCTTTGAGGTGTTTGGTGCGCAAAAATAAACTTTTTGATCAATAGGGACAAAAAGTCAAAAGTGCATAAGTTTGCATTTTCGCGCATATCTTACGTTCTGAATATATCCGGACATCAAAAAATTTATGAAATCATTAAAATATTTTATTTTAGTGATTGGCATGATAAAATTCCACTCGTCGCGTAATTTGGAACATTATTCGCGTCCGTTCGTGTTTCGTCGTAATTAACCGAACAACGCAACCGTACGGCCAAACAAACCGACATCCGAGATGTTTTTGAGAATATTTTAAGTTCCCTATACTTTAACATCATTTTAGAGCTTTGAAATGGGGTTAACATGGGTTAAACGTGTTAAATATGCATCAAAAACCAAGTTTTGGGCATTCAGGGACTAAAATTGTAAATCTGTGAAACTTGCTAGGCCTGGGGCGTAAGCCTAAGCTTATTCTTACGTGGCCTGCGTTAGCAGCCCAGATAAGAAACATTGAATCTGGCTTTCCAGCCTATTTTTGATGGTTTTAATCATAGATTTGCAATACCATTTGATGGTATTTCATGTCCCCATTGTTTTTAAAACCATGTGCCCAAGTGTAAGGCCAAGATCGAAGCACGAATTACGAGGAATGATCCTAACGGTTGTGGGAATTCTATAAATACCCACGAGTTTTCATTCATTCCTCACAATCTGATTCAAATTGCTCTAAGTTGAGGTTTAACACTTCATACCTGAGCAAATTGGATCAAGATCTTCACTGCTTGGACCCGTTGTAAGTTTCTTTTGTTCTTTTATGCGTTTTTGAGCACGAAACTCAAACAATGTTTGACTTTCTGCTTTGACCGGTCAATGGTCAACACACAGTTCGTTTGAACTTTGCAACGTGAGCGTAATCACGATGGTTATAGTTCTGTATGACTATACCTACTGATTTCCACGTTGATTAGGTATAGTGACGAGTCATAGTTTCGGTCAAAATGCGTATTTATGCGTATTTTGCAACCAAACTATTCTTCGGTATCAAAACTCTTTGTTTTGATATCAAACTTGTTTTCAAACTTCGTTAAACATGTTTAACTCGTCACTTTTAGATTAGTGCTTGTATAGGGTCGTAAGATAAGCGGTCTAAACAACCACTTAGACTTTCGAACCCGACCTGTTTGGTCGATCGTTAGGATCTGACCAAGCATGTTTAGTGACCATAGATGTATAGGGAATAAACTTCCGAGGTTACACCTTATGGTCACTTCGTTTAGTTAGTTGTATGATAGGTAGTTTATATGCCTTAGGAAAATGACAAAAATGCCCTTTTTACACATAATTTCATTTTAAGCATATGTAACCTAAATTTTAACATCAAAACTGATTAGGAAAAATTATTAGACATGTTAAGGCATATGATACTTGTCATAGGACTAGATAGGCATTCCGAACGTGTTTTACGCGAACGACGCGTTAAAGTAGCGTAAGCTACCTAAACGGGTCGTAATGGGTTGTAAGCACTCAGGTTAGGTTTCGATTTAGTATGTAGGCTTTGTTAAACCATATCGTATGAGTTCCAACACTCATTTGGTTTATGAAACCTCATCCTATCTGATCTTTCGATTTAGGTCCGGTTTATTAACATAGTTACCTATATTAGGTGCCGTTTGATTCCGTGATCCCTCTAGCTTTGCTTGGTTGTTATACAAGACTTCTAAGCATCCTCAAGTGAGTACATAGTCCCCTCTTTTACTGTTTTCAAACTGTTTTGGGGTGAAACACATGTGCCTACTTGTTACTTTCGTGCTTTTCATGTTGTTATATCATATACTTACTATGTTCATTAGTACGTATGTTGTACATGATTTCATTAGGTTTTGCTATGTATGTTCACTTAGCATGCTAGCCCATTGATTTTTATATATTACATTTTGTTGCATATGTTCATCCAGCATATGGACACATTGTTTTACATTTTGAACTGCTTGAACCGTTGGAACTGTTTGGTCTATGTGAACCGTTTGGAACTGTTTGGTCTATGTGAACCGTTTGGAACTGTTGATTTATGTGAACCGTTTGGAACTGATTGATTGATGTGAACCATTTAGAACTGTTTGAACCGTTGGGTTAGGGAAGTAATTAGGCAACGGGGCGGGTGTAATGTGTTAAAAGCATGGTGGATACGCCGCTGGTACTTCCTATATATAAGTGCTTTTAACACATTGTATACCGTTGCGTTATCTAGATCACTTGGCAAATGTTATCAAAACAAAGTTATATTACAAGGTTTTTTTCTAACAATATAAACCATTCGAGTTTTATTACAAAAACGATTTACAATCTGGGTTTACTTAAACAAATGTTTTGAGTTAAGATTCATGGCATTGAGGTTTTATAAAACAAATTTGTTTTGACTTGGTTATTTCAATTTACATTACAAACATTTTACAAAACTTGGCTTTCTAATTATCAATTAACAAAGGTGTTCAAGTTATTTTCAAAATATAAACAAGCCATCAATCTGACACTCACATAAAACCTATGTACTCGCCGGCATTTTTATGCTGACGTATTTTCCCATGTGTTTCTGGTACCATAGTTGGTGATGTTTGATGATGATATTGATGCATGCTCACATAGGAATGGACGAGCCCTTAGTGACTTAATAACAATGAAAGTCAATTTGTTCATGTTTTGTTTCTAGTTTCAATACAATGTAATAAACTTAATTCAATAAAACAGAACTTTTATCCATGTGTTGTGAAACAATGATTCTGTTACGACACTCCCCAATGTTTTCGCCGCGGTTTGTTGTTTTAACGCAGTCGGGGTGTGACAGTAATTAAAGTAGATGGAAACAAATATAATTGCGTGACTGCCCTCAATATTGTACAATGGGTTTTACTTAACTTGATTAAACTGGGATTCACTCACCAGTATTTCCTACTGACAAAATGTTTTTAAACGCGTTTGAGGTAACAAAATGTGAAAGCCAAATAGAAGCTAGCTGGACAGCACTGAAGTCTTGGAAAAGTGGCTATAAAGTTACTGTCACACCCCGACCACGTGGAACAACCAAACGTGGCGGAAACTGTCACACCCCTTTCTGCGGCGGAAGCACGAGGTGTGATCATGAAAGGTTCTCATTGCATACGAAAGGTAAACATGCTATATGCTCGTAAAAACATCCAATACCATAATTTGAAAACATAAGTTTAGCGTTTACATCGCTAAGTCGCATAAAACATTGTCTTAAAAAGTTTACAACTTTATTTAAAGATAAACATAAGCGACATCCACAAGCGTAAGCGAGACCGCGCGCACATCCATCCTAGTTACCTGAAATACATGTGAGTTTTGGAAAAACATCAACATAATGTTGGTGTGAATTCATGCAGTTTTTGTATTTCACGTTTGTATACTTTGTATGAAAACATAGTTTGAGAATAAATCAAGTTTTCATATATAAATCCAGTTTCATGTGTACACCACGTACTCATGTATAATTCAATTTCTTCTTGAGTACCCCACGTACTCAAGTATAATTCAATCTTTTCTTGAGTACCCCACGTACTCAAGTATTCATCCATCTTTTCTTGAGTACCCCACGTACTCAAGTATTCATCAATTTTTAGTATGGTATGACTTTTATGTAAATAAAGTATTCCTGTAAGTATCAGGATTGTTAATGGGTTGCAAAGCCATTAACATGTGACACGACATAGGAAGTCACCAAACCTTAGGCATTTAATTGGTATATTCTGAGACACAAAAGCACTACTCGATTCTCGCCCTCACCGAGAGTGTGGCTGCCCGGCACCCGTTAGATCTAACCTTTTGTTCTGCGGTCTAGGTATATTGTTGATTAATGGTGCTTCTGTACCCTATTCGTGACACTATTTCTCATAACGCATCCTACTTGGTTCTCGTCCTCACCAAGCGCGTTTCTTGTTATCAATTCTCATAACGCATCCTACTTGGTTCTCGTCCTCACCAAGTGCGTTTCTTATTATCATTTCTCATAACGCATCCTACTTGGTTCTCGTCCTCACCAAGTGCGTTTCTTATTATCATATATTTCGTCACACTTGGTTCTCGTTCTCACCAAGTGTACTTCTTTTATTCTTATATTTCATCACACTTGATTCTCGTTCTCACCAAATGTGCTTCTTATATTTATATCATACCAATTATAAATATTGTACATTTGTACATGTATTTCACCCCCGAAGTTATAAAAACTGAAAACAGTTAAAGAGAAAAGGGGGAGCATGAACTCACAACTTTGCGTTCCTGTGCGTCGTAAACTTCACCGGATTTGCTTAATTAACGTCGTAACCTATACGCGTTTTCTTAACGTTAGTCACTAGACTTGCGTCGCACAAGTACAGTCACTCTCTTTTTTGTATATATTCTTGTGTTAAAAATATTTTATATTTTTAACTAAGTGTCTTACTTATATTATTTTCTCAAAAATAAATATAAGTCTTTTGTGTTTTGCACTTTGCACCTGAATTACGTATCTTGTATGTTGTATGTGTATTTTGTATTTTTACTCGTTACGAGTATCTCCAATTCATATTATTTTTACTCTAAAAATAATATATACCTAGTTCACAAAATAATCACATATTCACACAAGCGATAAATATATATTCTAAATATATATTTAACAAGTTCCATCTAGGAAAATCCACCTCCGGTATTTGGTAATTTTGTAATAAAAATCATGGCGAAGTTTGTTTGGAAAACAAGTCAAAAATATATTCATAACACTTGTCACCAAAAATATTCTAAGTGTTATTTTCTGGAAAAATTTCGCCAGAGTTTCCTCTGTAACTGGAGGTGGCCACGCTTACTAGCGTATCATTTTCTTTTAAAAAAAAATTCAACCAATCAATTTCTAATCGTCATCAAACTAGTCCAACATAAACATATATCGCAATCACATGAACTTGCAAGTTGTGTAAAAATGTGTAGTAACTCTTCAACACATTTAGTAGGTTTTTCCATCTCTAAAAATAAAGTCGGTTCCTTGGAAATCTTATTTTTAAAGAACATGAAGTTTTACAACTTCTAGTCGGTTTTTATGAAAACCATTTCTTTGTTAAAACTTTTGTTACACAAGTGTCCACACACTTGTTTGTTCACAAAAACACCTCTAGTTCATGAAAGACCCGACTTAAAATAAGACTTGTATATATTTTACTTGGTCCTTCAAAAATACCACTTGTAGATCTTTAGATCTACTAGTTTAGAACTCCATTTCATAAGAAAAATCGTTTTTACACAAGTTCATGTTTGTGAGTGAAAGGGTTCGTCATCTAGTTATTTTTACACTAAACATAGTGCTAGTTCATGTTCCATGAACATGACCTAGCGTGGTTAGATGACGATCCGTTCCCCTACTAGCATTCAACAATAATAAATAACCATAACAAAACAAGTTTCATAAATTTTACACTAATATTTACTCATTAACCACTTTGTTCATCATTTTTAGTAGACTTTAAACTTTGATCTCTAGTGTTTATGATTTTTACCCGTTAAATCTCTTATTAACCACTTTGGACAAGATCAATAGGGTGTTTAGAGTTACTTACTACTAGCTCGTGGCTAGGGAAGAAACTAGACGAAAAACGGGTGGTTAATAGCGTTGTGGTGAGGTCCTCGCGATTCCGTAAGCACCGGGTCTCCTCGTATACGACCTTACACACTTGCGTGTATGTGGTTTATTGTGAGATTAAAGTTGGAAAGTGAGTGGGTGTTGCTTGTGGATTCTCGGCCGAATGATAGCAAGAGGGAAAGAGATCAACTTTTTTTTTTTTGTTTAAGTGGTTGAAATGCATGAAAGTCCTAGTCTCACAAACTTATTTAATAACCACCATTTACTAGTGACCATTAGATAAGATGTAACCTAGATACTTGGCATAGATCAATAAAATATTCAAGACTTGTAAGGAATGTGTCCCCTTAGGAGACCAATCGGTTATAAGGGTGGGGTTTTTTTTGGTTTGTTTTGAACTAATGGTTAAGGTATTAGTTAGTAAATTAGAGGTTTAAAATTAATTATTAGTGTGTAGTGTTTTATAACGGGTGTTAGGGTATTCGGGGACCCTAACTGGCTCAGAAAAAGAAAAACAATGACAATGTCAATATATTTTTTTTGTGCTCCGGGTAAAGTCCGGTTGTTCGGTTATACACCGGTTCGTTAAAGTGCTAAATTACACTTTTTAGTGACTTTAAAGTATCCTTTTGTAACACTTTTGATTCCCGACACTTAGGGAAATATTCTGACTGAAAAATTATATTTTCTGCAAAATATTCATATGTTTAAATGCTGAATTATTGCTGAATTATATAAATTCTGCACTTAAAGTGCGTTTCGGGTGCTTTTTAGTGCTTATTTTTGCTTTCGTATTGCATATATATTAAACCCTTGTATGTACTCTTGGGTTTTAATGCATTCTTGTTGTCGGACCTACACCTAGGCCTCAATTCTAATGTCTGACTGCTTTCTGCAGTTCTGTTGACACAGTGTGTCTTACCGGTGAGTTTACTATTATTTCTGACGCAACGCTCTCGTTTATGCATAAAGAAATATTTTGTAGTATACAACGTGCATGAATTCACTTGTTTAATCATGTAATCAGGCATTGCTGACAATTAAGCACATAATTGCAGTCATTAAGCAATAATTAAAGTGTACGGAAATTACCGGTTTGGTGCCAGTTGTCACAGTCTCCCCCCGTTAAAAGAATTTCGTCCCGAAATTCAGGCTGAACTAACTCTCGCAGGAGTCTTCTTGAATAGGTGGGGATACTTTTCTTTGAACTGGTCTTCACGTTCCCATGTGTACTCGGGTCCGTGCTTAGAGCTCCAACGTACTTTGACAAGTTTCACACTGCTCCTCCTGGTCTTGTTGACCTTCCAGTCGGTAACCTCAACGGGTTGTTCCATAAATCTGAGGGCTTCATCAATATGCACTTCATCCATCGGGATGATCACGTTTTCTTGTGTTGGACTCTTCTTCAGGTTGGATACATGAAACGTATCATGTACTCCATTAAGTTCTTCCGGTAACTCCAACTTGTATGCCACGGTACCAATTCTTTTCAATATTCTGAATGGTCCGATGTATCGTGGATTCAGCTTTCCACGCTTTCCAAATCTGACTACGCCCTTCCATGGTGAGACTTTTAACAACACTTTGTCTCCCACCTTGAATTCTACTGATTTTCTATTCGGATCAGCGTAGCTCTTTTGTCGATCTCGAGCCGCCTTAATGCGCTCTCGGATCTGCGCAATCTTGTCGGTTGTCTCTTGTACAAGTTCAGGACCAACCATACGCTTATCTCCGGCATCTGCCCAACATAAGGGCGATCGGCATTTGTGGCCATACAGAGCTTCGAACGGCGCGGCTTTTATGCTCGTATGATAACTGTTATTGTAGGAAAACTCAACTAAAGGTAGATGAGTATCCCAGCTGCCGCCTAGATCCATGACACATGCGCGAAGCATATCTTCTAACGTTTGTATAGTCCGTTCGCTCTGGCCGTCTGTTTGTGGATGGAATGCCGTGCTTAGATCTAACTGAGACCCAAAGGCTTCCTGAAATGATTGCCAGATTCTTGAGACAAAGCGTCCATCTCTGTCTGAAATGATTGAGATTGGCACTCCATGACGTGCCACAATTTCTCTTTAGTATATCTCAGCAAGCTTTCCAGTGCTGTCTTTTTCTCGGATCGGTAGGAAGTGCGCAGACTTTGTTAACCGATCAACTATTACCCATATCATATCGTGCCCTCTCGGGGTCCTGGGTAATTTCGTTATGAAGTCCATCGAGATTTGTTCCCACTTCCACACGGGAATCTCTGGTTGCTGTAGTAGGCCGGACGGTTTCTGATATTCTGCCTTAACCTTAGCACAGGTTAGGCATTTTCCAACATAGACAGCAACGTCGCTTTTAAGTCTCGGCCACCAGTAATATTCCTTCAAGTCTTGATACATTTTGTCCGATCCTGGATGGATCGAATATCTCGATTTGTGGGCTTCATCAAGGATGACTTCTCGTATGCCACCATAGAGTGGAACCCAAATACGCTTCTTGAAGTATAAGGCTCTCTCTTCGTTTGGCACCATGTATTTCAGCATACCCCGTAGGTATTCAGCTTTACGGTTCTCTTCTTTAAGAGCTTCTTGTTGTGCATCCCGAATGCGTGCAGTGAGGTTCGTTTGAATCGTCATTTCCAATGCTCGAACCCTTAGGGTCTTAACCCTTTCTTTTCGGCTCAACGCATCCGCTACAACGTTTGCCTTTCCAGGATGGTACTTAATCTCACAGTCATAATCGTTCAGCAGCTCGACCCAACGTCGCTGGCGCATATTCAATTCCTTCTGATCAAATATGTGTTGTAAGCTTTTGTGATCTGTGAAGATTGTACATCGAGTACCATATAAATAATGTCGCCAAATCTTCAAGGCGAATACTACCGCACCTAGCTCCAGGTCGTGCGTGGTATAGTTTCTTTCATGAACCTTCAATTGTCTTGAAGCGTAAGCGATGACTTTCTGGCGTTGCATGAGCACGCAACCCAAGCCTTGTCGTGAGGCGTCGCAGTATACCACGAAGTCTTCAGTGCCTTCGGGTAATGATAGTATTGGTGCATCGCAGAGCTTGTTTTTAAGTAACTGGAAGGCTTCTTCCTGTTTGTGACCCTAGTCGTATTTCTTGTCTTTCTGTGTAAGGGTTGTTAGCGGTTGAGCTATCTTTGAGAAATTCTCAATGAATCGCCGATAGTAGCCCGCTAAGCCCAAAAATTGTCGAACTTCAGTTGGGGTCTTGGGAGTTTCCCAATTCTTTATCGCTTCAATCTTGGATGGGTCTACATGAATGCCCTTCTCATTCACAACGTGACCAAGAAATTGTACTTCGCGAATCCAGAATTCACATTTGGAGAACTTTGCATAAAGCTTATCTTTCTTCAGTAGTTCCAAGATGGTTCTGAGATGTTGCTCGTGTTCTTCTTTCGTTCGCGAATAAATCAGGATATCATCGATAAATACAATCACGAATTTATCGAGATATGGTTTGCATACGCGGTTCATCAGATCCATAAAGACCGCTGGTGCATTCGTCAGCCCAAACGGCATCACAAGAAATTCGTAGTGCCCATATCGCGTTCTGAATGCAGTCTTTGGTACGCTTTCCTCTTGGATTCTCAGCTGGTGGTATCCAGACCGAAGGTCGATCTTGGAATAGTAGATTGATCCTTGCAGTTGATCAAATAAGTCATCAATCCTCGGTAGCGGGTACCGATTCTTGATAGTGAGCTTGTTCAGTTCCCTGTAATCGATACACATCCGCAGTGTTCCATCCTTCTTCTTTACGAATAATACTGGAGCTCCCCAGGGTGAGAAGCTTGGCCTTATGAATCCTTTATCCAACAACTCCTGAACTTGTGTAGATAATTCTTGCATTTCGGATGGCGCAAGTCGATAGGGTGCCTTGGCTACAGGAGCAGCTCCTGGAACCAAGTCTATACGGAATTCGACTTATCGTTGCGGAGGTAGTCCTGGCAGATCTTCAGGGAACACATCAGGAAATTCCTTCACCACAGGAATGTCTTCAAGTTTTGGCTCCACAGCCTTTTTGTCTATAACGTGTGCTAGGAAAGCGACACATCCTTTCTTTAAGCACTTCCGTGCCTTCATGCAACTGATGATTCGAAGAGGTGCGTCTCGTTTTTCTCCATGCACGATGAGAGTTTCACCATTCGCTAAAGGGATGCGAATGATTTTCTCATGACAAATAACTTCAGCTTTGTTCTTGGACAACCAGTCCATTCCGACTACTACATCGAAGCTACCCAATTGAATAGGTAGGAGGTCGATGCTAAACCTTCGTTCGCCAAGTTCCAGTGTGCAGCCTCTAACAACTTCGCTCGATTCAACGAGTTTACCATTGGCTAGCTCTATGGAATAAGGAATTTCTAATCTACTAGATTCTATTCCGAGTATGCGTTTAAATTCCACAGACAAGAAGCTATAATCGGCGCCAGTGTCAAATAATATGGATGCAAAGTGATTGTTAATGAGAAACGTACCGGTGACCACGTTAGGGTCCTCGCGTGCGTTCTTTGCTCCAATCACAAATGCTCTAGCCTGAGCATTGTTTCTCTCTGGGCAGTTCTTCATGAAATGATCATTGCTTCCACACTTGAAGCATCCTTGGTTCTGCCCTTTCCCGTTACCATTCTTGTTACCAGCACCGTTTCCATTTCGGTTCTTTCCTTTTCCCCAACAGTCTTCTGTTTGATGACCCAATTTACCACATTTGTCGCACCTAGGAATGCGACAAGCTCCTTCATGATGATACTTACATTTTTGGCATCTAGGTATGGAGCCTTGGTATGCTTTGGTTGCAAGGGTCTTCGCCTCCTGAGACGGGTTAGCGTCACACTTCTTGCTGAAGCCTTTGTTGTTACGAGTTGCTTGGTTCAAACTTGTATGCTTTCTTTTCTTGTCGCCGGACGACTCAGCATGCGTCTCAGTCTTCTCTGTTGGGTTCAATGATAACTTCTTCATACGAACACAATCTTCAGTCAGGCTGACAGCCAGAGTTACAGCCTCAGTGATTGTTTGTGGTTTGGCCGACGTCACCATGCCACGAAACTCTGGGGCCAGTCCCCAAATGTAGCGTTCAACACGCTTAAATTCCGGAGTCACCATGTAGGGTAGCACTCTTGACAGATCGTGGAACCTTCGAGTATAACCATTAATGTCAGCACCTACCATGGTTAGGTGCCAGAACTCCGTTTCCAGTCTTTGGAGTTCAGCACGAGAGCAGTACTTCTCTCTCATTCTTTCCTTCAGTTCATCCCAAGTTAAGCCATAAGCGGCATCATCACCCAAAGTTTGGGTTTGCAGGTTCCACCAAGTCAGAGCTTCATCGACAAACAATCCGGTAGCAAAAGTGACTTGCTGATCCGCGGTACACTTGCTCATGCGGATAGTAGCTTCAGTCTTCTCCGTCCAGCGTACAAATGCTACTGCACCTCCTGTGCCATCGTAGTTCATCGGCTTGCAGTCGAGGAACTGCTTGAAAGTGCAGCCTGGAGCTGCATTGCCTCCAGATGAATCTCCGTGCCCGTTACGCCTAGAATTGCTTGGTCCTCCACTGTCTTGAGTACGGTTCGCCTCGTACTGGGCGATAGTAGCGGAGATCCTTTCTTCCAGTAGAGCGTTCAGCTCTTCAGCAGTTCTCGGCAGTGGGGGAGGAGGAGGTTGATCGTCATTGCGAGCATTCACAGCTTTCCTGGGTGCCATGTTCTGACAGAACATAACACAACAGGGTTAGACATTTGTTTGATATCGTCACGCTAGACAGTAGTATCATATATATTCGCAGGTATATATATACCACATAAGTGACATCAAACAATTATTACTCTAGCAGAGTACTTAGTGGGCTTGCACTGAGGGAATCTATACGTGAAAAGACTTGCTGTGATTTCTGTGCACTGAATTCCATAATTATGTATGCATCCATAATTACGTAACTCCTTGCACAGTCCGCATAGTTCGTTTCATCCTCGTATTTCTTCCTTCAGATGGGCCATCGCTTTCAGGTAAAGTCACGTATACTTGTGACATTCTACTTCTAGTACATGCTAATTATCACACATAATTGCAAGTAATTTCTAGTCAACGACAAGTGCTACTCAAGTGCACTCTAAGTCTCGTAGTGTCTTTTCTAGACTCATGTAGACAGTTTCAAGCAGTGGATGACGCGGGACGTTTTATGCAATGAAAACTCTTTGAAAATTGTTTTCGTGAATGGATCCTAGAGATTGTAGACTAGACTCGAGAAGGAATCCTGGTTCACTAAAATCGCTGCTCTGATACCAATCTGTCACACCCCTTTCTGCGGCGGAAGCATGAGGTGTGATCATGAAAGGTTCTCATTGCATACGAAAGGTAAACATGCTATATGCTCGTAAAAACATCCAATACCATAATTTGAAAACATAAGTTTAGCGTTTACATCGCTAAGTCGCATAAAACATTGTCTTAAAAAGTTTACAACTTTATTTAAAGATAAACATAAGCGACATCCACAAGCATAAGCGAGACCGCGCGCACATCCATCCTAGTTACCTGAAATACATGTGAGTTTTGGAAAAACATCAACATAATGTTGGTGTGAATTCATGCAGTTTTTGTATTTCACGTTTGTATACTTTGTATGAAAACATAGTTTGAGAATAAATCAAGTTTTCATATATAAATCCAGTTTCATGTGTACACCACGTACTCAGGTATAATTCAATTTCTTCTTGAGTACCCCACGTACTCAAGTATAATTCAATCTTTTCTTGAGTACCCCACGTACTCAAGTATTCATCCATCTTTTCTTGAGTACCCCACGTACTCAAGTATTCATCAATTTTTAGTATGGTATGACTTTTATGTAAATAAAGTATTCCTGTAAGTATCAGGATTGTTAATGGGTTGCAAAGCCATTAACATGTGACACGACATAGGAAGAAACCAAACCTTAGGCATTTAATTGGTATATTCTGAGACACAAAAGCACTACTCGATTCTCGCCCTCACCGAGAGTGTGGCTGCCCGGCACCCGTTAGATCTAACCTTTTGTTCTGCGGTCTAGGTATATTGTTGATTAATGGTGCTTCTGTACCCTATTCATGACACTATTTCTCATAACGCATCCTACTTGGTTCTCGTCCTCACCAAGCGCGTTTCTTGTTATCAATTCTCATAACGCATCCTACTTGGTTCTCGTCCTCACCAAGTGCGTTTCTTATTATCATTTCTCATAACGCATCCTACTTGGTTCTCGTCCTCACCAAGTGCGTTTCTTATTATCATATATTTCGTCACACTTGGTTCTCGTTCTCACCAAGTGTACTTCTTTTATTCTTATATTTCATCACACTTGATTCTCGTTCTCACCAAGTGTGCTTCTTATATTTATATCATACCAATTATAAATATTGTACATTTGTACATGTATTTCACCCCCGAAGTTATAAAAACTGAAAACAGTTAAAGAGAAAAGGGGGAGCATGAACTCACAACTTTGCGTTCCTGTGCGTCGTAAACTTCACCGGATTTGCTTAATTAACGTCGTAACCTATACGCGTTTTCTTAACGTTAGTCACTAGACTTGCGTCGCACAAGTACAGTCACTCTCTTTTTTGTATATATTCTTGTGTTAAAAATATTTTATATTTTTAACTAAGTGTCTTACTTATATTATTTTCTCAAAAACAAATATAAGTCTTTTGTGTTTTGCACTTTGCACCCGAATTACGTATCTTGTATGTTGTATGTGTATTTTGTATTTTTACTCGTTACGAGTATCTCCAATTCATGTTATTTTTACTCTAAAAATAATATATACCTAGTTCACAAAATAATCACATATTCACACAAGCGATAAATATATATTCTAAATATATATTTAACAAGTTCCATCTAGGAAAATCCACCTCCGGTAATTGGTAATTTTGTAATAAAAATCATGGCGAAGTTTGTTTGGAAAACAAGTCAAAAATATATTCATAACACTTGTCACCAAAAATATTCTAAGTGTTATTTTCTGGAAAAATTTCGCCAGAGTTTCCTCTGTAACTGGAGGTGGCCACGCTTACTAGCGTATCATTTTCTTTTTAAAAAAAAATTCAACCAATCAATTTCCCATCGTCATCAAACTAGTCCAACATAAACATATATCGCAATCACATGAACTTGCAAGTTGTGTAAAAATGTGTAGTAACTCTTCAACACATTTAGTAGGTTTTTCCATCTCTAAAAATAAAGTCGGTTCCTTGGAAATCTTATTTTTAAAGAACATGAAGTTTTACAACTTCTAGTCGGTTTTTATGAAAATTATTTCTTTGTTAAAACTTTTGTTACACAAGTGTCCACACACTTGTTTGTTCACAAAAACACCTCTAGTTCATGAAAGACCCGACTTAAAATAAGACTTGTATATATTTTACTTGGTCCTTCAAAAATACCACTTGTAGATCTTTAGATCTACTAGTTTAGAACTCCATTTCATAAGAAAAATCGTTTTTACACAAGTTCATGTTTGTGAGTGAAAGGGTTCGTCATCTAGTTATTTTTACACTAAACATAGTGCTAGTTCATGTTCCATGAACATGACCTAGCGTGGTTAGATGACGATCTGTTCCCCTACTAGCATTCAACAATAATAAATAACCATAACAAAACAAGTTTCATAAATTTTACACTAATATTTACTCATTAACCACTTTGTTCATCATTTTTAGTAGACTTTAAACTTTGATCTCTAGTGTTTATGATTTTTACCCGTTAAATCTCTTATTAACCACTTTGGACAAGATCAATAGGGTGTTTAGAGTTACTTACTACTAGCTCGTGGCTAGGGAAGAAACTAGACGAAAAACGGGTGGTTAATAGCGTTGTGGTGAGGTCCTCGCGATTCCGTAAGCACCGGGTCTCCTCGTATGCGACCTTACACACTTGAGTGTATGTAGTTTATTGTGAGATCAAAGTTGGAAAGTGAGTGGGTGTTGCTTGTGGATTCTCGGCCGAATGATAGCAAGAGGGAAAGAGATCAACTTTTTTTTTGTTTAAGTGGTTGAAATGCATGAAAGTCCTAGTCTCACAAACTTATTTAATAACCACCATTTACTAGTGACCATTAGATAAGATGTAACCTAGATACTTGGCATAGATCAATAAAATATTCAAGACTTGTAAGGAATGTGTCCCCTTAGGAGACCAATCGGTTATAAGGGTGGGGTTTTTTTTGGTTTGTTTTGAACTAATGGTTAAGGTATTAGTTAGTAAATTAGAGGTTTAAAATTAATTATTAGTGTGTAGTGTTTTATAACGGGTGTTAGGGTATTCGGGGACCCTAACTGGCTCAGAAAAAGAAAAACAATGACAATGTCAATAAATTTTTTTTTGTGCTCCGGGTAAAGTCCGGTTGTTCGGTTATACACCGGTTCGTTAAAGTGCTAAATTACACTTTTTAGTGACTTTAAAGTATCCTTTTGTAACACTTTTGATTCCCGACACTTAGGGAAATATTCTGACTAAAAAATTATATTTTCTGCAAAATATTCAGATGTTTAATTGCTGAATTATATAAATTCTGCACTTAAAGTGCGTTTCGGGTGCTTTTTAGTGCTTATTTTTGCTTTCGTATTGCATATATATTAAACACTTGTATGTACTCTTGGGTTTTAATGCATTCTTGTTGTCGGACCTACACCTAGGCCTCAATTCTAATGTCTGACTGCTTTCTGCAGTTCTGTTGACACAGTGTGTCTTACCGGTGAGTTTACTATTATTTCTGACGCAACGCTCTCGTTTATGCATAAAGCAATATTTTGTAGTATACAACGTGCATGAATTCACTTGTTTAATCATGTAATCAGGCATTGCTGACAATTAAGCACATAATTGCAGTCATTAAGCAATAATTAAAGTGTACGGAAATTACCGGTTTGGTGCCAGTTGTCACAGAAACGTCGGTAAGTGTTGTAACAGAATTAATTGTTTCAAATCCATGGCAATTGAAGTTTCGTTTTATTAATCAAACATGAAAGTTTACATTTTTTTTAAACAAGAACCAAAGAGTACATAACATAAATTAACTAGTTCTTGTCTTGTTTTAAGTCACTAAGGCACAGGCCCGCCTAAGTATGTCTTGATAAGTCCTATGCATCATCTCCTAAAAACACATATGAAAATAGGTACGTCAGCATAAAAATGCCTGTGAGATACATAGGTTTTGTGAAAACAGAATTCATGACTTATGTTTGAGAAAATGTTTAGTCATGAACCTTGTAGTTTGCTTTGTCTTGTAAATCATCTGAAAAACGATAAGATCAGATGATATGTATAAATAAGAGAATAATGTATGGTTAAATGAATAACCATGTAAAATGAGTTTGTATAAGATAAGTTGTTTGTAAATCAATGTCTTGTGAAAAGTATGTTATTTGTATAAAATGTTAAATGTCTCAAATTGAAATGATTCAAATAACGCTACAATATGTGATACCATACAAACACTTATATATAGGAAGTACCAGCGGCGTATCCACCATGCTTGTATCATATTACATACGCCTCGTTACTTAAATCACTTACTCAAACCAAACCATCAAGATGAAATGTTTAACGATTGTAGAAATGTTTATGTATAGTCAAATGTCTATTGTCAAATGTAAATCATGTCAACAGATACAAATGGTTCACACGGTTCAATAGTTACAAACGGTTCATATAATCAAATGGTTACAATGGTTCAGAATGTAATATAATGTGTTCATATGCTGGATGAGTATATGTAACAAATTGTAATGTAAAACAATGTACTAAGTATGCACACAATGGACATACATAGCATAAGTGTAATGTAAAACAATGTACTAAGTATGCACATAATGGGCGTACATAGCATGAAATGTATTGTAAAGTGATGTACTAAGTATGCACACAATGGGCATACATAGCATAAAATGTATTGTAAAGTGATGTACTAAGTATGCACACAATGGGCATACATAGCATAAAATGTATTGTAAAGTGATGTACTAAGTATGCACACAATGGGCATACATAGCATAAAATGTATTGTAAAGTGATGTACTAAGTATGCACACAATCGGCATACATAGCATAAAATGTATTGAAATCATGTACTATAAATGTACTAATAAACATAGCAAGTATATGATGTGAAAACAGGAAAGCATGAAAGTAACAAGTAGGCACATGTGTTTCACCCCCAAACAGTTTGGAAAACAGTAAAAGAGGGGTCTATGTACTCACTTGAGATTGCTTAGTAGTCCTTGAGTAACAACCAAACAATGCTAGAGATCACGGATATCAAACGGCACTTAATATAGGTAACTATGTTAATAAACCGGACCTAAATCGGAAGATCGGATAGAATGAGGGCTCGTAAACCAAATGAGTATGGGAACTCATGTAGTATGGTTTAACAAAACCTACATACTAAATGAAACCTAACCTAAGTGCTTTCGAACCATCGCGACCCATTAAGGTAGCTTATGCTACTTTAACGCGTCGTGCGCGCAAAAGCACACTCAAGACGTCTAACTAGCCCTATGACAAGTGTTATATGCCTAAACATGTTACATAATCAGTTATGTGACAAAAGTTTAGGTTACATATACTTAATTACCAATTATACATGAAAAGGGTATTCTGGTAATTTACCTAAGGCATATAAACTACCTATCATACAACTACTCAAACGTTGTGACCATAGGGTATAACCTCGGAAGGTTATTCCCTATATGCTATGGTCCTAAAGTATTTGGTCGGATCCTAATGATCGACCAAATGGGTCGGGTTCGAAAGCATAAGCGATTGATTAGATCGCTTACCCTTACGACCCTAGACAAGCACAAAACTAAAAGTGACGAGCTAAGCATGTTGAAACATGCTTAACTAAGTTAGAAAACAAGTTTGGTATCAAAACAAACGGTTTTGATACCTAAGAGTAGTTTGGTTACAAAATGCGCAATAACACGCATAGGTTTTGATACCTAAGAGTAGTTTGGTTACAAAATACGCAATAACACGCATTTTGGCCGAAATTACGACTCGTCACTGAGCCAAGATAACGTGGTAATCAGTAGGTATAGTCACTAGGGACTATGACCATCGTGATTACGCTCACGTTATGAAGTTCAAACGAACTTCGCATTGACCATAAACTGGTCAATGCAGAAAGTCGAACAAAGTTTGACTTTCGGACTCGAAAAGCAATAAAAGAACGAAGGAACACTTACAAAGGGTCCCCGAATGCTAATCTTAATCCAAGTAGCTCAGGTATGAAACAAAGGTTTCAACTTAGAGCTTCTCAAATCAGATTCTTGTGAGGAAGAAGTGAAGAATGTAGTGGGTATTTATAGTAAATGGACCACCGTTAGGATCGTTTCTTGGATAACATGCCTTGATCTCACCCGTACACTTGTCGGAATGTTATGGTAACTCATTTTGCCCCCACCACAAGAGTTAGACACATGGCATTGGCCTTGGGGGGGGGGGGTTAAGGGCTGGAAACAGGCTGTTAAAAACAAGCTTCTGCCTCTGACCCCTGCTTACGGACCGTAACACTCAGAGTGTTGAGGTGCGCAAGGACTTGCAGACCAGAAAGTTTGAAAAATGGCAGAACAGGCCCCTGAAGCTCCAAACTTGCTATTTGATGCATTTTTGACACGTTTAAGCCCCGTTAACCCCATTTCAAAGCTCTAAAATGAATTTAAAGTATAGGGAACTTAAAATTTGCCCAAAAATATCTCGGATGTCGGTTCGTTTGGCCGTACGATCGCGATGTTCACTTAATTACGACGGAATGCGCATAAGCGCGAAAAACGATCCAAATGAGGCGACGAATGTATTTTTCTTATGCCAAACACTAAAATAAAATATTTTAGTGCTTACATAAATTTTTGGATGTCCGGATGTATTCAGAACGTAAGTTATGCGCGAAAGTGCAAACTTATGCACTTTTTGGCACTTTTAGTCCCTGAATGACCCAAAAGTTTATTTTAGCACACCGAACCCCTCAAAGCCTATTTCTAAGCTATGTAAAGGATATTTATGTTATGTTTAACTTATGGCCATGTTCCGGAATGTCTGTTACAGTTCAAATTGGCATACTTTCGCAGTTTATCAAATTTAGTCCCTGTAAGCGATTTAACTTGATTTTGCCATACCAAAGCCTTCGAAACTTATTTCTAAGTTATGTAAAGGTTATTTAAGGTATGTTAAGCCTATTTCACTATTCCGGAGTGTTTGTTGTATTAAACTGGTTATATTTACGCATCAGTGCGCGTATAACCTTCCAGCAAGCGATTTAGAGCTTGAAATCGAACAAGAATTGATATGTGCAAAAGATACACATATTTATACAGATCCCAAGTATGAAATACAATATTTCATTGCTTGGAATTTGTTTGATGGTTGCAGTGACCCAGGTGTCACAGTCTCCACACAGTCTACCCTACTTTAGGAAATTTCGTCCCGAAATTTATTTGTAGGAGCATGTCTGTGACTTTGTGTTAAATAACCAACAAGGATAAGGCATATCCTGATATTCCTCCAGAAACGAAAATGAACGGAATGAGTCATTTTCTACAATTTCTTCAGAAACGAAAATGAACGGAATGAGTCATTTTCCACAATTTCTTCAGAAACGAAAATGAACGGAATGAGTCATTTTCCATAATTTCTTCAGAAATGAAAATGAACGGAATGAGTCATTTTCCACAATTTCTTTAGGAACGAAAATGAACGGAATGAGTCATTTTCCCAAATTTCTTCAGAAACAAAAAATGAACGGAATGAGTCATTTTCCATAATTTCTTCAGAAACGAAAATGAACGGAATGAGTCATTTTCCACAATTTCTTCAGAAACGAAAACGAACAGAATGAGTCATTTTCCACAATTTCTTCAGGAACGAAAATGAACGGAATGAGTCATTTTCCATAATTTCTTCAGAAACGAAAATGAACGGAATGAGTCATTTTCCACAATTTCTTCAGAAACGAAAATGAACGGAATGAGTCATTTTCCACAATTTCTCCAGGAACGAAAATGAACGGAATGAGTCATTTTCCCAAATTTCTTCAGAAACGAAAATGAACTGAATGAGTCATTTTCCACAATTTCTTCAGAAACGAAAATGAACGAGTCAACTCTAGACACATGACAAAACTCACTGTGGTTTCTGTGCACTGAATTCCATAATTATGTATGCATCCATAATTACGCAATTCCTTGCACAGTCCTCACAATTTGTTTTGTAATGTGAAAGGGAAGAAAAAATTAAACCTGTGATGTGTGTGACTAGACTATCATAGGGTCCTTTTAATTAGATCGACAAATGATCCCTTTTAAATTGGACCACCAAGTAGTCTAATTATAGAATAGTACAATATAATCCAAGGGTCTTTACTATTATGTAAAAGCCCATTGAGGATTTAATATAGTACCTTTGGGTATCCTACTATGAATCCCTTATACAAATGATATGGAAGATTCTACGAGGATTTGGATAACGAAAACTTGGATTACACCAAAAACATAAAAAGGAACACATAAGCACATAATCACATAGTTGTTTAACTTGATTATTAATTTGTTATTAACTTGTTATCGATTGAAAATGGATATGGAAACCAGTCGATGGACTTCAGTGTCCTCTAGGATCTATCTGAAAAGATAGGAAGATCTCCCAAAAATTCGATTTTGTTCTCAAAGAAAGGTAATATTCGAATTAAGGAACATAACAATTTTAGGATTTACGGAAATACCCTTAGGTACCCTATTAAGGATTTATAGTGGTACTTTGGGTATTCGTCCAGTGTTGTAACTTGCGCCTTGTACTTCGTTTTCTTGGAAGAAACGGGTACTTAGGAATTTCGTGGAAAACGCAAGAGATCAGAAGATGGAAAAATTTTGGGGGTAGTTTGCTTTATAAGGAATACGATTCCTTGCTTGTCGGTATTGTAGGGGATACGTTCTTTATACATACAACCACATAAATACATTGCAATGTAAATAAAAGATTTATTTATAAACAATGATAACAACTGTTTCATGGACCTTGACAACAAAAGAAAATAATACATAAGACGTGATTATTTCTAAAGGGTGTTGTCTTCTAGTCGGCCAGAAGCTCATCCCTGTGCTGGATTTGCATTAGCAAGCTTTGGGCAATTTCTTCGGAAATGACCCATCTCGCCACAATTGTAGCAAGAACCCGGTGGAAAGCGAGCTTGAGCAGGATTGTTGTCAGCTTGATTTGGTGCAACTGCTGCTCGACAAACTTTTACTGTATGACCTCTAAGTCCACAAATTTGGCATTCGCGGCACTTCACCCTAGCATGATGATGAAGTTTACATTGGTTGCACAAGGGTGAAGTTCCATTGTATGGCTTCCTAGCAGGGGGTTGAGCTGGTTGGTTGGGGACGGTTTAATCATTGTGAGTAACCATGGCGAAGTTCTGAGAAGCCTCTCGCTTCTTTGACCGCTTAGGGGAACCAGTCTGTTCATCCATGGTCTTTGATTCCTCGATTGGCTTCTTGTCACCCTTTCTAAAAAGTTTACGTTTCCTGATCTGAGATTCAGTCAAGGTTGCAGATAGCTCAATGGCCTGCCTAACCGTAGTGGGGTTACTACCAGTAACAATGTCCTGAACTGAGTCAGGGAGACCATCAATGTATTTTTCGATCGCCTTATCCAAAGGCGTAACCATGGTAGGACACAACAGGCTCAGCTCCTCATATCGATCAGAGTATGCTCGATGTTCGCCGCTGTCTTGCTTAAGATCGTCGAATTCCCTTTCAAAGGCCCTGATCTCGTGACGAGGACAGAATTCCTTCATCATCAGTGCTCGAAGTTCTTCCCACGTTTGAGCCAGTGCCACTTCGGCACCCCTATCTCTCATCACACCGTTCCACCATGTCAAAGCTCGTTTCTCAAAGACACTAGATGCAAAATCTACCTTTCGATCGTTTGGACATTGAACATGTCTGAAGGTGCTCTCTAAACTCTCAAACCATTGCAGAAGTGCAATCGCTCCTTGAGACCCAGAAAACTTTGATGGCTTAGCCGAGTTGAACGTCTTGAAGTTGCAGGGGGCATTATTGTTGTTGAGGGCTTGGTTACATTGAGCAACGATGTTCGGGATTGCAGCAGTTATTTGCTGTGTAATAACAGCTGCCAGCTCTTCAATAGATACCGGATTTTCGCATTGTGGAGGCATTCTAAAAAGGGGAAACAAGAGAGAAAACAAATGAAATGGCATGGGGTAAGAATAGGATGTTGCAATTACCGACCAAAAATCATGGGTGATGGTCATTTGTTTGAACCACGAAGCAAACAAACGACACACAAAGGCTGAATCAAAGCAAATAGATCCTCATAATGTATCGCGAAGACATGCTCGCCTATAAGTGGACACTCACCCCAAGAGTTCCCAGGTAAGAGTGATTGGTCCGATTATGTGGATTTGTACGAACACTCTAGCCTTAGACAGAAAACTCAGGGTACAGGCATTCACTCTTCCAGTTTGTACGTGTTCACATTATTTAGGACCAAAAACTTTGACGAGATTTTGAAAACTCAAAGGGGTTCAAAACCTTATAACAGAGGGTTCAAAACCTTACAATAGAGGGTTCAAAACCTAGTAATCAATCATCCTAGAACAGATGATTAGTTTTCAAAGCGGTTTTGAAATTTATGTTCTTGTTGTGGTCGTCGCCTAAGGATAGGTGACGGTATTGTTTTATGACTAAATGCAAGTGAACTCGCGTTAGGGTCCTAGAAAGGTTATAGACTAGGTCAAAGTATTACTAATAACCTAATTCCCTATAATCATTGGCTCTGATACCAACTTTTCTGTCACACCCCGACCACGTAGAACAACCAAACGTGGCGGAAACGTCGAGGCGTATGTAATATGATACAAGCTCGGTGGATACGCCGCTGGTACTTCCTATATATAAGTGTTTGTATGGTATCACATATTGTAGCGTTATTTGAATCATTTCAATTACCAAACCATCAAGATGAAATGTTTAACGATTGTAGAAATGTTTATGTATAGTCAAATGTCTATTGTCAAATGTAAATCATGTCAACAGATACAAATGGTTCACACGGTTCAATAGTTACAAACGGTTCATATAATCAAATGGTTACAATGGTTCAGAATGTAATATAATGTGTTCATATGCTGGATGAGTATATGTAACAAATTGTAATGTAAAACAATGTACTAAGTATGCACACAATGGACATACATAGCAGCATAAGTGTAATGTAAAACAATGTACTAAGTATGCACACAATGGGCGTACATAGCATTAAATGTATTGTAAAGTGATGTACTAAGTATGCACACAATGGGCATACATAGCATAAAATGTATTGTAAAGTGATGTACTAAGTATGCACACAATGGGCATACATAGCATAAAATCTATTGTAAAGTGATGTACTAAGTAAGCACTCAATGGGCATACATAGCATAAAATGTATTGTAAAGTGATGTACTAAGTATGCACACAATGGGCATACATAGCATAAAATGTATTGTAAAGTGATGTACTAAGTATGCACACAATGGGCATACATAGCATAAAATGTATTGTAAAGTGATGTACTAAGTATGCACACAATGGGCATACATAGCATAAAATGTATTGAAATCATGTACTATAAATGTACTAATAAACATAGCAAGTATATGATGTGAAAACAGGAAAGCATGAAAGTAACAAGTAGGCACATGTGTTTCACCCCAACATTGTTTGGAAAACAGTAAAAGAGGGGTCTATGTACTCACTTGAGATTGCTTAGTAGTCCTTGAGTACCAACCAAACAATGCTAGAGATCACGGATATCAAACGGCACCTAATATAGGTAACTATGTTAATAAACCGGACCTAAATCGGAAGATCGGATAGAATGAGGGCTCGTAAACCAAATGAGTATGGGAACACATGTAGTATGGTTTAACAAAGCCTACATACTAAATGAAACCTAACCTAAGTGCTTTCGACCCATCGCGACCCATTAAGGTAGCTTACGCTACTTTAACGCGTCGTGCGCGCAAAAGCACACTCGAGACGTCTAAGTAGCCCTATAACAAGTGTTATATGCCTAAACATGTTACATAATCAGTTATGTGACAAAAGTTTAGGTTACATATGCTTAATTACCAATTATACATGAAAAGGGTATTCTGGTAATTTACCTAAGGCATATAAACTACCTATCATACAACTACTCAAACGATGTGACCATAGGGTATAACCTCGGAAGGTTATTCCCTATATGCTATGATCCTAAAGTATTTGGTCAGATCCTAATGATCGACCAAATGGGTCGGGTTCGAAAGCATAAGCGATTGATTAGATCGCTTACCCTTACGACCCTAGACAAGCACAAAACTAAAAGTGACGAGCTAAGCATGTTGAAACATGCTTAACTAAGTTAGAAAACAAGTTTGGTATCAAAACAAACGGTTTTGATACCTAAGAGTAGTTTGGTTACAAAATACGCAATAACACGCATTTTGGCCGAAACTACGACTCGTCACTGAGCCAAGATAACGTGGTAATCAGTAGGTATAGTCACTAGGGACTATGACCATCGTGATTACGCTCACGTTATGAAGTTCAAACGAACTTCGCATTGACCATAAACTGGTCAATGCAGTGACTTTCGGACTCGAAAAGCAATAAAAGAACGAAGGAACACTTACAAAGGGTCCCCGAATGCTAATCTTGATCCAAGTAGCTCAGGTATGAAACAAAGGTTTCAACTTAAAGCTTCTCAAATCAGATTCTTGTGAGGAAGAAGTGAAGAATGTGGTGGGTATTTATAGTAAATGGACCACCGTTAGGATTGTTTCTTGGATAACGTGCCTTGATCTCACCCGTACACTTGTCGGAATGTTATGGTAACTCATTTTGCCCCCACCACAAGAGTTAGACACATGGCATTGGCCTTTGGGGGGGGGGGGTTAAGGGCTGGAAACAGGCTGTTAAAAACATGTTTCTGCCTCTGACCCCTGCTTGCACACCGTAACACTCAGAGTGTTGAGGTGCGCAAGGACCTGCAGACCAGAAAGTTTGAAAAATGGCAGAACAGGCCCCTGAAGCTCCAAACTTGCTATTTGATGCATTTTTGACACGTTTAAGCCCCGTTAACCCCATTTCAAAGCTCTAAAATGAAGTTAAAGTATAGGGAACTTAAAATGTGCTCAAAAATATCTCGGATGTCGTTTCGTTTGGCAGTACGATCGCGATGTTCGCTTAATTACGACGGAATGCGCATAAGCGCGAAAAACGATCCAAATGAGGCGACGAATGTATTTTTCTTATGCCAAACACTAAAATAAAATATTTTAGTGCTTACATAAATTTTTGGATGTCCGGATGTATTCAGAACGTAAGTTATGCGCGAAAGTGCAAACTTATGCACTTTTTGGCACTTTTAGTCCCTGAATGACCCAAAAGTTTATTTTAGCACACCGAACCCCTCAAAACCTATTTCTAAGCTATGTAAAGGATATTTATGGTATGTTTAACTTATGTCCATGTTCCGGAATGTCTGTTACAGTTCAAATTGGCATACTTTCGCAGTTTGTCAAATTTAGTCCCTGTAAGCGATTTAACTTGATTTTGCCATACCAAAGCCTTCAAAACTTATTTCTAAGTTATGTAAAGGTTATTTAAGGTATGTTAAGCCTATTTCACTATTCCGGAGTGTTCGTTGCATTAAACTGGTTATATTTACGCATCAGTGCGCGTATAACCTTCCAGAAAGCGATTTAGAGCTTGAAATCGAACAAGAATTGATATGTGCAAAAGATACACATATTTATACAGATCCCAAGTATGAAATACAATATTTCATTGGCTTGGCATTTTTTTGATGGTCGCAGTGACCCAGGTGTCACAGTTACCTAAAATAAAGAGATGTTTTTATTAAATAAAATAGGGTTTATCCCTATAAAAATGTGTGTACTTAAAACTTGGGATTTTTCCCACATGTTTAATATTATGAAAGTGTGGTATTTTACTTTGATAAAATATTTTCTAACTACGATCTTGATGTGATTCCGCTGCCAAAATGATAAACACCTATATACCACAAAAATTGGCCGTGGCCGCCCGTTCCCGGGTAGTATAGGGATGGGGGTTGCGACAGAAGGTGGTATCAGAGCTAAGCCACTGATTCAGCCACAGAAGTGTTCTGCTAACGCCAAGATATTGTTCAAATTGTTAGGAAATTAATTACGGAAATACGTGCATACCTGTCTTTTATTGTTGTGTGTTATTTGACTATTTGTTAGTTTACAGTATGAGCAATCAAGGACCCTCCGACGTTTATTGTCAGTTGTCCGGCTCACCTAGGAGCGAAGGCACCACTTCACAGCCTGCCCTCTCAGGGTATTCAACTGATAATGAAGATGGGATATTCGTGTTTAAGGCTCAGTCTGAAGAGCCATTCCCTCCTAAAAATAGAGGATGGTTCAGTAGGGGAGCGCATGAGCATTGGAAGAGAATGAAAAAGTTACAACAGCAGCAAGTGTTATCAGCCGCTAAGAGAGAAACAGATGCCCACACCCAAGACATGCTCAATAGGAGTCTAGTTTACTTCAGATGGACAACGAAGTAAACCAGGAAAACCAGAATAACGATAACCAGAGTAACAATAACCCGGATAATGACAACCCGAACAATGATAATAATGGAAACCCAGTGGATAACAGTGCCATCCAACACATAGTGGCACAAGGGATAATAGTTGTGATGCCATATATTATCAAAACGGTTATGGAATCAGATAATAAAAGTAAACATGATAGTAAACGACCCACTGAACCTGAACACAGCATAAACAATGGACCCATACCTCAAGCGCCCATTCCCAAAAGAAGAAGAACCATGTCTTATGGTTCTTCTTATAAAGAACTATAGTCTTGTAAACCAATGGAATTCTCGGGCAATGAAGGGGCCGTTGCAGCTCTACGCTGGATAGAAAAGACTGAGGCTGTCTTAAAAATAAGCAAGTGTGCGGAAGAGGATAAGATAATGTTTGCTTCCAATCTGTTTAAGAACTCAGCCTTAGAATGGTGGAACACTATCCTCCAGTCTAGGGGAAGTGATAGGGTTTACAATATGGAATGGGAGGAATTTAAGAACATGGTGGAAAGGAAGTTCTGCCCTCCCAATGAAAAAGAACAGATAGCAAATAAGTTCCTAAACCTTAGGATGACTGGAGTGGATAGTAAGGGGTACACTACTTTATTCTTTGAATATGCTAGAATAGTACCAACCCTTGCATCACCCGAACCAGTATTAATCTCCCGTTACATTTGGGGATTAATCAGTGAGATTAGACATGTAGTCAAGGCAGCTAGACCTCAAACCATAGAAGAAGCTGTAGAACTAGCAAACACCTTGACTGATGAATTAGTGCGTACACGAGAAGAGGATTAGAGGAGAAACCTAGCTCAAAGACTTACCCAAGAGTTTCGTTATGGAAATTCCAACCGTGGGAAAAATGTAGGTTCTACCTCTGTACCCTACTGCAAAGCCTGCAAGAAAAAGCATTCAGGGAAATGCTCTACCTACTTCAATTTCTGCAAGATACTAGGGTACAAGGAGGAAGATTGTAGGAAGAAACCTAATAATGAGATGTGCTTCAACTGTGGAAAAAAAGGTCATATCAAGCCGAACTGTCCAAAACTAGCTCCAGCCACGAACACCAAGAATACTAAAAATGCTAGGGAATTTGTTCTAACTGAAGAAGAAGCAAAGATGATCCCGGATGTGATCGCTGGTATGTTTTTAGTTAATGATATTATTTGACTCTGGTGCGAACCAAAGTTTTATTAATACTTCATTTTGCAAACTTCTCAATCAACCATTAACTAAACTCCCACAAGAGTGTCTAGTAGAGACAACAAATGGAGAAACCATTAAGATTTCTGAAATCTTGCAGGGAGCAAGAATAGAATTTTTAAATCAAAAGTTTGTTTCAAACCTTTACCCCATGAATCTAGCAGGATTTGATGTTGTATTAGGAATGGATTGGTTAATAGCCAATAAAGCCAGTATTTTATGTGATCAAAAGTCAATTCAAGTAAATTCACCAAAAGGTGAAAAGATCACAATTAAAGGAGATAAGCCGTCTAGATCCACAAAATTCATCTCTATAATGAAAACAACAAGTTATATGAGAAAAGGATCATTAGTGTATTTAATTTCCATAATCACTAACACTAAAGGAAAAGAACTAAAAGATATTCAAGTAGTATCCCAGTTTTCAGATGTATTTCCAGAAGAGTTACTAGGAATACCTCCAAACAGAGAAGTTGAATTCAGAATCCACCTACTACCAGGAACAACAGCAATTGCCAAAGCACCTTACCGTTTGGCACCCACAGAAATACAGGAACTGAAGAAACAGCTAGACGAATTGTTGGAAAAAGGATTCATACAACCAAGCTCATCGCTATGGGGAGCACCAATCTTATTCGTTAAAAAGAAAGACGGATCGATGTGTATGTGCATTGACTACCACGAATTGAATAAAGTTACAATTAAGAATCGGTACCCACTACCGAGAATCGATGATCTGTTTGATCAATTGCAAGGAGCACGATTTTTCTCTAAAATCGATTTACGATCAGGGTATCATCAATTAAAGGTAAAGGAAGAGGACATTCCTAAGACCGCTTTTAGAACAAGGTATGGTCATTATGAATTTACTGTCATGCCATTTGGTCTAACCAATGCCCCAGCTATATTTATGGACATGATGAACCGAATATGTAAGCCATATTTGGATAAATTCATAATTGTCTTTATAGATGATATTCTCATTTATTCTAAGAGCAAAGAGGAGCATGCAAAGCATTTACAAGCACTTCGAAGTTTATTGAGAAAATAAAAGCTTTATGCTAAATTTTCAAAATGCGAGTTTTGGTTAGAACAGGTACAGTTTCTTGGACATTTAGTTAATCATGAAGGAATTTATGTGGATCCCACTAAGATCGAGGCAATTACCAAATGGAAAACCCCTAAGTCACCAACCGAGGTTAGAAGTTTCTTAGGATTGGCCGGTTATTATAGAAGATTTATTCGAGATTTTTCTAGAATAGCCATTCCCTTAACTAAGCTAACATAACCTGTAAATCTGTTAAATTTGAATGGGGACCAAAACATGAAGAAGCCTTTAGAATTCTTAAGCAAAGACTAACCAATGCACCCATACTAGCGTTACCAGAAGTAACTAAAGACTTTATAGTCTATTGTGACGCTTCTAAGTTAGGTTATGGATGTGTGTTAATGCAACGTTTTGTATTTTTAGAAAATTTTTGCCATAGTTTCCCCTAAAAATGGAAGTGTCCATGCTATCAAAGCATATCATTTTCTTTTCAGAAATCATCATAAACAATCAACAGTTAACCTACATTTACCAAGTGCTAAAACAAAGCTATCTACATAATAATCATGAACTTGAACTTTCATAAAAACTTGTAGTAACTTGGTAGTGTGTTTAGTAAGTTTAGTTACCTTCCAAAGTGTATTCACTTCTTTATAAACTTCATTCTTGAAAGATTTGGGTGTTTACAACTTGTAAACATATTTTACAAAAATGCTTCTTTATGAAATCTTCTTGTTTCTCTAGTGTTTCTACACTTGTTTTATCACCAAAATAGTGTAAGTTTAAGTAAGAACCAAGATCTTCTAAAAATCGCATTTTGAACTTGGTTCTTTCGGAAAACCATTCATTATTCTTAGATCTATAAGATTATCAACTCACTTGATTATTATTTTTCAAGAAATCATTTTATTTTTCAAGTTCATGCTTACACATGAGGATGATCATCTTGTTTCATCACATATTCATCCTCTCACTTGCTTGATCATGTGTTTAATCACAATCTAGCAAGCTCCTTATGATGATCAACATCATAATCTCAAGAAAATAACAATCAAGTATCATTCATACACTAAACAACATAGTTTCATCCACATTTCATCATATGTTAAGCTTATGTTCAAGATTCAAGATTATGTTCTTTTGTGTTCATCAAGATTCAAGATTATGTTCTTTTGTGTTCATCTAGTTGAGATCCAAAGGCTTCCTGGAAGGATTGCCAGATCCTTGAGACAAAACGTCCATCTCTGTCTGAAATAATTGAGATAGGCACTCCATGACGTGCCACGATTTCTTTCAGGTACAGCTCAGCAAGCTTTCCAGTGCTATCCTTCTCTCGGATCGGTAGGAAATGCGCAGACTTTGTTAACCGATCGACTATCACCCATATCATATCATGCCCTCTAGGGGTCCTGGGTAATTTCGTTATGAAGTCCATTGAGATTTGCTCCCACTTCCACATGGGTATCTCGGGCTGCTGCAGTAGACCAGATGGTTTCTGATATTCAACCTTAACCTTAGCACAGGTTAGGCACTTTCCAACATAGATAGCGACATCGCTTTTAAGCCTCGGCCACCAATAGTATTCCTTCAAGTCTTGATACATTTTGTCCGATCCTGGGTGAATCGAGTATCTCGACTTGTAAGCTTCATTAAAGATGACTTCTCGAATACCGCCATAGAGCGGAACCCAAATACGCCCCTTAAAGTATAAGGTTCCCTCTTCGTTTAGCACCAAATTCTTCTGCATACCTCGGAGATATTCAGCTCTACGATTTTCCCCCTCCGGGGCTTCTTGTTGTGCGTCACGAATGCGTGTAGTGAGGTTCATCCGAATAGTCATTTCCAATACTCAAACTCTTAGGGTCTTAACCCTTTCTTTTAGACTTAACGCGTCTGCTACTACGTTTGCCTTTCTAGGATGGTACTTAATCTCACAGTCATAATCGTTCAGCAACTCGACCCACTATCGTTAACGCATATTTAATTCCTTCTGATCAAATATGTGTTGTAGGCTTTTGTGATCTGTGAAGATTGTACATCGAGTACCATATAAATAGTATCACCAGATCTTCAAAGCGAATACCACCATGCCTAGCTCCAAGTCGTGCATGGTGTAATTCCTTTCATGCACCTTCAACTGTCTTGAAGCGTAAGCGATGACTTTTTGGCGTTGCATGAGCACGCAACCCAAACCTTGACGCGAAGTGTTGGTGCATCCGTCTTTCGCCTACGTCTTGTATCGAGTCTTGTTTAGAGTTTGCAAGTTTAGGGCTCGGAATCCAAGAATTTGGTATTTGAAGGTGATTCCGCTTGAAATGACCTTATGTCATTTCAAGCGAAACCTCATATATTCCTGATTCCGCTCGAGATGTAATAGGTTGATTTCGCTCGAGTTGTTTTGTTGTGATTCCGCTTGAACCGAACATATCGTGTTCAAGTGGAATAGGATGCCTATATATAGGCTGCTTGGAGCAAAATCAGTTAAGTAGTTGTATGTGTTGTCTTCCGGTTTGCCACAAAGTGCTGCCGAAGTGTTGTCGTGCTTGTAAAAGGTTTCTGCATCAATAAAATCAACAGTTTAAAGTAAAATACGGCTGAAATAACACTGATTCATTAGTTTCCGCCTCTTGAATTGGTGAATTACTCTTCTGATCGACTCGTTCGGGTCCAATAGCGATTCTACAAGTGGTATCAGAGCTCAGGAGGAAGAGTTCTTGCCATTTCAGCTGTGTTTTCTGATTTTCTACACTTTCTTCTTCATATTCGAAAAATGTTTACGGTAAAATTGGCTCAAATTTTCACAAAACACTCGCAATCATGTATTAACAAATCCTGGAAAGTTTCACAATTAAAATCGAGCTAAATCTAGATATTTTTGAGGTTCCGCTTGATATCTAAGTCGAAAAAGATGACCTCAGGGTGATTCCGCTTGGGTTGCTACTTGATTTCGCTTGAGAATACACTGTTTCCGCTTCAAAATCGGGATTCCGCTTGAAAACTAGAATTTCATTCCGCTCGAAAAAGGGTTCCGCTTGAAACCTTGACTGATTCCGCTTGAATCGATGTAATTCTGTTTAAAAGTTGATTTCGCTTGAACATAATTGGTGATTCCGCTTCAGTTGTCTATTCCGCTTGAAAGTGTGGTTGTTGATTCCGCTTTAAAACAGTAACTTGATATTCCGCTTGAACTAACTGTTTGAAAATTCTTGAAATTCGAAACATGGCCGAGGAATTTTATAATGCTTTTGCAGGTTCAATGAACATTACTCAAAGTGCATTGCTTGAGAATGAAACGGGAACATCGCAGAAACCACCTAAGCTCTTGGATATTGATGATTACAATGGTTGGTCCGAACGTTTTGGAAATTGGGTTGAAGCTTATCATTTGGATGCATGGGAGCACACTGAAGTCCAATATGAAAGGCCCACAAGGAACGGTAATCAGATAATGACAATTAGAGAAATGAGTGCTGAGGAGAAAAAGAAGTATAGAGATGAAAAATTGATGGTGAGTCTGCTACAGCAAGCGATTAAGGAGGATATCTTGATTTTGCTTCAACATGATGGAAGTGCTTTTTCGATCTGGAATGAATTGGAAGCAAAATTTCTGGGAAGTGATGATATGCTTAAAAACAAGATGTCACTCATGAAGAAAGAATTTGATCTATTCCGTGGTTTGAAGTCAGAAAACACCAAGCAGATTATTGAAAGATATTGTAACTTGGTGAGAAATATGACAAAATTAGGGATCAAAAAGGATACTGATGAGCTGATTGAGAAACTTGCTGATGCGTTACCACATGATTATTGAAAGATATTGTAACTTGCTGATGCGTTACCACATGATATTTGGGGAACGTATTTGATGATGTTGAGAAAAAACAGGAAAGAATATAAAAAGCTAACACTGGGAGAGTTCATCAAACATCTAGAAGCTCAAGAGATGGAGCAGAGAAAGATTGTTAGGATGAAGAACTATGATGGAGAACAAGACATCGGATTGTATTTTAAAAGTGGTGTTAGTGAAAAGAAAATTTCTCTCAAAAGGTTGAAACTGCTTATAATGCAAAAGGTTCTTCTGAAACTTCGTCTCAGGGATCAAGCAGCACAACAGGATTTTCTTCATTTCCAACATATGATCCACAGTTTTCTACAACAAAGAGTGGCAAAGTTATTCAATGCAACATTGCTTTAAAGCTTGAAAATGATCAGAATTATACTGAGGAAATTGCTAAAAGTCACATGTCTTTGTTTGTAACAGTGCTTGAATCTTATGGAGGCTTAGTTGCAGGAAGGATCGGGAATCTAATGCTCACGAAAGAGGATTACGATCAAATTGATGCCAAGGAAATGGAATTGATGGATATTAAATGGTGTATGGCTAGTGTGTTGAGATGGGTTGAAAAGTTCAAACAAATTACAGTCAGAGATGATTTTCGCGAGGCACATGTTTCAACTTTAGGTTTTGATAAGTCTAAAGTTACTTGTTTTCGTTGCAGGGAAAAGGGGCATTTCAAGAGGGAGTGCACAAATCGTGAAGCTAGTGGAGCTCAAAACCCTTTCGGAAACAACAATTACTACAAGAAGGCAATTTATCATCAAGTTTCACAACAGCCATATCAACAACAACAGGCACCGCATCAAGCACAAACTGCACATGGTAGAAAAGAAATTGAAGATTCTAAGAGAGCGTGTCTGGTTAAACAGGGTAAGGATGGTGGATTTAGCTGGGATAAATACATTCTGTTAGTGCATTACGTCTATTGACTTCGTCTTGTATCATGTATTAGAATAGGATAGAATAGGATATTCAGTGCACGAGGTTCGAGAAACGATGTTTAGGAGATATGAGAGTAATTTCGCTCATATGGCATGTACATATAAGCGAAACCTTGTCAAGTATATATAGGTGCACTGATCATTCATTCGGTACGCGACTTCCAGAACTGTAACGAAGTGCTGCCAAAGTCTGTTCAGGTTGTAATTGCTGTTATTATCAATATAAGCAACAGATTAAAGATTAACAAGCTGTTATCAAGTCCGGTTTACTGATTCCGCCATTAAACTAGACGTAAAGCTCTTCTGAACGACTCAGTCGGGTCTAACAACGATCCTACAAGTGGTATCAGAGCTCAGGAAGAAGAGTTTAGCTTGATTTCGATCACATTCTGACTTCTACACCTTCTTTCATCATTTTAGAGAATTTTATCGGTCAAAACCGGATCAAAATTTCACAGTGTGTGTAATATTGGACATAGATAAACCCTTGAAAGTTTCACATCTAAATTCGAACTAAAAATGACCAAAATTGGACTTCAAGTATGTTTCGCTTTTACGGACAATATGTAATTTCGCTTTTGTGAACATAAAGGTTTCGCTTATACGAACACCAAAGACTTCTAGTTTCGCTTATTTGTCAACTTGGTTTCGCTTTTGTGACAAAATTCTTTGAGGTTTCGCTTCAAAGACACTTATTTCCGCTCATATGTCAATATAGTTTCGCTTTTGTGGACTAGATGGTTGGTGATTTCGCTCTTAAGTCACTAAGGGGGTTTCGCTCATATGGACCAAAACCTGATTTCGCTCAAAGGGACACCCAAAGTCTGATTTCGCTCAAAGTGTCAAAGATTGTTTTCGCTCATAGTGCATTCCTTGATTTCGCTCATAAGGGGATACTTGGTTATAATCTGATTTTGCCCGAGTGTCATATTTGGATCGAAAGTGAACTTTTTCGTGTCGAGATCATTTCGCGTCGATCGAGTGTCAGTTAGTTTCAGTTTATTTGATATTTGAGTGTACTAATTGTGTTTGTTTGATTGTCTGTTCAGGTTTACATCATGGCTGAGGAATTCTACAACACGTTTTTCAACGCATTCACATCCAAATCATCTGAGGTTGCAAATGTTACACCAAAAACCATCACTAAGGCGATCAATGAGAACATCAAGCATGATAACTTTTACGGAACTCACTCAAAGCCACCAACTCTGGAAAGCATTGAAGATTATACCTGGTGGAAAGAACGTTTTATCAACTGGGCGAAAGCGTATGCTCATGAAAGCTGGTTCTGCCTGGAGTATGGATATGAAAAACCAAAAGGTGATAAAGGCGAATATCTTTCATTCAAGAAGTTTTCCAGAGAAGATAAATCTGAATTCGGAGCTGAACAGAGAATGATAGCATTGATCAGTCGGCAATCATAAATGATATTTTTGCTTTACTAAATCATGACGGGTCATCTAAATCTGTTTGGGAAGCTTTACGAGTTAAAGCTGAGGGGGGTAAACAGATTAAAAAGAACAAAATTGCTTTATTAAAGAAAGAATTTGATCTGTTTGATAATATTAAAGGAGAGACAGTGAGGTAAATGATTGAAAGGTTTTGCCATTTAAAACTTGAACTTGAGAGATTTGAGATAGTGAAACCAAGAGAGGAACTGATAGACAAAGTAATTGAAGCGTTACCACGAGCAGATCAGTGGCAAACGTTTGTTTTTATTCTGAAAAATGATGTTTTGTTTGATACAATTTCTCTTGATGCATTGTTTGAAAAAATAGAGAGTCATGATCTGGAGCTACAAAAGCAAAACAAGATGACTGATTCTTCAAATCAACAGAATATTGGCTTGTACTGCAAAAGGAGTGTACCTTTAGAGAAAGGTGTTGGTTCACCAAAGACAGCATTCATTGGTGAGAAAACAAAAGAACCCGAGAAAAGCTCATCAAGTTACAATCCGGGTTATCATTCATCAGCTTCAAAAGCTAGTTCTGAAGATGCAGAGGAGATTCTATGCAACATAGCTCTTAAACTGAAGAATTCTCCAGCAATGAGCATCAATGCAGGAAAGCAGCAAATGAGTTTTCTTGCGTCTGTTCTGGAATCGTATGAAGGTCTTGTAGCTGGCAAAATTGGAAACTCTGAGTTAACCAAAGAAGACTACGACCAGATTGATCCGGAAGAGATGGAACTCATTGATATCCGTTGGTGCTTAGCAAGTTGCATCTGAAGAGCTCAAAGGTATATGGAGATTACCGGGAAACAATCTCTTGGAGGTGCATCAACAAAGCTTGGATTTGACAAATCCAAAGTGACTTGCTTCAAATGTAAGCAGAAAGGCCATTTCAAGAGAGAATGTACTAATTCTGCAGTTGGTGGAAATGAACATCCGTTCAATGATGATTACTACCGAAAGGCAATCTACCATGGAAGCAGAGAAGAGCCAAAGTTGATTGAAGATAAACCGAAAGAGAAATCAAGAGCTTATGCTGTTATTTACGAGGATGAAGGTTATGATTGGTCTGAAATTTGTCCAGAAGAAGATCGTTTAGAGAATGTTCGTAAAACAGCTAATGGTAGAGCTATGACAGAAGAAAGAAAGTTTGTTTTTGTTGCTGAGATTCAAGATGAAAACAAAGACAAAGACACTGCTGAAATCCGTGAAGAAAAAGTTGAGATCAAAGAGAAAACTCGAGAAGAAATCTTAAGTGAGAAAACTTACAGAGAAAGAAACATTGTTTTAAACAGAATGGATGATATGCAAGAGGAGTATGAGATTGCTGTCAGTAGCAAAAGATGGGATAAAAAGAGAGAATGCTACTATAACAGAGAAGGAGAACCAGTTGTTCCAAAGAAAGACATAATCTTTGAAGATGTTCTTCTCATAATTCCTTCAAGAGCTGAATATTATAGGAATGTGTTGAAAGATGACAGATATGCAAAAAGGCATTAAAAAGAGATCAGATATGCCATGTTATCGTGTCTGAGAAAAAGGGATGAGGAGAGGATGAAGAAGAATGTTGAAGAAATGGTGAACAATCTGAAGAAAGTTGCTGAAGAGATTAAAGCAGAAGATGTTGAAGTTGAGGTTGTGAAGGAAATCAAAAGTGAAGAAGTTGTTGTGAATGAAGAGGTTGAGAAAGATGTTACTGAAGAACAGCAAATTGGAGAAGATGTGAGGAAAGAAGAAGAAGTAAAGAATGAGAATTTGGAAGCTGGTAATATTGGTGATCAAGTCGACATTGAAGAAAAGCGAGATGATGCTGAGTTGAAGCAGACAAAAGCTGCTGAAAACACCGAAGTGCCAATCACTGAGGTAAATTCTGATTCTGAAAACTTGAAACTGATTGATCAGTGCAAGAAATGCATGGAACCATGCAGAGCTTGTACTGAAAAAGATGAGCAATTTAGAACAAGAGATCTTGAGTTCACAAAAATTGAAAAGATTTTCAAAGAAAAATGCAAAGAAATGCTAGAAAAAGAAATTTTTTTTATAGAAAATGATGAAAAACTTTCAGAAAAATGTAACAAATTAGAGAAAGAAAATGAAGTTTTGAAAGAAAATGTTTTGAAAATGACAAATGAATGTGAACAAAAAGAAATTGCTTGTCAAGAAATGAAAAAGGAATATGACTCAATGAAATTATCATATCACATTACAAAAGAGTCATATGATAAAGTAAAAGACGAAATGAAATATGCTCAATCAAGAATGAATTATCTTTCTGAAACAACCAAAGAGCTTAAACGAATGTATGCTATAAAACAAGATGTTGTTAATTCCTATATTGAGGATGTTGCTAAGTTAAAGCGACAGATTGCTGATTTAGAACAGGAAAACATCAAGTTAAAGAGTTACCACGTGTCGTCATATGTGCTTGAACGAATTTTTAATATAAAACCGGGTGATGGTGAGTCTGAGCATAACAAGAAAGGCATTGGCTCAGAGTTTCATCAAGTTCCACCACCGGAAAAGTTTGCATTTTATGATGATGAAAAGGTCGAAAAAGCTTTCAACATGGTAGACCAAGTGCCAGACAACATTGACATAACCTATTCCAAATCTGATGATTCTCATGATTCAGAGGTGGTAGGTAAAGTCGTTGAAAGTGTGTTGAAAGAAGAGTCGATTGTTACAGGTAAATCTGAATCACAGGATGAAGATGAAGGAAATCTTCATGATGGATATCTGAAAAACATAAAATCCGAGAAAAATTTGAATGATGATTCAAAGGGATTGGTTTATACCATGATTGGATCGGACAAATTGTTCTTAGATGTTGTATTCCCGATTCAGAATGTGATTTCAGAAAAGGTTGATAAAGTTTTCAAAATGGTTGAGATTGAAAAGTCTGAGATTTCAAAGTTTGCTGGTAAGAGTCATAGAGGTTCGTATAACAAACCTGGTTTTAAGAAGAAAAATATGAAGGCTGGGTTGGGTTATAAGAAGAAACAGAATTCGAAAAGAAATGAAACTCCGAATTTTCAGACAAAAATGAGTTTTGTTCAAGGAGACAATTTAGAAAAAGAAAAAGAACTTAAAATTGGACGACAGTCTAATGCTGAGTTTGATGCACAAAATAGAAAGCAACAACCACAGGTCAAAGATGTGTCCATGAGAACATGTTTCAAATGTGATCAAAAAGGACATCTTGTACGCAAGTGTCCTAATCTAAAACCTGTGGATGTTGACAAAAAGAAGATTGATGCTGAGAAACAAAAATCTGAGAATATGAAACAAAGGTCAACCATATTTGACTCAAAACAAACTTGGAGGCATAACACAAACAAGTTTGTTTCGAACCAAACCTGGAAATCAAACATGAACAGGTTCGATTCTAGACAGACCTGGAATTCTCACACACCCAGATTCAGAACAACACAGAGTTGGAAAACAACAGTTGATATGACAAAACCTCAAGAGTTTTGGAAACCAAGAGTTGTTGTTCAAAATCAAAATGTTCAAAAAGATTCACATTTTTACAAACGTGGTACACCAAAAGGTCAGACATGGTTTGTTAAGAAACATGTTGATTTGGTAAAAGATGAGAAAGTTGAAGTTAAAATTGGGAAAGTTTTTGTGAAAAATGACAAAGAATTTCCAGCATTGAATGAAAATTATTGTGTTGAAATGCCTAAGGTTCAACAGACCTGGGCCAAATGGTTCAAGTAATTCAGTTAGTTGAATGTGCAGGTGCTCATGGAATTTGAAGATTGTGAGTTTGGAATTCAGAGCAGCCTGGCACATGGAGAGGAGGAAGAGGCTGCTGGATCCTGTGTTGGTTGAAACAGGAAGTTTATTTGTTTTCTGTAAATATATAAACAATATTTCAAAAACACTAAAAATTGAAAAATTTGAAAAACCAAAAATATGTTTGTTTTTAATTTTTGTAAAAAACAGAAAATTACAGAAATATGTGTTGATTGAATATGCCGAAACCCTCACGGCGGAACAAACATGATTACTTTCACCAGATTGAAAAACGGTTTTCAAACTGTAAAAAATCAATGTGTTGTAAATCATGGGGGTATTTACTGCTTTTTCTGCAATTCAGAGCACTTTAAGCAGAAAATGGATGGCGAGATAAAGCTATCAGTGTTGGTTGTCAAATTTTCTTTTAATGGTTTTGCATTTTAGGGGGAGAAAATTTGTTAGAAAATACAAAAACATTTGAAAATTTTGAAAAAGTCAAAAACATGATAAAATTCAAAAATTGAGTTTTTGCGTAAAAAGAGGAAATGATAGTACATCAGTAGACAGTTACAGTATGCTAAAGAATTGTAATGATTAAATAGTGTTAAACAGTCTCACTGATGATATGCCGATAGGTTTTTATACATTTAGTAAACTTTTTCGGGATATAAACCTAAATTCAAACTTACTTATTTCGTGGGGAACACTACTTGGATATATAGGTAACCCCTGAAATCTCGTTTGAAAGGTCCCTCTTTCTGAGATACTAGGTCTTTATGCTTAGTGATATCTGGGGTATTATTCCGGGACTTCTGCTGAATGGAAGTTCTGACCTAGTCCTCGAATAATACTTTCTGCAATGCTTGAAACATAGCATCACCCTCAGCAAATTGATGAAACAATAAAATTGATAGTCATTGCTGTTGTAATACAAAAGATCCTCTAAAGGGGACACACCAAAAGTCGAGCCGTCATCTCTCTGCTGAACGGAAGTTCTGACCTGAGCTCTCACGGTTTCGTACTATAATTTATTCCCCTTACAGATATCATCTAGGTATACTCACCTGTAAGACTGAATATTGGGATCTGGATACGGGAGTATATTCAAGAGGTGGGACACATGAATGGGTTTAAGTTCTTAATACATCTAATTCGTATCCTGAATCAGTTGAAGTTTGTGTGAAAATTTAAGTGGATCAGTATATCGACAATCTAAGTGAATTGTTTAATTCTTAATGTGTAACTAAGCTCAACGGTACTTGTGACTTGTCAGAAACTGATATGATCCTCTGACGCATACTCAAACAAAAATATTGTCTGTAAATATGATTGTACATATTACTTTACTGCTTTTTATTTTCAGAAAATACAAAAAGATTTTGATTTCTGCTTTATTTTCGACAACCGATATCTGAAATGCTGAGTTTCAAAATCTAAGTAAGCTGATTGTGTTTCTGAAAATAAAACAAGTTCATTAATTTGAAACTTGAATTAAAATCAAAAATTTCAAAAACAATTTGTGATATCTCCAAGGTCATTAACTTGAACTTGGATGATTAACTGTGAGGGAGTTGGATTCTTTAACGCTGCCAAATCTATAAAGTTTGTTGATAGGGGGAGTGGATTAGAGAATTTGATTGATAATATGAAAACATTGTATTTATGAATGTTTGAGTGATTGCAGATAGTCCGGACTACGATCCCGAGAGCAGAGTTTAAGGGGGAGTCTGAAGACAAGCTTGAAGCAAAGAGGAGCTTGTAGATGGAAAGCTAGGTGTCGATCCCAAAGCACGGAAGCTTGACGAAAGGGGGAGCCTGAAGCTGATAGAAGAAGAGAAAGATTGTTGGATGCTTACATTGTTACAACTTGAAAGAAAAGGCAGAATGATCAAGACTGAAAATGTGTCATTTTGAAGATTAGTCACTGAAGACTTCGTCAATATCCGAGGGGGAGTCTGTTAGTGCATTACGTCTATTGACTTCGTCTTGTATCATGTATTAGAATAGGATAGAATAGGATATTCAGTGCACGAGGTTCGAGAAACGATGTTTAGGAGATATGAGAGTGATTTCGCTCATATGTACATGACCATATAAGCGAAATCAGTAACAACAGATTTCGCTCATATGGCATGTACATATAAGCGAAACCTTGTCAAGTATATATAGGTGCACTGATCATTCATTCGGTACGCGACTTCCAGAACTGTAACGAAGTGCTGCCAAAGTCTGTTCAGGATGTAATTGTTGTTATTATCAATATAAGCAACAGATTAAAGATTAACAAGCTGTTATCAAGTCCGGTTTACTGATTCCGCCTTTAAACTAGACGTAAAGCTCTTCTGAACGACTCAATCGGGTCTAACAACGATCCTACACATTCCAACAGAAAGTAAAGTGTGCTTGGCAGATCAAGATGATGAAAAATTGCCAGAAGGGTTCACTTGGGATAATTTTTGCCCAGACAAAGAATTTATGGAGAAAGAGATGTCAAATGCTAAAGCTTTTGTTGCTAATGTTAGAGATGAATATTGGGCAGAAAAATACAGAAAAATGAGGGAAGCTGAAGAGGAGAAATGGAGAAAAATTGAAGAAGAAGAAGAAGAAGAAGAAGAAAAGAGAAAAGCTGAAGTTGAAAAGAAGAAACGAGAACAAATATTTCAAATAAGAAAAGTCAAAGAAGTTCCAGAGTTTGAGATTAAAGCTGATACTAAGGCAGTCAAAGTTTCTGAAAAGTGCATGAATTGTGATTCTTTAATCAAGCAAAACAATGAGCTGCTACACAATATAAAGAGATTGAAAGAATCTTATGACACTTTGAACAGGGAGATTAACAAATACACCGAATCAAACAGTGAACATGCGATTGCAATGAATACACTCAAGGGAGCTTACATGAGACAGGTTGACAATGTTGACTACTACACAAAGAAGTGTGCTGAGCTGGAATTAAAGTTGGCAACTCAAAGAATAGAAATTGAAAGAGTCAACAATTTACTGAAGAGTTACTCATGTTCTACTTTTGTTTGACAGGATTTATCCGATTGTTGAAAAAGTGAAGACTTTTGAAGAAGCGAAGACTTTAGAAGAGAAGAAGTCCGAGACAAAAGAAGAGGATGAAGTAGAAATTTCTGATAAGAAACCAAGTGTGGTCTACAATAGATGTCCGCCCCCGGTAGAAAATGGATTTTCTCCTCGAAATCCAAATTCTAAAAGAGTCAAAAAGGCAATTAACTTACAGTGGGAGTCTGGGCCGTCAGATAACTTGCCAGAAAATATTGATGTTACGTTCACATCGTCTGACACTGATCATGAGTCCGAGTTGATAAAACGTGTGGTCGATCAGGTGTTGGATAAAGATGACATAGAGGAGTCAAAAACGGAGTCCAAATCCGAGTCAAAGTCTGAGTCAGACAAGTCAAAATCAACAATCAAAAAGGACAAACGGGTTTATGATAAAGAATTTTTGTTATCAAAATCTAATTTAAATGACGAACCGGTCAAAGTAGCATATACTTTGAAAGATTCTGACAAATTATATTCTGATGAGATTTTTCCTATAAGAAGTGTTAGAATTGAAATGATTAAAAAGGTTTTCAAAATAACATAAATTAATATTTCTGAAATAAAAGATTTAAATCTTTCTGGAAAACCTAAACAATACACTTCAAGAGATCAACAACGAATTAACAAGAAAATGGGTTACAATTGTGGTTATAGTTTTCAAAAGAAATCAAACCATAACGGTAATCTCAAAAAGAAAGGTCTTGGATTTAATCAACCGAAAAATCATAAAAATGAAAAAGTTTATAAACAAAAAATTGTGTTTGTTTCAGGAAAATCTTTAGAAGATGAGAAAGAGCAAGCATTCAGAAAGCAGACAAATCAAGAATTCCTTGCAAAGAAGCAAGAGGATATGAAGAAAAGTGTTGCTCAAAAGACTTCAGAGACAAGAACCTGTTTTCAATGTAAACCAGTAGGTCATATTGCCAGGAATTGTCCAAAAGCAATGCAGACAAAACAGGGAGTCTCTGGTAAACTGAAAGAAAAAGTTATTGAGAAAACTGAACTTTCAACCAGAAAATTTACAGGCTTTGAAAATTCAACTTTTGAGGTTGGTGAATGTTCAAAGAATGTGTTGAAAAGAAAAGATAATCTAAAAAACAAAAAAATGGGTGGTTAAGGGTTCAGGGAATAGTTCTGGTGATGAATCTGATTCCACAAAATTAGAGGAGCCACGTGTTGAAGAAAAGGTTGAGAAATCAGTTCTGACAGTGGATGATGTGAATTTTCCACCACTGAATGCTAAAAATTTGAAATCTAAAATCGGGAAAGTTGAAATTTCAAATCAATTTTTTCCTAAAAAGAAAGAATTAGATATTGAAAAAGCCTTCAACCCTGCAGTGAAAAACATTTTTGGAAAAATGATTGAAGGGAAGGCTAAAGGGGTAAAAGAGTTTTATCAATCAAAAAGGAAAGATATAACTCCAAATGAGACTGTAAAGGTTACACCCAAGGAAGGTCAGGCTTGGGTGGATATATTTTTCAAAGAGTAAAAACTTGACTTGCCGGAGCTCCCAAGTAGGTAATTACAGAGCATGAATCGGCATCTTTCATTGTTTATGAAAATTGTTTTTGTAGAAGTGTGACTTGCCGGAACTCCCAGGTTGGTAATTGAGGAGTAGGAATCGGCATCCTGAGAATTCAACCTACATATGGTGATTTACAAGTGGTATTGGTTGGTAAGCTATGTGGTTGAAAAAGATTTTTACCTACAAGTGGTTAATCAAGGTCATTAGGTTGAACTTGATTGGATTATTCTTACAAGTGGTAAATCAGGGACATTTATTTGTATTTGATTTCCTACAAGTGGTTGAGAAACAATATGATGAGTTTATCCCCTAACCTACAATTGGTTAAAATTAATCAACAAAACTTATTTTCCGAAAAAACCATTTGATTAAAACAAACTTAAGTGTTTTGAAATCAATGGGATAATAGTTTGTTGTGAGGGGGAGTTCTGATTGTTTATGCCAAGTGGATGGCGATTGGAAGCGATTTGATGTCAGTTGTCATGTTGTTTGTACAGTTTGTTTTCAAATTTCCTTTAAATGTGTTTGAATTTTAGGGGGAGTAAGAAAATTTCAGAAAATCCAAAAACATTAGAAATTTTGAAAAATTCAAAAACATGATAAAATCAAATATGAGTTTTGTTGTAAAAAAAGAGGAAATGATAGTACATCAGTGGACTGTCACAGCACGCTAAAGAAATGGAATGTCAAAATGAAATGCACAATCACAGCAACTTTTAGCAAAGTTGTGAAAGTTCACAAACTTAACCAGCTTTGGTGTTTCGTTTAAGCTTTGGATCACCTCTGCTTATACGGGAGTATCGACCTGGTGGTTAAAGCCTAAACAACTTCAACTTATTTTTATTTTCTTATTTTGTTTAAACATTGGACTTTCTCTGCGTATACGGAAGTATCGACCTGATTGTTAATGTTTAAACATTCTACTTTGTTTTTGCACAATTCACGGTTGATAAAAGTTTAAAGGCATTACTTGAGATAGTGTATTGCATGATGAGGGGATATGCTGAGATCGTGGGGTCCATAAGATCTTAGTGCAATCTAATATATCTTAACGTATCGGTAAGCATTTCGAAAGTTGTTAGTTTGAGTTTAAGTGGACAACAATATCGTCAATTTACGTGAATCGTTTAGAGCTTAAAATGTTAAAAGCTTAACGGTGTTGGTGATTTGTCTCATAAACTAATATGATCCTCTTACACAAACTCACAAAAATATTGTCTGTAAATATTTTCTTTAATACATTTCTTTTTATTAAAAAATCCAAAAAGATTTTAGTGTGTTTTAGCATAATTTTATAAAATACAAAAAGATTTTTGACAACTGATGTTGGAGAGCTGATTTTCTAAATTCCGAAGTGCTAAACATGAAGAACAGGTTTGGGAAAAGAATATGTGAAAATGATTGTATTTTACAAGTGGTTTTCAAAGAATAAATCATTTTTTGGATGTTTTTTTTGCAAAGGGTTTCTAAATTTTAAAAGATTTAAATCTTTGAGAAACTTATGTGTGTGGAAGAGAAGTTGTGGGTTTGAAGATTGACCAAAGCTAGATTTCGATATCTGAGCAGATAGTGAATTCCAGACTGCGATCCCAGTAAATTGAGAGGGGGAGTCTGAAGACAAAGTTGAGAAAGCAGTTAGAGCCAGTGCTGATCCTGGAACTTCATTCGCCCAAGAGAGATTGAAGAGAAAAGATAGAGAGTGAGGATTCTTACAAGAGAAAAATATTTTAAAGAGAAGCTCAAAGACTGTTAAAGACTGAAGGTTTGACAATCGAAGACTCGACACTGAAGACTCCGTCAACATCCGAGGGGGAGTTTGTTGGTGCATCCGTCTGTCGCCTATGTCTTGTATCGAGTCTTGTTTAGAGTTAGCAAGTTTAGGGCTCGGAATCCAAGAATTTGGTATTTGAAGGTGATTCCGCTTGAAATGACCTTATGTCATTTCAAGCGAAACCTCATATATTCCTGATTCCGCTCGAGATGTAATAGGTTGATTTCGCTCGAGTTGTTTTGTTGTGATTCCGCTTGAACCGAACATATCATGTTCAAGTGGAATAGGATGCCTATATATAGGCTGCTTGGAGCGAAATCAGTTAAGTAGTTGTATGTGTTGTCTTCCGGTTTGCCACGAAGTGCTGCCGAAGTGTTGTCATGCTTCTAAAAGGTTTCTGCATCAATAAAATCAACAGTTTAAAGTGAAATACGGCTGAAATAACACTGATTCATTAGTTTCCGCCTCTTGAATTGGTGAATTACTCTTCTGATCGACTCGTTTGGGTCCGATAGCGATCCTACACGAAGCGTCGCAGTATACCACGAAGTCTTCTGTGCCTTCGGGTAAGGATAGTATCGGTGCATTGCATAGCTTATTTTTGAGCAGTTGGAAGGCTTTTTCCTGCTTATCACCCCAGTCGTACTTCTTGTCTTTCTGCGTAAGGGTAGTCAGCGGTTGAGCTATCTTGGAGAAATTCTCGATAAATCGCCGGTAGTAGCCTGCTAAGCCCAAAAATTTTCGGACTTCAGTTGGGGTTTTGGGGGCTTCCCAATTCTTTATTGCTTCTATCTTGGCTAGGTCTACATGAATGCCTTTCTCGTTCACAACGTGACCAAGGAACTGTACTTCGCGAATCCAGAATTCGCACTTTGAGAACTTTGCATAAAGTTTCTCTTTCTACAGTAGTTCCAAAATGGTCCTGAGGTGTTGCTCATGCTCTTCTCTCGTTTGCGAGTAAATCAGGATATCATCGATAAATACAATCACGAATTTATCGAGATATGGTTTGCAAACGCGGTTCATCAGATCCATAAATACCGCTGGCGCGTTCGTCAGTCCGAATGGCATCACAAGGAATTCATAATGCCCATAACGCGTTTAGAATTCAGTCTTTGGTACGCTTTCCTATTGGATTCTTAACTGATGGTAACCCGATCGAAGGTCGATCTTGGAATAGTAGCTCGATCCTTGCAACTGATCAAATAAGTCATCAATCCTCGGTAGTGGGTACCGATTCTTGATAGTGAGCTTATTCAACTATCTATAATCGATACACATCCGCAGTGTACCATCTTTCTTCTTCACGAACAAAACTGGAGCTCCCCAAGGCGAGAAACTCGGCCTTATGAATCCTTTATCCAACAACTCCTGGAGTTGTGTAGACAATTCTTGCATCTCGGATGGTGCAAGCCGATAGGGTGCCTTGGCTACAGGAGCAGCTCCTGGAACCAAGTCTATATGGAATTCGACTTGTCATTGCGGAGGTAGTCCTGGTAGATCTTCGGGAAAAACATCAGGGAATTCCTTCACCACAGGAATGTCTTCGAGTTTCGGCTCCTCAGCCTTCTTATCTACAACGTGCGCCAGGAAAGCAACACATCCTTTCCTTAAGCACTTCTGCACCTTCATACAATTGATGATCCGCAGAGGCGCGCCTTGTTTTTCTCCATGCACGATGAGAGTTTCATCATTCGCCAGAGGGATGCGAATGATTTTCTCGTGACAAACAATTTCAGCCTTGTTCTTGGACAACCAGTCCATTCCGACCACTACATCGAAGCTACCCAATTGAATAGGTAAGAGGTCGATGCTAAATCTTCGCTCACCAAGTTCTAATGTGCAACCCCTAACCACTTCGCCCGATCCAACAAGTTTACCATTGGCTAGTTCTATGGAATAAGGAATATCTAATCTACTAGATTCTATTCCAAGAATACGATTAAATTCCACAGACATGAAGCTATAATCGGCACCAGTGTCAAAGAGTATGGATGCAAAGTGATTGTTAACGAGAAACATACCGGTGACCACATTAGGGTCCTCGCGTGCGTTCCTTGCTCCAATCACGAATGCTCGAGCCTGAGCATTATTCTCCCTTGGGCAATCTTTCTTGAAATGGTCCTTGCTTCCACAACCAAAGCATCCTTGGTTCTGCCCAGCTCCTGTCACACCCCGACCACGGAAAACAACAAAACGTGGTGGAAACGTCGGGGAGTGTTGTAACAGAATTAATTGTTTCACAACCATGGAAATTAAAGTTACGTTTTATTTATCAAATGAGAGAGTTACACTGTCTTAAAACAAGAACAAGGAGTACATAACATAATTAAACTAGTTCTAGCTTCATTTTAAGTCACTAAGGCACAGGTCCGCCTAAGTGTGTTTCGATCATCCTATGCAACGGCTCCTGAAAACACATGTGAAAATAGGTACGTCAGCATAAAAATGCATGTGAGATACATAGGTTTTGTGAAAATAGGATTCACGACTTGAGTTTAAAGAAACTGTAAAAAGTAGCCACGAATCTTATTGAGTGTTTCCTTTCATAAATCATTTGAAAGGTGATAAATAAACCAAATGATATATATGTATAAGAGAATAATGTATGGTTAAGTGAATAACTGATGTGCACAAAGTGGTTTAATAAAAACAACTAAAATTAACTCTAATTTAGACACTCTAAGCTTTAAATTTATAAACTAAGACTCGATCTAAACCCTAAACCACACAACCGGCAAGTGTACCGATCAATGTAGTAAAGCTGAAGCAAGTCCGAGTATCGAACCCACGAGACTCTAAGGATTACGTTAAGACTCTATCTAGACTAAGACTGACACGACTTAACTATTTGTTTGTTGATTTGGGGGGGTTTCTAAAAAAAATCCTAAGAATGAAAATAACGAAATACTAAGTGAACTAAATGACTAAGACGAACTCAAACGAAGACTGTGACCAGTGATGGATGGAGACTACCTAGGCTAGACGTAAACTAAACTCAGAATGGATCTCTACTTGATAATTTTGTATATTAAACCTATTAAGACACCACTAAGCCCCTCAAACACGCTCGAGGCGATTCTTATGGCACTACCTAGGCTGTTACGTACACCGGCTTTCTAGATTTCCTCTCAGTCCTCTAGTTTCTTGAAAGTGCCTATGTAAGACGCTCTACCTCTCAGCGCGAACGTCTAAAGCGACAACGGGTTCTAATCTTGGTTTAATAGACAATGGAATGTTAAGGACTTATAACCAAACCGAGACCTATTAATACCCTCGAGCCTTTCAGCGACGAGTTTAGCAGCACACTTGATTTTATTAAATTAACGAATACTACTTCTAAGGTTACTTACGCGTTTTCACCCTAAAGGATCAAAGATTTATTATGTGATATAGACACTCACCAAAACCTAAAACCCTAGCCCGACTCTATTCCGTGATAAAGACCGTCACCAAGAATCGAACGAAGCAGTAAACAATAATAAAACAATAGTCAAACACACATATGCACCAAGGTAAAATCCCGAAGCTTTTACAGTACAAGAAATACCCACAACCACGACAAAAACGAGTAAAGATTCAAACTTTATTTAGTTATAGTCATTAGCCTAGGTAGTTAACGGAATTTAGCCGGAAAACATGTCTAAAAACAAAGTATCAATCATTGTATAAACTGAATTCATCATGCAACAAGGTTCAAACAAACGAAAACGAAAGAATAAGGATGATTAAACCCGAATCTTCACTCCTGAATGCTCCAAGATGTTACCCGATGATTCCTTGCCTTCCGAATGCTTCAAAATCGCTCCAAACAGCCGTCCAAGAACTCCAAGTTTCGTGCTTCTCTCAGCTGTTGATGATGTTGATCATAAATAACCAAGAAACCCTACTAGCCGTTGCAAATCAAAGTCGGTTCCCGTATTCAGCTTCCTCGCGGCCCGCGTAGTGGATAAGAACAAGTTCACGCGGCCCGCGCGCGTTCCAATATCTGAGATCCTCTTTTAAGTTGAGGCGGCCCGCGTAATGATCAAACATAAGTTGTCGCGGCCCGCCTCAGTCCTCCAGAACTGATTTTCCGCTTCCTTTCGCTCCCTAGCTTCTCGACTTCCGTTCCAGCCTTTCGCCTCTCCAGAATTTCAGTCGTTTATGCTCCTCTTGGCTGTAAAGACCTGGAAAACATAAAAACATCAAAAGTATATGCAATCTACGCTAAAAACGAACAAAAACGAAATATCTAACGACTAAAACGGACGCGAATAACGATGTATTTTACAATACATCAATAACCATGTAAAATGAGTTTGTATAAGTTAAGTTATTCGTAAAACGATGTTTATGTGAAGATGTATTGTAGATGTAATATGTCTAAACTGAAATGGTTTAAATAACGCTACGATGTGTAATACCATAAAAGCACTTATATATAGGAAGTACCAGCGGCGTATCCACCATGTTTTTATCGTATTACACGTCGCCTCGTTACTTAAATCACATACCCAAACAACCATCAAAATGTAATGTTTAACAATTGTAGAAATGTTTATGTATGGTCAAATACGGTTCACACGGTTCAACAGTTACAAACGGTTCACATGATCAAATGGTTACAACGGTTCATATAGTCAAATGGTTACAACGGTTCACATAGTCAAATGGTTACAACGGTTCACATAGGCAAATAGTTACAAACGGTTCAAAATGTAATATAATGTGTTCATATGCTGGATGAGCATATGCAACAAAATGTAATGTAAAACAATGTGTCCATATGTTGAGTAAACATATGCAACTAATGTGATGTAAATCAATGTGCTAGCATGCTCAGTCAACATACATAGCGAAACAAGGTAATGTAAATCAATGTGTCCATATGTTGAGTAAACATATGCAACTAATGTAATGTAAATCATGTACTATATGCGTACTAATGAACATAGCAAGTATATGATATGAAAACATGGAAAGCACGAAAGTAACAAGTAGGCACATGTGTTTCACCCCAAAACAGTTTGTAAACAGTAAAAGAGGGGTCTATGTACTCACTTGAGATTGCCTAGAAGTCCTTGAGTAACAACCAAGCAATGCTAGAGATCACAGAATATCAACGGCACCTACTATAGGTAACTATGTTAATAAACAGGACCCAAATCAGAGGATCGGATAGAATGAGGGTTCGTAAACCAAATGAGTATGGAAACTCATGTAATATGGTTTAACAAAGCCTACATACTACAATGAAACCTAACCTAAGTGCTTACGACCCATTACGACCCGTTTAGGTAGCTTATGCTACTTTAACGCGTCGTTTGCGTAAAACGTGTTCAGAACGCCTAACTAGCCCTATGATAAGTAAAATATGCCTTAACATGTCTAATATTGTTGCCAAATCAGTTTAGATATCAAAAATTATGTTACATATGCTTTAAAGTAAATTTGGGCATTTTGGTAATAAACCTAAGGCATATAAACTACCTATCATACACCTAACTAAACATCGTGACCATAAGGTATAACCTCGGAAGGTTATTCCCTATACAACTATGGTCACCTAATGTGTTTGGTCGGATCCTAATGATCGACCAAACGGGTAGGGTTCGAAAGTATAAGCGATTGTTTAGATCGCTTACCTTTACGACCCTAGACAAGCACAAGACTAAAAGTGACGAGCTAAACACGTTAAAACGTGTTTAATAAGTTTAGAAAACAGGTTTGGTATCAAAACAAACGGTTTTGATACCCAAAAGTAGTTTGGTTACAAAATACGGAAGAATACGTATTTTGGCCGAAACTACGACTCGTCACTGAGACTAGATAACGTGGTAATCAGTAGGTATAGTCACAAGGGACTATAACCATCGTGATTACGCTCACGTTGCGAAGTTCAACCGAACTTCGTGTTGACCATAAACTGGTCAATGCAGAAAACGCTAAAAGAATGAAAAGAACGAAAGAATACTTACAGAGGGTCCCCGCAAGTTTGATTTTCCAAGTATTTCTCAGGTATGAAGTGTTTCACACATCAACTTAGAGAAAATTTCAGAAAATCAAGTGAGTTTTGCAATTGGGGGTGAGGGGTATTTATAGGAATTCTAGGACCATTAGGATCATTCCTAGAAAACCGTGCTTCAATCTCATCCATTCACCTCAAGCCCATGGTTTTACAAAACCATTTGAGCCCCTAGTATTGCCCAAAACCATGTGCAAGGGGATTAAGAGTGCTTAAAAGCTGTTAACAGCTGTGAAAACTGATTTTTCTAATCTGGGAGGTCCTTACGGACCGTATGGCTAAGGGCTTACGGTCCGTAAGCCTTGTGCAGACCAGCCAAGTTTCATTTTTGGCAGAACAGGCCCCTGTGCGCGTAAAGTCGTGTTTTGGCACTTCTAACACCCGTGAAACCCATTTTTAAGCTCCATAAGGATGTTAAAGTATAGGGAACTTAAAATATGCTCAAAATTATGTCAAATGTCAGTTCGTTTGGCCGTACGGTTCCGTTGTTCGGTTAATTACGACGGAAGTCGTAACGGACGCGAAAACGATCTAAATTGCGCGACGAATGGATTTTTAACAAGCCAATCACTAAAACATAATATTTTAATGATTACTTAAATTTTTGGATGTCCGGATGTATTCAGAATGTAAGTTATGCGCGTAAATTCAAACTTGTGCACTTTTTGACGCTTTTAGTCCCTGAATGACCCAAAAGTTTATTTTAGCACACCGAACCCCTCAAAGCCTATTTCTAAGCTATGTAAAGGATATTTATGGTATGTTTAACTTATGGTCATGTTCCGGAATGTTCGTTATAGTTCAAATTGGCATGCTTTCGCAGTTTGTCAAATTTAGTCCCTGTAAGCGAATTAACTTGATTTTGCCATACCAAAGCCTTCAAAACTTATTTCTAAGTTATGTAAAGGTTATTTAAGGTATTTTAAGCATATGTCACTATTACAGAGTGTTTGTTGCATTAAACTGGTTATATTTACGTATTAGATTGCGTATAACCTTCCAGAAAGCGATTTAAAGTTCGAAATCGAACAAGAATTGATATGTGCAAATGATACACATATTTTTGCAAAAACCTAGTATAAAACACGATACTTAATTGGTTTGGTATTTGTTTGATGGTCACAGTGACACAGGTGTCACAGTCTCCCCTACTTTAGGAAATTTCGTCCCGAAATTTATTCGTAGGAGTCTGTCTGTGACTTTGTGTCAAATAATCCACCAGAAATAAGCAAGGGATAATCCTGCCATTTCCTTAACGAACATTCTTCAGAAATGAAAATGAACGGACGGAGTCATTTTCCTCAACGAGTATTCTTCAGAAGCGGAAATGAAGGATTAAACAACGGATATTCATTTCCTCAACGGACAATCTTTAGAAACGAAAATGAACAGACGGAGTCATCTTCAATCGTTGCTTCCTCAGAAACGGAAATGAAAAGGATAAACAAATGGATATTCATTTCCTCAACGGGTAATCTTCAGAAACGAAAGTGAACAGACGGAGTCATTTTCAACGGTTGCTTCATCAGAGTTGGAAATGAAGGATTTAACTAAACGGATATTCATTTCCCTCAACGGATATTCTTCATAAGTGAAAATGAATGGATGATTCATTTTCCTCAACGGGTTCTTCGTCAGAAATGGGAATGAAGGAACAATCAACGGATATTCATTTCTGTCACACCCCGACCACGTAGAACATACAAAACGTGGCGGAAACATCGGGGAGTGTTGTAACAGAATTAATGTTTCACAACCATGGAAATTAAAGTTTCGTTTTATTCAATATAAGTGTTACATTGTCTTAACAAACAAGGAAATACAACATAATTAACTAGTCTGCATCTTTTATTGTCACTAAAGCCCAAGTCTGCCTATGTGTATCTTGATCATCTTATGCTTCATTTCCTGAAAAACACATGTGAAAATATGGTACGTCAGCATAAAAATGCCGGTGAGATACATAGGTTTTGTGAAAATAAGATTCATGACTTCTGTTTAAGAAAATGTTTAGTCATGAACCTTGTAATTTGCTTTGTCTTTGTAAATCATTTGAAAAACAATAAGATCAGATGATACATATAGATAAGTGAATAATGCATGGTTAAATGAATAGCCATGTAAAGATGAGTTTGTATAAGTTAAGTTGTTTGTAAATCAATGTCTTGTGAAAAATATGTTATTTGCATAAAATGTTCTATGTCTCAAACTGAAATGATTCAAATAACGCTACGACATGTAATACCATACAAACACTTATATATAGGAAGTACCAGCGGCGTATCCACCATGCTTGTATCATATTACACACGCATCGTTACTTAATCACTTAATCAAACCAAACCAAACAATGTAAAATGTTCATGTCTAATGTAAATCATGTAATGTAAAACAAAATGTGATATGTATGGCTAGTGAAAGCGCATCAACTAAACCATAGGTGAAATGCACAAGAACATAGTATTGAAGTAAAACTGTGTTTAAATCAACGTTATGTTTTGTGTAAATGCATGATCAATGTCAATCATGTTAAAATGTCTATGTCTAAATGTCTATGTCAAAATGTCATGTATGGCTAGCGAAATGTCTCAACTAAACCATATGCACAAAAGCAAAGTATTGAAGTAAAACTTGGTTTAAATCAATATTATGTCTTGTGTAAATGCATGATCAATGTAAATCATGTAATGTGTAAATGCATGATCAATGTAAATCATGTAATGTGTAACCAAACTGATCTGTATGGCTAGTGATAAATATCACTAAACCATATGCACAAGAACATAGTATTGAAGTAAAACTGTGTTTAAATCAACGATATGTTTTGTGTAAATGCATGCTGTACTGATAATGAACATTTATGCGGTGTTGTTCCAATGCATACATCCAAGCCTTGAGACTGAGGCGATAAACCTTTAAACAAATTAAAGAATTATCTGTGCTTATGAATATCGAATTCGGTCATTCCTTTCATCCCCTTTCCCTGGGACGTCCGGAACGGGAGTTGTCAATTCCTATGGTACCACTACCTACTAACGAACGGCGTAGCTAATGTTAATGAATGTATTGTCCCATTTAACAAACCAAATGTCATACCAAAATGTAAGCATGTGAAGAAATGAAAATGTACTAAGTATGCAACAATGAACATACATAGCATGTGACGTGATGTGATGTAAAACAATGTACTAAGTATGAACTAAATGAACATACATAGCATAAAATGTCATGTAAAACGATGTACTAAGTATGCACGCTATATACATACATAGCATAAAATGTCATGTAAAACGACGTACTATAATGTACTAACAAACATAGCAGGTATATGATATGAAAACAGGAAAGCAAGAAAGTAACAAGTAGGCACATGTGTTCCACCCCAAAACAGTTTGGAAAACAGTAAAAGAGGGGTCTATGTACTCACTTGAGATTGCTCAGTAGTCCTTGAGTAACAACCAAACAATGCTAGAGATCACGGAAATCAAACGGCACCTAATATAGGTAACTATGTTAATTAACCGGACCTAAATCGGAAGATTGGGTAGCATTAGGGTTTGTAAACCAAATGAGTGTAGGAACTCATATGATATGGTTTAACAAAGCCTACATGCTAAATGAAACTTAACCTAAGTCTTATCGACCCATTACGACCCGTTTAGGAAGCTTATGCTACTTTAACGCGTCGTTCGCGTAAAACGCGTTCGGAACGCCTAACTAGCCCTATGACAAGTGTTATATGCCTAAACATGTTACATAATCAGTTATGTGGCAAAAGTTTAGGTTACATATGCTAAATTACCAATTATGCATGAAAAGGGTATTCTGGTAATTTACCTAAGGCATATAAACTACCTATCATACAACTACTTAAACGATGTGACCATAGGGTATAACCTCGGAAGGTTATTCCCTACCTACTATGGTCACCTAGTGTATTTGGTCGGATCCTAATGATCGACCAAATGGGTCGAGTTCGAAGGTATAGGCGATTTATTAGATCGCCTACCCTACGACTCTAGACAACGTGGTAATCAGTGGGCATAGTCCCAAAGGACTATGACCAACGTGATTACACTCACGTTGCGAAGTTCAAACGAACTTCGCATTGACCATTACTGGTCAACGCTGAAAGTCAAACAAAGTTTGACTTTCTGACTCGAAAAGCAGTAAAATAAGGAAAAGAACGAAAGAATACTAACCCAGGGTCCCCGAATGCTAATCCCGACTCAAGAACTCAGGTATGAAACAATGGTTTCAACTTAGAGCTCTCAAAATCAGAATTCTAGTGAGAAATGCAATGGGGGTGTTGGGTTATTTATAGTTTTCGGTCCACCGTTGAGATCGTTTCTTGGAAAAGGGGAAACGATCAAGGCCGTACACTTGTCCAAATGTTATGGTGGCTAAATCTTGATCTTATCTTGCTGATTAGGCGAATTAGAACATGTGGTTGTGGATCAAACAAGTGCAAACAGCTGTTCTGAACATTGAATCTGGTCTGCAGATAGGCTAGCGCACCGCTACGCTTAAAGTGTAGCGCACCGCTAGGCACTATTTCGGCAGAATTACACTTTTGGTCCCTGAACTGTATTTAGGCCATTTTCGACACGTTTAAGGCCCGTTAACCCCATTTCAAAGCTCTAAAATGAAGTTAAAGTATAGGGAACTTAAAATGTGTTCAAAAATATGTCGGATGTCGGTTCGTTTGGCCGTACGAACGCGATGTTCGCTTAATTACGACGAAATGCGCATAAGCGCGAAAAACGATCCAAATGACGCGACGAATGGATTTTTCTTAAGGCGAACACTAAAATATAATATAGTCATGCTCTCATAAATTTTTGGATGTCCGGATGTATTCAGAACGTAAGTTATGCGCGAAAATGCAAACTTGTGCACTTTTTGACACTTTTAGTCCCTGAATGACACAAAAGTTTATTTTAGCATACCGAACACCTCAAAGCCTATTTCTAAGCTATGTGAAGGATATTTATGGTATGTTTAACTTATGGTCATGCTCCGGAAGGTCTGTTACAGTTCAAATTGGCATACTTTCGCAGTTTGTCAACTTTAGTCCCTGTAAGCGATTTAACTTGATTTCACCATACCAAACCTTCCAAAACTTATATATAAGTTATGTAAAGGTTATTTAAGGTATGTTAAGCCTATTTCACTATTCCGGAGTGTTCGTTGGATTAAACTGGTTATATTTACGCATCAGAGCGCGTATAACCTTCCAGAAAGCGATTTAAAGCTTAAAATCAAACAAAAGTTGATATGTGCAAATGATACACATATTTTTACAAATCCCAAGTATGAAATATAACATTTCATTGGTTTGGTATTTGTTTGATGGCCGTGGAGGCACAGGTGTTACAGTCTCCCCTACTTTAGGAAATTTCGTCCCGAAATTTATTTAGAGGAAACTTGTGAGAGCTTGGAAATATGAAGTTGAAAAGATCGAACAAAATTGGTTAGGGTTCTGAACTTCTAGTAACTTTAATAACCTTATGCTTGCAATGTAAGAGGGATACTTATATACAAGTATACGAAGCGTCATTGGTGCGTCCACCGTACCTCCATTACATCGTTCTCATTTTGTTATTGTTGTCACTATCGGTTCTTTCACATAATAAATCTTACTGGATTTCTGTGCACTAAATTTCATAATTATGTGCGCATTCATAATTAGAGAATTCCTTGCACAGTTCACACAGTCTATTTTATAATGTGTAGGGTAAAACCAAATGAACACTCCTGTGATGAGTGTGACTAGACCGCCATAGAGTCCCGTAGACTAAATCAATAAATGATCTAAATAGACTATCAAGGAGTCTGTCCAGCTACATCACTAGATGTCATTCTTTAACCAAATTGTGAATCAATCCTTTAGACTAGACCACTAAAAAGGTCTGGAGTGGTACTATATAAATCCAAGGGTCTTAACTATTACATAGAAGCCCATTAAGGAATTAAGATAGTACCTTTTGACTATCCTGCTACGAATCCCTCATATGAAGATATGAAAGATCCTGCGAGGATTTGGATAACGAATTATCCAGAGTATACCAAAAACACAAAAATGTATAAATGAAAAACACCAAATATGTAAACACATAATCACATAACCACAAAATTGTTTAACTAGAAGTTTGTTCTGCTAACAGAGTACATGTATTTAAAGCACACTAGGAATCCATCTCGTGGATTTCATTTGGCACTTTAAACATTATCGAGAATCTAACTATAAAGATAGAAAGATTCAAAAAGAAAATTCGATTTCGATTACGAGAACTCGAAATGTTCGAATTAAGGTACATAAAGAATCCAATTAAGGACTCTGATTTGAATGATGATCATCCACAAGGGTCTAATTATGGAAATAAAAAGATCCCATATGGATTTTTGAAGTTGAAGATGTTTTGAAACCTTGCACTGGATGTGCTTAGGTCAAAACATGATGTAAAAAAAATGCTTATGAGGTTGAGATGCTAGATATGTCATGGCGACATATGAAGCAGAATTTGAAGGTTAAGTAAATGTGTGAAGAAAAATATATTTGGAAGACTATGCATGGAGTAAAAAAAATGTTTTTGAAACCTTATATATAATACTTTGAAATCATAAAGTAGGTGTATTAGATAGATATTTTTACTAAAATATTTTAAAATCATGCAAGATGAATTTTGAAATTATGTATAAGGTTTTTGAAAATATGAATGATGCTTTTCGAAATCATACACTTGATCAGAAAATGTATTGTGTTAATATTGTCTTCAGACTATATGAAATATTTTGAAATTAAAAAGGTTGGTTTTGATAACATGGCCAATGTTTTTGAAATAACATAGACAATGTATCTAGAAAATTTGTTTTCAAACTATATGAAATGTTTTGAGATCATGAAGATTGTTTTGAAATACTGGTACTGTGTATGTTGAAAAATCAAAACGTAATGGTTATGAGATTTGAAAATACCCTTAGTTATCTAATCAAGGATTTAAAGGCGCAGATGTGCGAAAAGCACGATTACTCATAATGTCACTTAATTTTCTGTACTTTGTTTCTTAGAGTGAAACGAGTACTTAAAATTTTCACAGGAATCATGAGCGATTATTTGAAAGAGAGAATCACAAGAGTAGTTTGTAAGGAACATAGTTCCTTGATGTAGGTATTATAGGAAAATCATACGCACATGTAACTATACTTGTATATCAGAATTTGTGAACAATAATTTATTTATGAACAAGACATATTGTTTCACAATACACGAGAACAAAAGAAACAAAGGTATAAGACAGCAATATCCTTTGTTCAGCCGAATGCTCATCCAAGGGTTGGATTTGCATTAGCAAGCTTTGGGCAGTTGTGGCGGAAGTGACCAATCTCTCAGCAGTTGAAACATGAACCCAGTGGGAATTTCGCAGCGTTCCCTTGTACCGGAGCTTGAACCTGAGCAGCCTGATTTTGTCCCAAACGACAAACTTTGGCCAAATGCCCAAGTTTACCACACGTCGTGCATTGCCAGCAAACTTGTTGTAACGAGTGATGACCGTTGCAGCGTGCACAATGAGGTGCAGTACCGGCATATGCTTTCTTTGCAGGTGGCTGAGCTGGTTGGTTGGGAACGGCTCGACCATTGTGAGCGACCACGGCGAAGTTTTGAGGAGCCTTTCGCTTCTTTGACTTCTTAGGCGATCGTTCATCCATGGTCTTTGATTCCTCGATTGGTTTATTGGCTGATGGTGTTGTCGCCTGACTAGGTCCTGCCTGTCTTGGTGACTCTTGAGTGGCTTCATCCTGGAGATGATACATGGCAGTAGCTAATTCAACCGTCTTCAGGACTACTTCGCCTATTCGCTGAGCTAATTTAACTGCTTGCTCAGATATCTGGGCGTCATCGTGATGAAGAGACATTCTTGAAGAAAAAGAAAGGCATAGGGAGAAACAGGTGAAAGATTTTTGGACAATCAAAACAGAATGATAACGCATGAAAATTGCGATCATTTGTTTGTTACCTAAGGCAAACAAATGAGACGGTGACTAATCAAGGTAAACAGGTCTTATTAATGTATCACTGAAGACATGCTCGCCTATAAGTGAACACTCATCCCAAGAATTCCCAGGTAAGCACAACTGGTCTCGCGTCTGATGAGATGTATACGAAGTGCTTGCCTAGACAGAAAACCCAGAATACAGGCATTCACCCTTCCAGTTTGCACGTGTTCACATTATTTAAAACCCAAAACCTTGACGAGATTTTGAAAATTCAAAGGGATTCAAAACCATATAACAGAGAGTTCAAAACCTTACAATAGAGGGTTCAAAACCTTGTAATAAATCATCCTAGAACAGATGATTAGTTTTCAAGCGGTTTTGAAATTTATGTTCTTGTTGTGGTCGTCGCCTAAGGATAGGTGACGGTATTGTTTTATGACTAAAGGCAAGTAAACTCGCGTTAGGGTCCTAAGAAGGTTATAGACTAGGTCAAAGCATTACTAATTACTAATAACCTAATTCCCTATAACCATTGGCTCTGATACCATCTTTTCTGTCACACCCCGACCACGTAGAACATACAAAACGTGGCGGAAACATCGGGGAGTGTTGTAACAGAATTAATGTTTCACAACCATGGAAATTAAAGTTTCGTTTTATTCAATATAAGTGTTACATTGTCTTAACAAACAAGGAAATACAACATAATTAACTAGTCTGCATCTTTTATTGTCACTAAAGCCCAAGTCTGCCTATGTGTATCTTGATCATCTTATGCTTCATTTCCTGAAAAACACATGTGAAAATATGGTACGTCAGCATAAAAATGCCGGTGAGATACATAGGTTTTGTGAAAATAAGATTCATGACTTCTGTTTAAGAAAATGTTTAGTCATGAACCTTGTAATTTGCTTTGTCTTTGTAAATCATTTGAAAAACAATAAGATCAGATGATACATATAGATAAGTGAATAATGCATGGTTAAATGAATAGCCATGTAAAGATGAGTTTGTATAAGTTAAGTTGTTTGTAAATCAATGTCTTGTGAAAAATATGTTATTTGCATAAAATGTTCTATGTCTCAAACTGAAATGATTCAAATAACGCTACGACATGTAATACCATACAAACACTTATATATAGGAAGTACCAGCGGCGTATCCACCATGCTTGTATCATATTACACACGCATCGTTACTTAATCACTTAATCAAACCAAACCAAACAATGTAAAATGTTCATGTCTAATGTAAATCATGTAATGTAAAACAAAATGTGATATGTATGGCTAGTGAAAGCGCATCAACTAAACCATAGGTGAAATGCACAAGAACATAGTATTGAAGTAAAACTGTGTTTAAATCAACGTTATGTTTTGTGTAAATGCATGATCAATGTCAATCATGTTAAAATGTCTATGTCTAAATGTCTATGTCAAAATGTCATGTATGGCTAGCGAAATGTCTCAACTAAACCATATGCACAAAAGCAAAGTATTGAAGTAAAACTTGGTTTAAATCAATATTATGTCTTGTGTAAATGCATGATCAATGTAAATCATGTAATGTGTAAATGCATGATCAATGTAAATCATGTAATGTGTAACCAAACTGATCTGTATGGCTAGTGATAAATATCACTAAACCATATGCACAAGAACATAGTATTGAAGTAAAACTGTGTTTAAATCAACGATATGTTTTGTGTAAATGCATGCTGTACTGATAATGAACATTTATGCGGTGTTGTTCCAATGCATACATCCAAGCCTTGAGACTGAGGCGATAAACCTTTAAACAAATTAAAGAATTATCTGTGCTTATGAATATCGAATTCGGTCATTGCTTTCATCCCCTTTCCCTGGGACGTCCGGAACGGGAGTTGTCAATTCCTATGGTACCACTACCTACTAACGAACGGCGTAGCTAATGTTAATGAATGTATTGTCCCATTTAACAAACCAAATGTCATACCAAAATGTAAGCATGTGAAGAAATGAAAATGTACTAAGTATGCAACAATGAACATACATAGCATGTGACGTGATGTGATGTAAAACAATGTACTAAGTATGAACTAAATGAACATACATAGCATAAAATGTCATGTAAAACGATGTACTAAGTATGCACGCTATATACATACATAGCATAAAATGTCATGTAAAACGACGTACTATAATGTACTAACAAACATAGCAGGTATATGATATGAAAACAGGAAAGCAAGAAAGTAACAAGTAGGCACATGTGTTCCACCCCAAAACAGTTTGGAAAACAGTAAAAGAGGGGTCTATGTACTCACTTGAGATTGCTCAGTAGTCCTTGAGTAACAACCAAACAATGCTAGAGATCACGGAAATCAAACGGCACCTAATATAGGTAACTATGTTAATTAACCGGACCTAAATCGGAAGATTGGGTAGCATTAGGGTTTGTAAACCAAATGAGTGTAGGAACTCATATGATATGGTTTAACAAAGCCTACATGCTAAATGAAACTTAACCTAAGTCTTATCGACCCATTACGACCCGTTTAGGAAGCTTATGCTACTTTAACGCGTCGTTCGCGTAAAACGCGTTCGGAACGCCTAACTAGCCCTATGACAAGTGTTATATGCCTAAACATGTTACATAATCAGTTATGTGGCAAAAGTTTAGGTTACATATGCTAAATTACCAATTATGCATGAAAAGGGTATTCTGGTAATTTACCTAAGGCATATAAACTACCTATCATACAACTACTTAAACGATGTGACCATAGGGTATAACCTCGGAAGGTTATTCCCTACCTACTATGGTCACCTAGTGTATTTGGTCGGATCCTAATGATCGACCAAATGGGTCGAGTTCGAAGGTATAGGCGATTTATTAGATCGCCTACCCTACGACTCTAGACAACGTGGTAATCAGTGGGCATAGTCCCAAAGGACTATGACCAACGTGATTACACTCACGTTGCGAAGTTCAAACGAACTTCGCATTGACCATTACTGGTCAACACTGAAAGTCAAACAAAGTTTGACTTTCTGACTCGAAAAGCAGTAAAATAAGGAAAAGAACGAAAGAATACTAACCCAGGGTCCCCGAATGCTAATCCCGACTCAAGAACTCAGGTATGAAACAATGGTTTCAACTTAGAGCTCTCAAAATCAGAATTCTAGTGAGAAATGCAATGGGGGTGTTGGGTTATTTATAGTTTTCGGTCCACCGTTGAGATCGTTTCTTGGAAAAGGGGAAACGATCAAGGCCGTACACTTGTCCAAATGTTATGGTGGCTAAATCTTGATCTTATCTTGCTGATTAGGCGAATTAGAACATGTGGTTGTGGATCAAACAAGTGCAAACAGCTGTTCTGAACATTGAATCTGGTCTGCAGATAGGCTAGCGCACCGCTACGCTTAAAGTGTAGCGCACCGCTAGGCACTATTTCGGCAGAATTACACTTTTGGTCCCTGAACTGTATTTAGGCCATTTTCGACACGTTTAAGGCCCGTTAACCCCATTTCAAAGCTCTAAAATGAAGTTAAAGTATAGGGAACTTAAAATGTGTTCAAAAATATGTCGGATGTCGGTTCGTTTGGCCGTACGAACGCGATGTTCGCTTAATTACGACGAAATGCGCATAAGCGCGAAAAACGATCCAAATGACGCGACGAATGGATTTTTCTTAAGGCGAACACTAAAATATAATATAGTCATGCTCTCATAAATTTTTGGATGTCCGGATGTATTCAGAACGTAAGTTATGCGCGAAAATGCAAACTTGTGCACTTTTTGACACTTTTAGTCCCTGAATGACACAAAAGTTTATTTTAGCATACCGAACACCTCAAAGCCTATTTCTAAGCTATGTGAAGGATATTTATGGTATGTTTAACTTATGGTCATGCTCCGGAAGGTCTGTTACAGTTCAAATTGGCATACTTTCGCAGTTTGTCAACTTTAGTCCCTGTAAGCGATTTAACTTGATTTCACCATACCAAACCTTCCAAAACTTATATATAAGTTATGTAAAGGTTATTTAAGGTATGTTAAGCCTATTTCACTATTCCGGAGTGTTCGTTGGATTAAACTGGTTATATTTACGCATCAGAGCGCGTATAACCTTCCAGAAAGCGATTTAAAGCTTAAAATCAAACAAAAGTTGATATGTGCAAATGATACACATATTTTTACAAATCCCAAGTATGAAATATAACATTTCATTGGTTTGGTATTTGTTTGATGGCCGTGGAGGCACAGGTGTTACAATTTCCCTTGACGGATACTCTTCAGAACGAAAATGAACAAACGGAGTCATTTTCCTCAACGGTTATTCTTCAGAATTGGAAATGAAGGATTAAACAAACGGATATTCATTTCCCTCAACGGATATTCTTTCAAAAGTGAAAAATGAATAGCTAGTTCATTTTTCCTCAACGGATGCTTTATCAGAAATGAATAGGGTTAACTCTAGACACATGACAGAACTTGCTATGATTTTCGTTCACTAAATTCCATAATTATGTATGCATCCATAATTACGTAATTTCTTGCATAGTAATCACAGTTTGTTTTATAATGTGAAGGGGATAGAATTTGAACAAGGTCGAGACAACTTATGATTAGGTCAACACATCAACACACAAGCACATAATCCCATAATTGTTTTCTTGGTTATTAATTGTTATTATCTTGTTATTGATTGTTATTAACTTGGCGTTGATTGAACATAGGTATTCAAGGCATACCAGGAATCCAGTTGATGGACTTCAACGTCCTCAAGCATCTATCTGAAAAGATAGGATGATCTTCTAAAAAATTAGATTTTTGATCACAAGGAATCACCACATTCGAACTAAGGTATACAACAATTAAGGACTTATGGGAATATCCTTAGGTACCCCATTAAGGAGTGGGTATTCGTCCAGAGTTGTAACTTGCGCCTTGTACTTCGTTTTCCTTGGTAGAAACGGGTACTTAGGATTTTCGTGGAACACGCAAGAGATCATAAGATGGGAGGAATGCGGTTCCTTGATTGTCGGTATCGTAGGGGATATGTTGTTTACACATGCAACCACATCAATATTTGTATATTGCATTGTAAAAATAAAAGCTTTATTTATAAATAATGATAACAATTGTTTCATGGACCTTGACAACAAAAGAAAATAATACATAAGACGTGATTATTTCTAAACAGCGTTGTCTTCCATTCGGTCAGATGCTCATCCCTGCACTGGATTCGCATTAGCAAGCTTTGGGCAGTTTCTTCGGAAATGGCCCATCTCGCCACAGTTGAAGCAAGAACCTGGTGGAAAACGACCTTGAGCAGGATTGTTGCCAGCTTGATTTGGTGCTGCTGCGGTTGGGCAAACCCTTGATGTATGACCTATAAGTCCACAAACTTGGCATGAGCGGCACTTCACACCAGCATGATGATGTAGGCTACATTGGTTGCACAAGGGTGCAGTTCCGTTGTAGGGCTTCCTAGCAGGTGGTTGAGCTCGTTGGTTGGGGACGGCTTGACCATTGTGAGCGACCATGGTGAAGTTCTGAGAAGCCTTTCGCTTCTTTGACTTCTTAGGGGATCCAGTCTGTTCATCCATGGTCTTTGATTCCTCGATTGGTTTCTTGTCACTTTCTCGAAAAAGTTTACCTTTCCTGATCTGAGATTCAGTCAAGGTTGCAGCTACCTCAATGGCCTGTCTAACTGTAGTAGGGTTGCTACCAGTCACAATGTCTTGTATTGAGTTAGGGAGGCCATCAATGTACTTTTCGATTGCCTTATCCAAAGGCGTGACCATGTTTGGGCATAACAGACTTAACTCCTCATAACGGTCCGTGTAGGCACGATGCTCACCGCTATCTTGCTTAAGATCATCAAATTCCCTTTCTAGAGCCCTTAGCTCATGACGAGGACAGAATTCCTTCATCATAAGAGCCCTAAGCTCGGCCCAAGTCTGTGCTAAAGCAACCTCAGCACCACGGTCTCTCATCACCCCGTTCCACCATGTAAGAGCCCTCTTCTGAAACACACTGGAAGCAAACTCGACCTTGCGATTATCAGGACACTGAACGTGATGAAATGTACTCTTAGTGCTCTCGAACCATTGTAGGAGCCCAATTGCTCCTTCAGAACTACTAAACTTGAGTGGCTTAGCCGAATTGAAACTCTTGAAATTGCATGGAGCATTATTGTTGTTGTTGGCTTGGTTCAGTTGAGCAATAAGATTTGGGAAAGCAGCAGCCATTTGCTGCGCGGCTATCTGATTGTCGCGTCGAGGAGGCATTCTAAAAAGGGGAAATAAGAGAGAAAACAAATGAAATGGCATTGGGTAAGAATATGATGTTATAACTACCGACCAAAATCATGGGTGATGGTCATTTGTTTGAACCACGAAGCAAACAAACAACACACAAAGGCTGAATCAAAGCAAGTAGGTCCTCATAATGTATCGTGAAGACATGCTCGCCTATAAGTGGACACTCACCCCAAGAGTTCCCAGGTAAGAGTGACTGGTCCGATTATGTGGATTTGTACGAACACTCTAGCCTTAGACAGAAAACCCAGGGTACAGGCGTTCACTCTTCCAGTTTGCACGTGTTCACACTATTTAGGACCCAAAACCTTTGACGAGATTTTGAAAACTCAAAGGGTTTCAAAACCTTATAACAGAGGGTTCAAAACCTTACAACAGAGGGTTCAAAACCTAGTAATCAATCATCCAAAAACATATGATTAATTTTCAAAGCGGATTCGGAATTGATGTTCTCGTTGTGGTTGCTGCCTAAAGATAGGCAACGGTATTGTTTTATGACTAAACGCAAGTAAACTCACGTTAGGGTCCAAGGAAGGTTATAGTCTAGGTCAAAGCATTACTAACAACCTAATTCCCTATAACCATTAGCTCTGATACCAACTTTTCTGTCACACCCCGACCACGTAAAACAACAAAACGTGGCGGAAACGTCGGGGAGTGTTGTAACAGAATTAATTGTTTCACAACCATGGAAATTAAATTTAATTTTATTTATCAAATGAGAGAGTTACATTGTCTTAAAACAAGAACAAGGAGTACATAATATAATTAAACTAGTTCTAGCTTCATTTTAAGTCACTAAGGCACAGGTCCGCCTAAGTGTGTCTCAATCATCCTATGCAACAGCTCCTGAAAACACATGTGAAAATAGGTACGTCAGCATAAAAATGCCTGTGAGATACACAGGTTTTGTGAAAATAGGATTCATGACATGAGTTTAAAGAAACTGTAAAAAGTAGCCATGAATCTTGTTGAGTGTTTCCTTTCATAAATCATTTGAAAGGTGATAAATAAACCAAATGATATATATGTATAAGAGAATAATGTATGGTTAAGTGAATAACCATGTAAAATGAGTTTGTATAAGTTAAGTTATTCGTAAAACGATGTTTATGTGAAGATGTATTGTAGATGTAATATGTCTAAACTGAAATGGTTTAAATAACGCTACGATGTGTAATACCATAAAAGCACGTATATAGGAAGTACCGGCGGCGTATCCACCATGTTTTTATCATATTACACGTCGCCTCGTTACTTAAATCACTTACCCAAACAACCACCAAAATGTAATGTTTAACAATTGTAGAAATGTTTATGTATGGTCAAATACGGTTCACACGGTTCAACAGTTACAAATGGTTCACATGATCAAATTGTTACAACGGTTCATATAGTCAAATGGTTACAACGGTTCACATAGTCAAATGGTTACAACGGTTCACATAGTCAAATTGCTACAAACGGTTCAAAATGTAATATAATGTGTTCATAAGCTGGATGAGCATATGCAACAAAATGCAACGTAAAACAATGTGTCCATTTGTTGAGTAAACATATGCAACTAATGTGATGTAAATCAATGTGCTAGCATGCTCAGTCAACATACATAGCAAAACAAGGTAATGTAAATCAATGTGTCCATATGTTGAGTAAACATTTGCAACTAATGTAATGTAAATCATGTACTATATGCGTACTAATGAACATAGCAAGTATATGATATGAAAACATGGAAAGCACGAAAGTAACAAGTAGGCACATGTGTTTCACCCCAAAACAGTTTGTAAATAGTAAAAGAGGGGTCTATGTACTCACTTGAGATTGCCTAGAAGTCCTTGAGTAACAACCAAGCAATGCTAGAGATCACGGAATATCAACGGCACCTACTATAGGTAACTATGTTAATAAACCGGACCCAAATCGGAGGATCGGATAGAATGAGGGTTCGTAAACCAAATGAGTATGGAAACTCATATAATATGGTTTAACAAAGCCTACATACTACAATGAAACCTAACCTAAGTGCTTACGACCCATTACGACCCGTTTAGGTAGCTTATGCTACTTTAACGCGTCGTTTGCGTAAAACGCGTTCAGAACGCCTAACTAGCCCTATGATAAGTAAAATATGCCTTAACATGTCTAATATTATTTCCAAATCAGCTTAGATATAAAAAATTATGTTACATATGCTTTAAAGTAAATTTTGGCGTAAAAAGGGCATTTTGGTAATAAACCTAAGGCATATAAACTACCTATCATGCAACTAACTAAACGTCGTGACCATAAGGTATAACCTCGGAAGGTTATTCCCTATACAACTATGGTCACCTAATGTGTTTGGTTGGATCCTAATGATCGACCAAACGGGTCGGGTTCGAAAGTATAAGCGATTGTTTAGATCGCTTACCTTTACGACCCTAGACAAGCACAAGACTAAAAGTGACGAGCTAAACACGTTAAAACATGTTTAATAAGTTTAGAAAATAGGTTTGGTATCAAAACAAACGATTTTGATACCCAAAAGTAGTTTGGTTACAAAATACGCAAGAATACGTATTTTGGCCGAAACTACGACTCGTCACTGAGCCTAGATAACGTGGTAATCAGTAGGTATAGTCACAAGGGACTATAACCATCGTGATTACGCTCACGTTGCGAAGTTCAACCGAACTTCGTGTTGACCATAAACTGGTAAACGCAGAAAAGGCTAAAAGAATGAAAAGAACGAAAGAATACTTACAGAGGGTCCCCGCAAGTTTGATTTTCCAAGTATTTCTCAGGTATGAAATGTTTCACACATCAACTTAGAGAAAATTTCAGAAAATCAAGTGGGTTTTGCAATTGGGGTTGAGGGGTATTTATAGGAATTCTAGGACCGTTAGGATCGTTCCTCGAAAACCGTGCTTCAATCTCATCCATACACCTCAAGCCCATGGTTTTACAAAACCATTTGAGCCCCTAGTATTGCCCAAAACCATGTGCAAGAGGATTAAGAGTGCTTAACAGCTGTTAACAGCTGTTAAAACTGATTTTATTGATCTGGGAGGTCCTTACAGACCGTATAGCTAAGCGCTTACGGTCCGTAAGCCTTGTGCAGACCAGCCAAGTTTCATTTTTGGCAGAACAGGCCCCTGTGCGCGTAAAGTCGTGTTTTGGCACTTCTAACACCCGTCAAACCCATTTTTAAGCTCCATAAGGATGTTAAAGTATAGGGAACTTCAAATATGCTCAAAATTATGTCAGATGTCAGTTCGTTTGGCCGTACGGTTCCGTTGTTCGGTTAATTACGACGGAAGTCGTAACGGACGCGAAAACGATCCAAATTGCGCGACGAATGGATTTTTAACAAGCCAATCACTAAAACATAATATTTTAATGATTACTTAAATTTTTGGATGTCTAGATATATTCAGAATGTAAGTTATGCGCGTAAATGCAAACTTGTGCACTTTTTGACGCTTTTAGTCCCTGAATGACACAAAAGTTTATTTTAGCACACCGAACCCCTCAAAGACTATTTCTAAGCTATGTAAAGGATATTTATGGTATGTTTAACTTATGGTCATGTTCCGAAATGTTTGTTACAGTTCAAATTGGCATGCTTTCGCAGTTTGTCAAATTTAGTCCCTGTAAGCGAATTAACTTGATTTTGCCATACCAAAGCCTTCAAAACTTATTTCTAAGTTATGTAAAGGTTATTTAAGGTATGTTAAGCATATGTCACTGTTCCAGAGTGTTTGTTGCATTAAACTGGTTATATTTACGCATTAGATTGCGTATAACCTTCCAGAAAGCGATTTAAAGTTCGAAATCGAACAAGAATTGATATGTGCAAATGATACACATATTTTTGCAAAACCCTAGTATAAAACACAATATTTCATTGGTTTGGTACTTGTTTGACGGTCACAGTGATACAGGTGTCACAGCTCCATTACCATTCCGGTTTCCATTACCATTGCCATTTCCACCACCGTTTCTATTACCAGCACTGTTACGGTTTCCATTCCTGTTCCTATTACCACTTCCATTTCCTTTTACCCAACAGTTCTCGGTATGGTGACCCAGTTTTCCACACTTGTCACATTTTGGAATGCGACAAACTCCTTCATGATGACGCTTGCACTGGTTGCAATTGGGCAGAGTGCCCTGGTATCCTCTGGCAAGGGCGTCATTCATTGCTGCAAGAGTTTTAGCCTCCTGAGGTGGGTTGGGGTCACGCTTCTTATTGTTGGAACCCTTGTTGTTACGTGTCGCTTGATTCAGTCTCGAATGCTTCCTTTTCTTGTCACCAGATGACTCAGCATGCGTCTCGGTCTTTTCAGTTGGGTTTAGTGATAACTTCTTCATACGTACAGCATCTTCAGTAAGGCTGACAGCCAGAGTTACAGCCTGAGTGATCATTTCAGGTTTAGCCGAAGTTACCATGCTGCGAAACTCTGGGGCCAATCCCCAAATGTAGCGCTCAACGCGCTTAAATTCGGGAGTCACCATATAGGGGATCACTCTTGACAAATCATGGAACCTTCAGGTATAACCAGTAATGTCCGCACCTTCCATGGTCAAGTGACAGAACTCAGTCTCCAACCTTTGGAGTTCAGCACGAGAACAATACTTTTCCCTCATTTTCTCCTTCAACTCCTCCCAAGTCATACCATACGCTGCATCATCTCCTAGGGTTTGGACTTGCAAATTCCACCAAGTCAAAGCCTCATCAACGAAGAACCTAGTAACAAAAGTGACTTGTTGATTCGCGGTACACTTGTTCATACAAAAGCCACTGCACCTCTAGTGCCGTCGTAGTTCAGTGGCTTGCAGTCGAGAAATTGCTTGAGGTGCAGCCTTGAGTTGTGTTTCCTCCAGATGAATCTCCCTGCCCATTACGTCTAGCATTGCTTGGTCCTCCACTGTGTTCGGTGCGATTCGCCTCGTATTGGGCGATAGCTGCGGAGATCCTTTCTTCCAGTAGGGAGTTTAGTTCTTCGGCAGTCCTCGGCAGTAGAGGGGGAGGGGGTTGATCAGAATCCTGATTGTTCACAGCTCTCCTAGGTGCCATGTTCTGATACAACATAACACAACAGGGTTAGACATTTGTTTGATATCGTCATACGAGACAGTAGTAGTATATTTATACCTGCATATACCCTCATAAGTGACATCAAACAGTCCGCCAAACATATAAATCAATTCATACAGCAACAAGCATGCATAAATAGATAAATAGTGATGTGTCATAAGATATTCACCGAGTCTTTACATATATCAGGGCAACTTGTTACATCATTGTTTGCGAGGAAAACAAAATGCATAAGGGTTACATCTCCCCAAGGTACAAGTTTAATATGTGTAAAGGACAAAATATCTTTCCTCACATTGGCGGTTCTTGTCTTTATACCCTAAATCATTACTCCAATAGTGTATTTAATAGGCTGGGGGAGGGGTGGGGGTGTTCACGTTTGACCTTTTCTTGCCCTGAAGGAATCTCGTTTGATACGTAACAAGACTTGCTGTGGTTTCTGTGCACTGAATTCCATAATTATGTATGCATCCATAATTACGTAATTCCTTGCACAATCCACACAGTTCGTTTCATCATCGGGTCACTTCCTTCAGATAGGCCACTGCTTTCAGGCGAAGACACGTGTACCTGTGTTATTCTATTTCTAGTATATGTATATATTAATTATTACACATAGTTGCAAGTAATTCTTAGTCAAAGACAAGTGCTACTCCAGTGCACCCTAAGTCTCGTAGTGTCCTTACTTGACTCTTTGAAAACAGTTTCAGGTAGCGGATGTCGCGGGAAGTTTTATGCAATGAAAACTTTTGAAAAATTGTTTTCGTGAGAGGATCCTAAAGATTGTATTCTAGACTCGAGAAGGAATCCTGGTTCACTACAATCGCAACTATGATACCAATCTGTCACACCCCTTTCTAAGGCGGAAGCACGAGGTGTGATCCTAAAAGGTTCTCATTGCATACAAAAGGTAAACTTACTACATGCTCGTAAAAATAACTCCAAATGCCATTATCATTGCATAATTAAAACATAACATAGGTTAAGTATTTACATCACAAGACAGCATATTGTCTGAAAAGTTTTACACCTTATTTTAAAGACAAACATGAAGGCTTGGATTCTTATATCCCACACAAGATGGAATATAGAAACCAAATCCCACAAAAACAGGCATCGGAGTCTTGACACGACATTACTAAAACAAAAACGACATCTTGGAGCAAGGGTAAGACCGCGCGCACATCCACTTTAGTTACCTGAAATACATGTGAGTTGTGGAAAATCGTCAACATAATGTTGGTGTGAATTCATGCAGATTTGTGAAAAACATTTAAGCATTCGTTATGGAAACATGGTATGTAATTTAATGAAACAAGTATTTCTGTAAATGTAAGGAAATCGAGATCGCTAATGGTTTGCAAGGCCATTAACATGTGACATGACATAGGAAGCATCCAAACCATAGGCATTTTTAGTTGTCGATTCCACGACTGTCGATTCACGACTAGAGACACAAAAGCACTGCTTGGTAAAAAGTTGGCAAGAGTGTGGTTGCCTGAAACCCATTAGATCTAACCTTTTGTTCCGCAGTCTTGGTATGTAACTGATTAATGGTTCTTATGGCACCCTATTCGTGACATGATCTAAAGTATCATTCCTTAGTTTTAGTATTCAACATACCATAGCACATGTATTTTCCCCATGTTTAGAAAACAAGTAAAAGTTTAAAAGTGGGGACATGAACTCACAACTTTGCGTATCCTGTACCGTAAACTTCACCGGTTGGTTTTATAGCGTCGTGACCTATACGTGTTCTATTAACGTTAGTCACTAGACTTGTATCGCACAAGTATAAGTCACCATCTTTTATGTATGTGTTCTTTATTGTTAAAAATAATTTATATTTTTAACTATGTATCTTACTTATATTATTTTCCCAAAAATAAATATAAGTATTTTGTATTTTTCACCAAAAATCAGGACTTTAATTCTTATTACTTTCCGGATTATCTTTCTTAAAAATAATATATTTTTAAGACTTTGTACGAATTATATATATTTTGTCATGCTATGAAATATATATGTGTTTATTCTTGTTATCCACCCTAGTTATATATTTTCGTCCAAAAATATATTTTAAGTTCATAACTTGTCCAAGTTAAATAATATATTAAGAAATATATTTTTATAAATATATTTTCTTGTATTTGTCCATGCATGTTGTATGTGTATTTTTGTATTTTTACTCCTAAGGAGTATTTAGTGTATTTTCAAGTCCTAATACACTACTACATATAATACACATAACGTACACTTAGTAGAAAATTTGGTGACCAATAAATATATATATTTTCCTCAAAAATATACATACTTAATATCAATTTTTATCCTGAAGAAATCATCATTTCTGAACTTGAAATTTACACAAAAATTAGGGATATCTTGGTAAATATTTTTAGGTGAATTTTTAGGGAATATGTTTCACCAAAACTTATATTTTTCTAAGTGTCAAAATTTTATAAATTTTTTTACATAATTTCCCTAAAAAATATAGGTTTCCCATGTTTTCAAAACATGTGTTTATTTTCTTTTCAATCATCAAAACAATTTTCAACAACATATACTAATTTCTTTATATGAAACATCATGGTGAACTTGATTTTTGTTAAACATGTGTAGTCTTTTAGATCTACACTTTACATAAGGTGATCTTTCCAAAATAAGTGTTCTTGTAAATTCTTAACCAACTTTTTATAAGACTTTATTTCACTAACCAACTCATCCATGAGTTTTAGTTCCAAAAATTAGTTCTACACATACTTTACCACTTCAAAACTTACAAGTTTATGCACAAAATTCATATTTCAAGTTCACATTATGCTTCATATGTTCACCTTCAAGTTTAACCATGGATCCTTCAAGACCCATGCTTAAACTTGGTAGATCCAAGCTTTAACATACTTGATCTAATCATAAACACAAGATACAACATCAATAATGTAACATCTGTGCTTGTAATCATTGTGAACAGTTCTATTATCAATAAAACAATGTTATTTGATCCCAATGTTTGTTTGGTTATGTTTTACATTTTTCATGTTTTGACTTTTATTCAATTTCAAACTCTATATCGCTTTCTGGAGAGTTATACGCAAACTGGTGCGTAAACGTAATCAGTTTAATACGAAAAATACTCCAGAACATCAGCGTATACTTAACATACCTTAAATAACCTTTACATAACTTAGAAATAAGTTTTGAAGGCTTTGGTATGGCAAAAACAAGTTAATTCGCCTACAGGGACTAAAATTGACAAACTGTGAAAGTATGCCAATTTGAACTGTAACAGACATTCCAGAACATGACCATAAGTTAAACATACCATAAATATCCTCTACATAGCTTAGAAATAGGCTTTGAGGGGTTCGGTGTGCTAAAATAAACTTTTGGGTCATTCAGGGACTAAAAGCGTCAAAAAGTGCACAAGTTTGCACTTTCGCGCATAACTTACGTTCTGAATACATCCGGACATCCAAAAATTTATGTAAGCACTAAAATATTTTATTTTAGTGTTTGGCATGAGAAAAATCCATTCGTCGCGCAATTTGGATCGTTTTTCGCGCTTATGCGCATTCCGTCGTAATTAAGCGAACACCGCGATCGTACGACCAAACGAACCAACATCCGGCATATTTTTGAGCATGTTTCATGTCCACAATGTTTAGGAATCATTTTAGGGCCTTAACGTTGGCTTAACGGGCCTTAAACATGTCGGAAATGAGCTTAAACACCAACAGGGACTGAAACTGTCATTTTGCAAAGTTGTTTTCTGATCAGGACTCCCAGGCGGCCCGCGTAAAACCAGGGTGATACCTTACGTGGCCCGTGTCAGCTCCCCAGATCAGAATAATCAGTTTTAACAGCAGATTACAGCTGTTAAGCACCCAAAACTCAAATCCACTTGCCCTTTCTGCTCGTGAGGGGCTATTTTGAGTTACCACAAGGTTGCAACAAGTGTAAGGATGAGATCAAACCACGTTATTCGATAAACGATCCTAACGGTTCCAAGATTCCTATAAATACCCACCTCCATTCTTTCCGAAAACCCACAAATCTGATCTAAAAGCTCTAAGTTGAAGCCATTGCTTCATACCTGAGCTATTCAAGCAAGTTTTACTAGCGGGTACCCTTTGTAAGTGTTCCTTCGTTCTTTTATCGCTTTTTGAGTCCGAAAGTCAAACTATGTTTGACTTTCTGCGTTGACCAGTTTATGGTCAACACGAAGTTCGTTTGAACTTCATAACGTGAGCGTAATCACAATGGTTATAGTCCTTAGTGACTATACCTACTGATTACCACGTTATCTAGGCTCAGTGACGAGTCGTAGTTTCGGCCAAAACGCGCATTCTTACGTATTTTGTAACCAAACTACTCTTAGGTATCAAAACCATTTATTTTGATACCAAACCTGTTTTCTAAAGTTAGTTAAGCATGTTTTAACATGCTTAGCTCGTCACTTTTAGTTTAGTGCTTCTATAGGGTCGTAATGGGTCGTAAGGTAAGCGATCTAAACAATCGCTTATACTTTCGAACCAGACCCGTTTGGTCGATCATTAGGATCCGACCAAACACATTAGGTGACCATAGTTGTATAGGGAATAACCTTCCGAGGTTATACCTTATGGTCACATCGTTTGAGTAGTTGTATGATAGGTAGTATATATGCCTTAGGTAAATTACCAAAATGCCCTTTTGACGCCAAAATTCATTTTAAGCATATGTAACATAACTTTTGGTATCTAAACTGATTTGGTAACAATATTAGACATGTTAAGGCATATTTTACTTATCATAGGACTAGTTAGGGATTCCGAACGCGTTTTACATGAACGACGCGTTAAAGTAGCATAAGCTACATAAACGGGTCGTAATGGGTCGTAAGCACTTAGGTTAGGTTTCACTTTAGTTTGTAGGCTTTGTTAAACCATACTACACGAGTTCCCATACTCGTTTGGTTTACGAACCCTCATTCTATCCAATCCTCCGATTTAGGTCCAGTATATTAACATAGTTACCTATATTAGGTGTCGTTTGATATCCGTGATCTCTAGCATTGTTTGGTTGTTACTCAAGGACTACTAAGCAATCTCAAGTGAGTACATAGACCCCTCTTTTACTGTTTTCCAAACATTTTGGGGTGAAACACATGTGCCTACTTGTTACTTTCGTGCCTTTCATGCTTTCATATCATATGCTTGTTATGTTCATTAGTACATTATAGTACATGATTTCATTACATTTTATGCTATGTTGTCCATTGTGTGCATACTTAGTACATCGTTTTACATTACATTTCATGCTATGTATGTCCATTGTGTGCATACTTAGTACATTGTTTTACATTACATTTCACACTATGTATGTTCATTTAATTACATACTTAGTGCATTGTTTTCACATGCTTACATTTTGGTATGACATTTGGTTTGTTTCAATGGGACAAAAATACATTCATTAACATTAGCTACGCCACTCGTTAGTAGGTAATGGTACCATAGGACTTGACGAATCCCATTCCTGAACCCTAGGTTTGTTTGGGTGGAAGGAATGACCGAATTCGATAAACATAACACAGATAAACCTTTAATTTGTTTAAAGGTCTATCACCACAGTCACAAGGCTTGGATGTATGCACTTTTACATTACCGCATAGATGTTTGTATCAGTATAGTATGCATTTGTTCCATAAAACATAACTTTGACTTAAACTATGTTTAATTCAATACCCTGTTTTTGTGCATTTTACCTATGGTTTAGTTGATATATTTCACATGCCATACATGATATTTTTGGATACACATTATATGATTTACATTAAACATAAACATTTTGACATTGATATACACATTTGGTGATTTACATTAGACATGGACATTTTGATATGGTTTACACAATAACACTTGACAATTGATTTATACATGAACAATTTACATTGGTGGTTGGTTTGGGTAAATGATTTGAGTAACGAGGCGTGTGTAATATGATACAAACATGGTGGATACGCCGCTGGTACTTCCTATATATAAGTGTTTGTATAATATTACATATCGTAGCGTCATTTAAATCATTTCAGTATAGACATATTACATTTTACACCAACAATATGTTTTTCACAAGACATTGTTTTACAAAACAGTTTATTTTATACAACTCATTTTACTGGGTTATTTCATTAACCATACACCTTTCTTTTATATAATCGGATTTCTTATCGAGTTTTCATATGATTTATAAAAGAAAACACTTAACAAGATTCATGACTAATTTTTATTAAACCTTTCTTCTAAAAACCCAAGTCATGAATCCTATTTTCACAAAAACCTACGTATCTCACAGGCATTTTTATGCTGACGTACCTATTTTCACATGTGAGGAGCTGTTGCTTAGGATGATGATCGTGACACTAGGGCGGACCAGTGCCTTAGAGACTTAAAATAAAGATAAAACTAGTTTAATTATGTTCTGAACTCTTTATTTCCTCTTTAAAGACAATGTAACACGCTTGTTTGATAAATAAAATATAACTTTGTATGCCATGGTTGTGAAACAAAAATTCTGTTACAACACTCCCCGACGTTTCCGCCACGATTTGATGTTCTACGTGGTCGGGGTGTGACAGAAGAGTTGGTATCAGAGCCAATGGTTATAGGGAATTAGGTTATTAGTAATGCTTTGACCTAGACTATAACTTTCTAGGACCCCAACACAAGTTATCTTGTGTTTAGATTTTTAAAACATGCACTTCACCTATCCTTAGGTGATAACCACAACGGGAACATCAAGTTCGAATCCGCTTTGAAAACTAATAATCTGTTCTAGGATGATTGATTACAAGGTTTTGAACCCTCTGTTATATGGTTTTGAACCCTTCCAGTTTGATTTTTGGCCTTGTACCTTGTAAGTTTTCAAAATCTCGTCAAAGTTTTGGGTTTTAAATAGTGTGAACACGTGCAAAATGGAAGAGTGAATGTCTGTACCCTGGGTTTTCTGTCTAAGGCTAGAGTGTTCGTACAAATCCACATAATCGGACCAGTCACTCTTACCTGTGAACTCTTGGGGTGAGTGTTCACTTATAGGCGAGCATGTCTTCGCGATACATTATTTTTGACCCATTTACTTTGATTAGTCACTGTGTGTCGCTTGTTTGCTTTGCGATGCAGACGAATGACCACCATCTTTGCTTTTGTTGATTTTGTTTCATCTCATTCTCTTCATCCAATCATCTCACTCGTTTCCTTTCATGTTTTTCATCTTTTAGAATGCCTCCTCGACGCAAAAACCAGATAGCGACTGCCGAACTGGCAGAAATCATTACGCAGCAAATGGCTGCTGCATTTCCAAACCTCTTTGCTCAATGGAACCAAGCTAACAACAACAACAATGCTCCATGCAATTTCAAGAATTTTAACTTGGCTAAACCGCTCAAGTTTAGTGGTTCTGAGGGAGCAACTGGGCTTCTTCAATGGTTCGAGAGCATTGAGAATACTTTCCGTCACGTGCAGTGTCCTGACAATCGCAAGGTTGATTTTTCTTCGAGTGTGTTTCAGAAGAGGGCTCTTACGTGGTGGAACGGGGTTATGAGAGATCGTGGTGCAGAAGTTGCTCTAGCACAGACTTGGGCTGAACTTAGAGCCCTTATGATGAGGGAGTTATGTCCTCGTCATGAACTGCGAGCATTGGAAAGAGAGTTTGATGATTTGAAACAAGATAGTGGTGAACATCGGGCGTATACTGATAGGTTTGAGGAGTTGAGTCTGCTTTGCCCAACAATGGTTACCCCACTCAACAAGGCTATCAAAAGGTACATCGATGGTCTACCTGACTCAGTACAAGACATCATTACTGGTAGTAACCCTACCACACTCCGTTAGGCGATCGAGTTAGCAGCGACATTGACTGAGTCGCAGGTTCCAAAGGGAAAGCTGCATAAAAAGGGTGACAAAGGTAAGAAGCAGGCAGCTGACAAAGACGATAGCAAGAAAGGTCAAAACAAGAAGGGAAAGGATTCTGGTTCCTCAAGGGGGTCTAGGAAGCGAAAGGCTTCCCAAAATTTTGCTGTCACTGCCCATGCTAACCAGGCAGCTCCCAACCAACCCGCACAGCCTCCAGCGAAGAAACCTTATGCAGGAAATACACCTTTGTGCAATAGATGCAACAGTCACCATCAGCCGCAATTTCCGTGCCGTTTCTGTACTAACTGTGGGAAGTCAGGTCATCTTGCTGGTGTTTGTCGTTTTGCTCAGAATCAGGCAGTTCAGAACCCGGCTCAACGAGTTGCTCAGCCTCCTGCTCAGCAACAGCGTCAAGCTGCACGACCACACTACCCCGTAGGTTCTTGTTACAATTGTGGGGATCTGACCCACTACCGTAATCAGTGTCCAAGATTGGTGAATGCTAATCCAAATCAGAATCAGGCACAGGCTCGAGGGCGAGTCTTCAACATGAATGCAAAAGAGGCACAAGCAGACAATGAAGTGGTGAACGGTACATTCTTTATTAATAATCAGCCTGCATCTGTTCTTTTTGATTCGGGTGCCGATAAGAGTTTTGTGTCATTATCTTTTGAGCCATTGCTTCGCGTGTCTAGAACGAAACTAGGAAAACCCTTGACAGTAGAGGTTGCTAGTGGTGAACCCATTGTTCTTGATTCTGTTCTTCGCAACTGCCAGTTGAACCTTAACGACCATTTTTTTCCTATTGACCTCACGCCTATGCAACTTGGAAGCTTCGACATTATTGTGGGAATGGATTGGTTAGCCAAGCATCACGCAGAGGTAGTTTGTTTTGAGAAGATCGTTCGTGTGCCGCTTTCGACAGGTGAGATCCTACAGGTTCATGGTGAGAAACCTACTGGTGGTCTCAAACTCATGTCTTGTTTTAAAGCTCGGAAGTATCTGCGAAAGAATTATGTGGCCTTCTTGGCGCATGTTGTAGCAGATAAGGGCAAAGGTAAGTCTATTCAAGATATTCCTGTTGTTCGGGATTATTCTGAAGTATTCCCTGAAGAGTTACCTGGTCTACCCCCAGCACGCCAAGTCGAGTTCCGTATTGATCTCGTACCTGGTGCAAATCCCATTGCCAGATCTCCATATCGTCTTGCACCGTCTGAGATGCAAGAGTTGTCTAAGCAGCTTCAGGAGCTCCCCGAAAAAGGTTTTATCCGTCCTAGCTTTTCACCTTGGGGTGCTCCCGTCCTTTTTGTCAAGAAGAAGGATGGAGCTTTTCACCTTGGGGTGCTACCTCGCATCGATGATCTCTTTGATCAGTTACAGGGCGCTTCTTATTTTTCAAAGATTGATCTGCGATCTGGATATCACCAACTTCGTGTGCATGAAGAAGACATTCCCAAGACAGCGTTCTTCACTCGTTATGGGCATTACGAGTTCACAGTCATGCCATTCGGTTTGACTAATGCTCCTGCTGTTTTCATGGACTTAATGAATAGGGTCTGCAAGCCTTATTTGGATCAGTTCGTCATTGTTTTTATTGATGACATCTTGATATACTCTAAGACGCGAGCTGATCACGAGCAACATCTTCGTCTTAGTTTGGAACTCCTAAAGAAAGAGCAACTTTTCGACAAATTCTCCAAGTGTGAATTCTGGCTTAAAGAAGTTCAATTTTTAGGACATATTGTCAACGAACAAGGTATTCATGTAGATCCCTCCAAGATCAGTGCGATTAAGGATTGGGATACACCTTCTACTCCTACCGAAGTTCGTTCTTTTCTTGGTCTAGGGGGTTATTATCGCCGCTTCATAGAAAATTTCTCGAAGATTGCAGTTCCTCTAACTGCTCTAACTCAGAAGAACAAGCCCTTTGATTGGGGATTCAAACAAGAGGAAGCTTTTCAAAACTTGAAGCAGAAGCTTTGTGACGCGCCTGTTCTGACTTTGCCTGAGGGCAATGATGATTTCGTCGTTTATTGCGATGCATCTAAATTGGGTCTTGGCTGCGTTCTAATGCAAAGGAACAAAGTCATAGCATATGCATCGAAGCAGTTGAAGATACATGAGAAAAACTACACCACTCATGATCTTGAGTTAGGTGCAGTTGTCTTCGCTCTTAAGATCTGGAGACACTATTTGTATGGTACAAAATGTGTGGTTTTCACGGACCACAAAAGTCTTCAGCATATCTTCAATCAGAAAGAACTCAACATGAGACAACGACGTTGGGTTGAGCTTCTAAACGACTATGACTGCGAAATTCGCTACCATCCTGGTAAGGCGAATGTCGTAGCCGATGCATTGAGTCGGAAGGAACGTACTAAGCTTCATTGTGTATGTGTTCAATCTGATATTCAAGCTCGATCCGATATCCAAGCCCGCATTTCTCAGGCTCAACACACTTGTGTTTCACAAGGTTTGATGGATAAGGAATTTCCCTATCACATAACACCTGATCTTGAACTGAAGGACAATGGATCGTATTACTTCATGGACCATTTGTGGGTCCCAAGCCAAGATGATCTTCGTACCTTGCTTATGGATGAAGCCCATAAGTCTCGTTATTCTGTTCATCCTGGCTCAGATAAGATGTATAAGGATCTTCGTACTCAGTATTGGTGGCCTGGTATGAAGAAAGACATTGCCTTATATGTATCAAAATGCCTTACTTGTCTTAAGGTTAAGGCTGAACATCAGCGTCCTTCCAGTTTATTGGAGCAACCAGAGATCCTAGTTTGGAAATGGGAAAACATTACTATGGATCTTATTACTAAACTTCCGCGCACAAAGAAAGGTCATGATGCCATCTGGGTAGTCGTTGATCATCTTACTAAGTCAGCGCATTTCTTGCCAATCCGTGAGGATTTTTCTGCTGACAAACTTGCTAAAATCTATGTGGATGAAATTGTAGCTCGACATGATGTTCCTTTGAATATCATTTCTGACAGAGATGCTCGCTTCACTTCTCATTTTTGGAGAACCATGCAATCTGCTATGGGGACCCAACTTAATCTGAGCGCAGCTTATCATCCGCAAATGGATGGTCAATCTGAAAGAACAATCCAGACTCTGGAGGATATGCTTAGAGCTTGTGTGATCGATTTTGGTGGTAGTTGGGATTCACATCTTCCGTTAATTGAATTCTCCTACAACAACAGTTATCACTCCAGCATCAACATGGCTCCTTTCGAGGCTCTCTATGGTCGAAAATGTCGTTCACCAGTCTGCTGGAATGAGATCGGTGAGGCTCAGCTTACTGGACCTGCCCTCATTTTAGAGACAACTGACAAGGTTAAGAAAGTTCGTGATAACCTTCAGGCAGCTGGAAGCCGTCAGAAGAGTTACGCAGACCTAAAACGCAAGCCCATGGATTTTCAAGTCGGTGATCGTGTAGTACTTAAGGTCTCACCTTGGAAAGGTGTGATCAGATTTGGAAAGAAAGGAAAACTTGCACCTAGATACGTTGGACCATTCAAGATCGTCGAAAGAATCGGTAAGGTAGCCTACAGACTTGAGTTACCTCCTGAACTTGGAAATGTTCATCCAACCTTTCACGTGTCCAATCTAAGAAGTGTTTAGCTGATGAGAACCTCCACATACCACTTGACGAAATTCGTGTTGATAAAACACTGAAATTTGTTGAGAAGCCAGTGGAAATCATGGAACGTGAAGTCAAGTGGCTCAAACGCAAGCGCATTCCTTTGGTCAAGGTTCGTTGGGAATCTAAACGTGGACCCGAGTTTACTTGGGAACGCGAAGATCAAATGAAGGCGAAATATCCACATCTTTTTCCACGAGTTTCCTCTAAATAAATTTCGGGACGAAATTTCCACAAGTAGGGGTGACTGTAACATCTGTGCTTGTAATCATTGTGAGCAGTTCAATTATCAATAAAACAATGTTATTTGATCCCAATGTTTGTTTGGTTATGTTTTACATTTTTCATGTTTTGACTTTTATTCAATTTCAAACTCTATATCGCTTTCTGGAGAGTTATACGCAAACTGGTGCGTAAACGTAATCAGTTTAATGCGAAAAATACTCCGGAACATCAGCATATACTTAACATACCTTAAATAACCTTTACATAACTTAGAAATAAGTTTTGAAGTCTTTGGTATGGCAAAAACAAGTTAATTCGCCTACTGGGCCTAATATTGACAAACTGTGAAAGTATGCCAATTTGAACTGTAACAGACATTCCGGAACATGACCATAAGTTAAACATACCATAAATATCCTCTACATAGCTTAGAAATAGGCTTTGAGGGGTTCGGTGTGCTAAAATAAACTTTTGGGTCATTCAGGGACTAAAAGCGTCAAAAAGTGCACAAGTTTGCACTTTCGCGCTTAACTTACGTCCTGAATACATCCGGACATCTAAAAATTTATGTAAGCACTAAAATATTTTATTTTAGTGTTTGGCATGAGAAAAATCCATTCGTCGCGCAATTTGGATCGTTTTTCGCGCTTATGCGCATTCCGTCGTAATTAAGCGAACACCGCGATCGTACGACCAAACGAACCAACATCCGGCATATTTTTGAGCATGTTTCATGTCCACAATGTTTAGGCATCATTTTAGGGCCTTAACGTTGCCTTAACGGGCCTTAAACATGTCGGAAATGAGCTTAAACACCAACAAGGACTGAAACTGTCATTTTGCAAAGTTGTTTTCTGATCAGGACCCCCAGGCGGCCCGCGTAAAACCAGGGTGATACCTTACGTGGCCCGTGTCAGCTCCCCATATTAGAAAAAATCAGTTTTAACAGCAGATTACAGCTGTTAAGCACCCAAAACTCAAATCCACTTGCCCTTTCCTGCTCATGAGGGGCCATTTTGGGTTACCATGAGGTTGCAACAAGTGTAAGGATGAGATCAAAGCACGTTATTCGATAAACAATCCTAACGGTTCCAAGAATCCTATAAATACCCACCTCCATTCTTTCAAAAAACCCACAAATCTGATCTAAAAGCTCTAAGTTGAAGCCATTGCTTCATACCTGAGCTATTCGAGCAAGTTTTACTAGCGGGGACCCTTTATAAGTGTTCCTTCGTTCTTTTATCGCTTTTCGAGTCTGAAAGTCAAACTATGTGTGACTTTCTGCGTTGACCAGTTTATGGTCAACACGAAGTTCGTTTGAACTTCATAACGTGAGAGTAATCACGATGGTTATAGTCCTTAGTGACTATACCTACTGATTACCACGTTGTCTAGGCTCGGTGACGAGTCGTTGTTTCGGCCAAAACGCGCATTCTTGTGTATTTTGAACCAAACTACTCTTAGGTATCAAAACCGTTTGTTTTGATACCAAACCTGTTTTCTAAACTTAGTTAAGCATGTTTTAACATGCTTAGCTCGTCACTTTTAGTTTAGTGCTTATATAGGGTCGTAAGGTAAGCGATCTAAACAATCGCTTATACTTTCGAACCCGACCCGTTTGGTTGATCATTAGGATCTGACCAAACACATTAGGTGACCATAGTTGTATAGGGAATAACCTTCCGAGGTTATACCTTATGGTCACATCGTTTGAGTAGTTGTATGATAGGTAGTATATATGCCTTAGGTAAATTACCAAAATGCCCTTTTGACGCCAAAATTCATTTTAAGCATATGTAACATAACTTTTGGTATCTAAACTGATTTGGTAACAATATTAGACATGTTAAGGCATATTTTACTTATCATAGGACTAGTTAGAGATTCCGAACGCGTTTTACATGAACGACGCGTTAAAGTAGCATAAGCTACCTAAACGGGTCGTAATGGGTCGTAAGCACTTAGGTTAGGTTTCACTTTAGTATGTAGGCTTTGTTAAACCATACTACACGAGTTCCCATACTCGTTTGGTTTACGAACCCTCATTCTATCCAATCCTCCGATTTAGGTCCAGTATATTAACATAGTTACCTATATTAGGTGTCGTTTGATATCCGTGATCTCTAGCATTGTTTGGTTGTTACTCAAGGACTACTAAGCAATCTCAAGTGAGTACATAGACCCCTCTTTTACTGTTTTCCAAACATTTTGGGGTGAAACACATGTGCCTACTTGTTACTTTCGTGCCTTTCATGCTTTCATATCATATGCTTGTTATGTTCATTAGTACATTATAGTACATGATTTCATTACATTTTATGCTATGTTGTCCATTGTGTGCATACTTAGTACATCGTTTTACATTACATTTCATGCTATGTATGTCCATTGTGTGCATACTTAGTACATTGTTTTACATTACATTTCACACTATGTATGTTCATTTAATTACATACTTAGTGCATTGTTTTCACATGCTTACATTTTGGTATGACATTTGGTTTGTTTCAATGGGACAAAAATACATTCATTAACATTAGCTACGCCGCTCGTTAGTAGGTAATGGTACCATAGGACTTGACAAATCCCAATCCTGAACCCTAGGTTTGTTTGGGTGGAAGGAATGATCGAATTCGATAAACATAACACAGATAAACCTTTAATTTGTTTAAAGGTCTATCACCACAGTCACAAGGCTTGGATGTATGCATTTTCACAATACCGCATAGATGTTTGTATCAGTATAGCATGCATTTGTTCCACAAAACATAACTTTGACTTAAACTATGTTTAATTCAATACCCTGTTTTTGTGCATTTTACCTATGGTTTAGTTGATATATTTCACATGCCATACATGATATTTTTGGATACACATTATATGATTTACATTAAACATAAACATTTTGACATTGATATACACATTTGGTGATTTACATTAGACATGGACATTTTGATATGGTTTACACAATAACACTTGACAATTGATTTATACATGAACAATTTACATTGGTGGTTGGTTTGGGTAAATGATTTGAGTAACGAGGCGTGTGTAATATGATACAAACATGGTGGATACGCCGCTGGTACTTCCTATATATAAGTGTTTGTATAATATTACATATCGTAGCGTCATTTAAATCATTTCAGTATAGACATATTACATTTTACACCAACAATATATTTTTCACAAGACATTGTTTTACAAAACAGTTTATTTTATACAACTCATTTTACTGGGTTATTTCATTAACCATACACCTTTCTTTTATATAATCGGATTTCTTATCGAGTTTTCATATGATTTATAAAAGAAAACACTTAACAAGATTCATGACTAATTTTTATTAAACCTTTCTTCTAAAAACCCAAGTCATGAATCCTATTTTCACAAAAACCTACGTATCTCACAGGCATTTTTATGCTGACGTACCTATTTTCACATGTGTTTTCAGGAGCTGTTGCTTAGGATGATGATCGTGACACTAGGGCGGACCAGTGCCTTAGAGACTTAAAATAAAGATAGAACTAGTTTAATTATGTTCTGAACTCTTTATTTCCTGTTTAAAGACAATGTAACACGCTTGTTTGATAAATAAAATATAACTTTGTATGCCATGGTTGTGAAACAATAATTCTGTTACAACACTCCCCGACGTTTCCGCCACGATTTGATGTTCTACGTGGTCGGGGTGTGACAGAAGAGTTGGTATCAGAGCCAATGGTTATAGGGAATTAGGTTATTAGTAATGCTTTGACCTAGACTATAACTTTCTAGGACCCCAACACAAGTTATCTTGTGTTTAGATTTTTAAAACATGCACTTCACCTATCCTTAGGTGATAACCACAACGGGAACATCAAGTTCGAATCCGCTTTAAAAACTAATAATCTGTTCTAGGATGATTGATTACAAGGTTTTGAACCCTCTGTTATATGGTTTTGAACCCTTCCAGTTTGATTTTTGGCCTTGTACCTTGTAAGTCTTCAAAATCTCGTCAAAGTTTTGGGTTTTAAATAGTGTGAACACGTGCAAACTGGAAGAGTGAATGTCTGTACCCTGGGTTTTCTGTCTAAGGCTAGAGTGTTCGTACAAATCCACATAATCGGACCAGTCACTCTTACCTGGGAACTCTTGGGGTGAGTGTTCACTTATAGGCGAGCATGTCTTCGCGATACATTATTTTTGACCCATTTACTTTGATTAGTCACTGTGTGTCGCTTGTTTGCTTTGCGATGTGGACGAATGACCACCATCTTTGCTTTTGTTGATTTTGTTTCATCTCATTCTCTTCATCCAATCATCTCACTCGTTTCCTTTCATGTTTTTCATCTTTTAGAATGCCTCCTCGACGCAAAAACCAGATAGCGACTGCCGAACTAGCAGAAATCATTACGCAGCAAATGGCTGCTGCATTTCCAAACCTCTTTGCTCAATGGAACCAAGCTAACAACAACAACAATGCTCCATGCAATTTCAAGAATTTTAACTTGGCTAAACCGCTCAAGTTTAGTGGTTCTGAGGGAGCAACTGGGCTTCTTCAATGGTTCAAGAGCATTGAGAATACTTTCCATCACGTGCAGTGTCCTGACAATCGCAAGGTCGAGTTTTCTTCGAGTGTGTTTTAGAAGAGGGCTCTTACATGGTGGAACGGGGTTATGAGAGATCGTGGTGCAGAAGTTGCTCTAGCACAGACTTGGGCTGAACTTAGAGCCCTTATGATGAGGGAGTTATGTCCTCGTCATGAACTGCGAGCAATGGAAAGAGAGTTTGATGATTTGAAACAAGATAGTGGTGAACATCGGGCGTATACTGATAGGTTTGAGGAGTTGAGTCTGCTTTGCCCAACAATGGTTACCCCACTCGACAAGGCTATCGAAAGGTACATCGATGGTCTACCTGACTCAGTACAAGACATCATTACTGGTAGTAACCCTACCACACTCCGTTAGGCGATCGAGTTAGCTGCGACATTGACTGAGTCGCAGGTTCCAAAGGGAAAGCTGCATAAAAAGGGTGACAAAGCTAAGAAGCAGGCAGCTGACAAAGACGATAGCAAGAAAGGTCAAAACAAGAAGGGAAAGGATTCTGGTTCCTCAAGGGGGTCTAGGAAGCGAAAGGCTTCCCAAAATTTTGCTGTCACTGCCCATGCTAACCAGGCAGCTCCCAACCAACCCGCACAGCCTCCAGCGAAGAAACCTTATGCAGGAAATACACCTTTGTGTAATAGATGCAACAGTCACCATCAGCCGCAATTTCCGTGCCGTTTCTGTACTAACTGTGGGAAGTCAGGTCATCTTGCTGGTGTTTGTCGTTTTGCTCAGAATCAGGCAGTTCAGAACCTGGCTCAACGAGTTGCTCATCCTCCTGCTCAGCAACAGGGTCAAGCTGCACGACCACACTACCCCCCAGGTTCTTGTTACAATTGTGGGGATCTGACCCACTACCGTAATCAGTGTCCAAGATTGGTGAATGCTAATCCAAATCAGAATCAGGCACAGGCTCGAGGGCGAGTCTTCAACATGAATGCACAAGAGGCACAAGCAGACAATGAAGTGGTGAACGGTACATTCTTTATTAATAATCAGCCTGCATCTGTTCTTTTTGATTCGGGTGCCGATAAGAGTTTTGTGTCATTATCTTTTGAGCCATTGCTTCGCGTGTCTAGAACAAAACTAAGAAAACCCTTGACAGTAGAGGTTGCTAGTGGTGAACCCATTGTTCTTGATTCTGTTCTTCGCAACTGCCAGTTGAACCTTAACGACCATCTTTTTCCTATTGACCTCACGCCTATGCAACTTGGAAGCTTCGACATTATTGTGGGAATGGATTGGTTAGCCAAGCATCACGTAGAGGTAGTTTGTTTTGAGAAGATCGTTCGTGTGCCGCTTTCGACAGGTGAGATCCTACAGGTTCATGGTGAGAAACCTACTGGTGGTCTCAAACTCATGTCTTGTTTTAAAGCTCGGAAGTATCTGCGAAAGAATTATGTGGCCTTCTTGGCGCATGTTGTAGCAGATAAGGGCAAAGGTAAGTCTATTCAAGATATTCCTGTTGTTCGGGATTATTCTGAAGTATTCCCTGAAGAGTTACCTGGTCTACCCCCAGCACGCCAAGTCGAGTTCCGTATTGATCTCGTACCTGGTGCAAATCCCATTGCCAGATCTCCATATCGTCTTGCACCGGCTGAGATGCAAGAGTTGTCTAAGCAGCTTCAAGAGCTCTCCGACAAAGGTTTTATCCATCCTAGCTTTTCACCTTGGGGTGCTCCCGTCCTTTTTGTCAAGAAGAAGGATGGAGCTTTTCACCTTGGGGTGCTACCTCGCATCGATGATCTCTTTGATCAGTTACAGGGCGCTTCTTATTTTTCAAAGATTGATCTGCGATCTGGATATCACCAACTTCGTGTGCATGAAGAAGACATTCCCAAGACAGCGTTCGGCACTCGTTATGGGCATTACGAGTTCACAGTCATGCCATTCGGTTTGACTAATGCTCCTGCTGTTTTCATGGACTTAATGAATAGGGTCTGCAAGCCTTATTTGGATCAGTTCGTCATTGTTTTTATTGATGACATTCTGATATACTCTAAGACGCGAGCTGATCACGAGCAACATCTTCGTCTTACTTTGGAACTCCTAAAGAAAGAGCAACTTTTCGCCAAATTCTCCAAGTGTGAATTCTGGCTTAAAGAAGTTCAATTTTTAGGACATATTGTCAACGAACAAGGTATTCATGTAGATCCCTCCAAGATCAGTGCGATTAAGGATTGGGATACACCTTCTACTCCTACCGAAGTTCGTTCTTTTCTTGGTCTAGCGGGTTATTATCACCGCTTCATAGAAAATTTCTCGAAGATTGCAGTTCCTCTAACTGCTCTAACTCAGAAGAACAAGCCCTTTGATTGGGGATTCAAACAAGAGGAAGCTTTTCAAAACTTGAAGCAGAAGCTTTGTGACGCGCCTGTTCTGACTTTGCCTGAGGGCAATGATGATTTCGTCGTTTATTGTGATGCATCTAAATTGGGTCTTGGCTGCGTTCTAATGCAAAGCAACAAAGTCATAGCATATGCATCGAGGCAGTTGAAGATACATGAGAAAAACTACACCACTCATGATCTTGAGTTAGGTGCAGTTGTCTTCGCTCTTAAGATCTGGAGACACTATTTGTACGGTACAAAATGTGTGGTTTTCACGGACCACAAAAGTCTTCAGCATATCTTCAATCAGAAAGAACTCAACATGAGACAACGACGTTGGGTTGAGCTTCTAAACGACTATGACTGCGAAATTCGCTACCATCCTGGTAAGGCGAATGTCGTAGCCGATGCATTGAGTCGGAAGGAACGTACTAAGCTTCATTGTGTATGTGTTCAATCTGATATTCAAGCTCGATCCGATATCCAAGCCCGTATTTCTCAGGCTCAACACACTTGTGTTTCACAAGGTTTGATGGATAAGGAATTTCCCTATCACATAACACCTGATCTTGAACTGAAAGACAATGGATCGTATTACTTCATGGACCGTTTGTGGGTCCCAAGCCAAGATGATCTTCGTACCTTGCTTATGGATGAAGCCCATAAGTCTCGTTATTCTGTTCATCCTGGCTCAGATAAGATGTATAAGGATCTTCGTACTCAGTATTGGTGGCCTGGTATGAAGAAAGACATTGCCTTATATGTATCAAAATGCCTTACTTGTCTTAAGGTTAAGGCTGAACATCAGCGTCCTTCCAGTTTATTGGAGCAACCAGAGATCCCAGTTTGGAAATGGGAAAACATTACTATGGATCTTATTACTAAACTTCCGCGCACAAAGAAAGGTCATGATGCCATCTGGGTAGTCGTTGATCGTCTTACTAAGTCAGCGCATTTCTTACCAATCCGTGAGGATTTTTCTGCTGACAAACTTGCTAAAATCTATGTGGATGAAATTGTAGCTCGACATGGTGTTCCTTTGAATATCATTTCTGACAGAGATGCTCGCTTCACTTCTCATTTTTGGAGAACCATGCAATCTGCTATGGGGACCCAACTTAATCTGAGCGCAGCTTATCATCCGCAAATGGATGGTCAATCTGAAAGAACAGTCCAGACTCTGGAGGATATGCTTAGAGCTTGAGTGATCGATTTTGGTGGTAGTTGGGATTCACATCTTCCGTTAATTGAATTCTCCTACAACAACAGTTATCACTCCAGCATCAACATGGCTCCTTTCGAGGCTCTCTATGGTCGAAAATGTCGTTCACCAGTCTGCTGGAATGAGATCGGTGAGGTTCAGCTTACTGGACCTGCCCTCATTTTAGAGACAACTGACAAGGTTAAGAAAGTTCGTGATAACCTTCAGGCAGCTAGAAGCCGTCAGAAGAGTTACGCAGACCTAAAACGCAAGCCCATGGATTTTCAAGTCGGTGATCGTGTATTACTTAAGGCCTCACCTTGGAAAGGTGTGATCAGATTTGGAAAGAAAGGAAAACTTGCACCTAGATACGTTGGACCATTCAAGATCATCGAAAGAATCGGTAAGGTAGCCTACAGACTTGAGTTACCTCCTGAACTTGGAAATGTTCATCCAACCTTTCACGTGTCCAATCTAAGAAGTGTTTAGCTGATGAGAACCTCCACATACCACTTGACGAAATTCGTGTTGATAAAACACTGAAATTTGTTGAGAAGCCAGTGGAAATCATGGAACGTGAAGTCAAGTGGCTCAAACGCAAGCGCATTCCTTTGGTCAAGGTTCTCTGGGAATCTAAACGTGGACCCGAGTTTACTTGGGAACGCGAAGATCAAATGAAGGCGAAATATCCGCATCTTTTTCCACGAGTTTCCTCTAAATAAATTTCGGGACGAAATTTCCACAAGTAGGGGAGACTGTAACATCTGTGCTTGTAATCATTGTGAACATTTCAATTATCAATAAAACAATGTTATTTTATCCCAATATTTGTTTGGTTATGTTTTACATTTTTCATGTTTTTACTTTTATTCAATTTCAAACTCTATATCGCTTTCTGGAGAGTTATACGCAAACTTGTGCGTAAACGTAATCAGTTTAATGCGAAAAATACTCCGGAACATCAGCATATACTTAACATACCTTAAATAACCTTTACATAACTTAGAAATAAGTTTTGAAGTCTTTGGTATGGCAAAAACAAGTTAATTCGCCTACAGGGACTAAAATTGACAAACTGTGAAAGTATGCCAATTTGAACTGTAACAGACATTCTGGAACATGACCATAAGTTAAACATACCATAAATATCCTCTACATAGCTTAGAAATAGGCTTTGAGGGGTTCGGTGTGCTAAAATAAACTTTTGGGTCATTCAGGGACTAAAAGCGTCAAAAAGTGCACAAGTTTGCACTTTCGCGCTTAACTTACGTTCTGAATACATCCGGACATCTAAAAATTTATGTAAGCACTAAAATATTTTATTTTAGTGTTTGGCATGAGAAAAATCCAATCGTCGCGCAATTTGGATCGTTTTTCGCGCTTATGCGCATTCCGTCGTAATTAAGCGAACATCGTGATCGTACGACCAAACGAACCAACATCCGGCATATTTTTGAGCATGTTTCATGTCCACAATGTTTAGGCATCATTTTAGGGCCTTAACGTTGGCTTAACGGGCCTTAAACATGTCGGAAATGAGCTTAAACACCAACAGGGACTGAAACTGTCATTTTGCAAAGTTGTTTTCTGATCAGGACCCCCAGGCAGCCCGCGTAAAACCAGCGTGATACCTTACGTGGCCCGTGTCAGCTCCCCATATTAGAAAAATCAGTTTTAACAGCAGATTACAGCTGTTAAGCACCCAAAACTCAAATCCACTTGCCCTTTCCTGCTCATGAGGGGCCATTTTGGGTTACCACAAGGTTGCAACAAGTGTAAGGATGAGATCAAAGCACGTTATTCGATAAACAATCCTAACGGTTCCAAGAATCCTATAAATACCCACCTCCATTCTTTCAAAAAACCCACAAATCTGATCTAAAAGCTCTAAGTTGAAGCCATTGCTTCATACCTGAGCTATTCGAGCAAGTTTTACTAGCGGGGACCCTTTGTAAGTGTTCCTTCGTTCTTTTATCGCTTTTCGAGTCCGAAAGTCAAACTATGTGTGACTTTCTGCGTTGACTAGTTTATGGTCAACACGAAGTTCGTTTGAACTTCATAACGTGAGCGTAATCACGATGGTTATAGTCCTTAGTGACTATACCTACTGATTACCACGTTGTCTAGGCTCGGTGACGAGTCGTAGTTTCGGCCAAAACGCGCATTCTTGCGTATTTTGAACCAAACTACTCTTAGGTATCAAAACCGTTTGTTTTGATACCAAACCTGTTTTCTAAACTTAGTTAAGCATGTTTTAACATGCTTAGCTCGTCCCTTTTAGTTTAGTGCTTATATAGGGTCGTAAGGTAAGCGATCTAAACAATCGCTTATACTTTCGAACCCGACCCGTTTGGTCGATCATTAGGATCCGACCAAACACATTAGGTGACCATAGTTGTATAGGGAATAACCTTCCGAGGTTATACCTTATAGTCACATCGTTTGAGTAGTTGTATGATAGGTAGTATATATGCCTTAGGTAAATTACCAAAATGCCCTTTTGACGCCAAAATTCATTTTAAGCATATGTAACATAACTTTTGGTATCTAAACTGATTTGGTAACAATATTAGACATGTTAAGGCATATTTTACTTATCATAGGACTAGTTAGGGATTCCGAACGCGTTTTACATGAACGACGCGTTAAAGTAGCATAAGCTACCTAAACGGGTCGTAATGGGTCGTAAGCACTTAGGTTAGGTTTCACTTTAGTATGTAGGCTTTGTTAAACCATACTACATGAGTTCCCATACTCGTTTGGTTTAAGAACCCTCATTCTATCCAATCCTCCGATTTAGGTCCAGTATATTAACATAGTTACCTATATTAGGTGCCGTTTGATATCCGTGATCTCTATCATTGTTTGGTTGTTACTCAAGGACTACTAAGCAATCTCAAGTGAGTACATAGACCCCTCTTTTACTGTTTTCCAAACATTTTGGGGTGAAACACATGTGCCTACTTGTTACTTTCGTGCCTTTCATGCTTTCATATCATATGCTTGTTATGTTCATTAGTACATTATAGTACATGATTTCATTACATTTTATGCTATGTTGTCCATTGTGTGCATACTTAGTACATCGTTTTACATTACATTTCATGCTATGTATGTCCATTGTGTGCATACTTAGTACATTGTTTTACATTACATTTCACACTATGTATGTTCATTTAATTACATACTTAGTGCATTGTTTTCACATGCTTACATTTTGGTATGACATTTGGTTTGTTTCAATGGGACAAAAATACATTCATTAACATTAGCTACGCCGCTCGTTAGTAGGTAATGGTACCATAGGACTTGACAAATCCCATTCCTGAACCCTAGGTTTGTTTGGGTGGAAGGAATGACCGAATTCGATAAACATAACACAGATAAACCTTTAATTTGTTTAAAGGTCTATCACCACAGTCACAAGGCTTGGATGTATGCATTTTCACAATACCGCATAGATGTTTGTATCACTATAGCATGCATTTGTTCCACAAAACATAACTTTGACTTAAACTACGTTTAATTCAATACCCTGTTTTTGTGCATTTTACCTATGGTTTAGTTGATATATTTCACATGCCATACATGATATTTTTGGATACACATTATATGATTTACATTAAACATAAACATTTTGACATTGATCTACACTTTTGGTGATTTACATTAGACATGGACATTTTGATATGGTTTACACAATAACACTTGACAATTGATTTACACATGAACAATTTACATTGGTGGTTGGTTTGGGTAAATGATTTGAGTAACGAGGCGTGTGTAATATGATACAAACATGGTGGATACGCCGCTGGTACTTCCTATATATAAGTGTTTGTATAATATTACATATCATAGCGTCATTTAAATCATTTCAGTATAGACATATTACATTTTACACCAACAATATATTTTTCACAAGACATTGTTTTACAAAACAGTTTATTTTATACAACTCATTTTACTGGGTTATTTCATTAACCATACACCTTTCTTTTATATAATCGGATTTCTTATCGAGTTTTCATATGATTTATAAAAGAAAACACTTAACAAGATTCATGACTAATTTTTATTAAACCTTTCGTCTAAAAACCCAAGTCATGAATCCTATTTTCACAAAACCTATGTGTCTCACAGGCATTTTTATGCTGACGTACCTATTTTCACATGTGTTTTCAGGAGCTGTTGCTTAGGATGATGATCGTGACACTAGGTGGACCAGTGCCTTAGAGACTTAAAATAAAGATAGAACTAGTTTAATTATGTTCTGAACTCTTTATTTCCTGTTTAAAGACAATGTAACACGCTTGTTTGATAAATAAAATATAACTTTGTATGCCATGGTTGTGAAACAATAATTCTGTTACAACACTCCCCGACGTTTCCGCCATGATTTGATGTTCTACGTGGTCGGGGTTTGACAAATAACTTCATTACATACACTAAAATTTCATGTAATCACTTATTTTCTTCATAAATATGTTAGATCTTTTCATTTTTAACATTATAGGTTAAGTTGTTTAGATGGTGAAACTTGTACATAACATAAACATGACATAAATTAGTGATCAAGAGGCTTACTACTAGCTCTAATGGCTAGGGATGAAACTCAAGAAGATGAAGATGATAAATGCGATGGATAAAAGCAATGAGAGAAGGTCCTTCCACTTCCGATGCCACCAAGCTTCCTAACTTAGCTTCTAGCACCTTGTGTGCACCTTGGAATGGATGAATGATGATGATGGTGGGTGGTTGTGGTTTTGGCTGAGAATGGAGGAGAGGGGAGGAGAAGAGTGGTGTGAAGTTGTGAAGAAGATGATGAGTGGTGATCTCTTAGTTAATCTTTATAATCTTCCAACAATATTTTGTCCATTGGTTAATGTGTTCTCTAAGTACATAACATATCCATGATCACAATCTTATGAAATCAAAATAAATCAAGGGAGATCTTGATGGTGGGGCCACCTTGTGACCGTCCACACAAGGGGGGGGGGGGTCTTGGTTGTGTTTCAATTACTAGTTACATAAACAAGTTAAGTTTCAAGCGTCTTGATTAGGGATTTAATGTGTTATAAGATGTGTTATGATGTTCGGGGATCATAACTAGCTTGGAAACATTAAAACAATGCTTCTAGTATAATTTTGATGTTTCGGGTAGTGTCCGGTTGTTCAGTTAGATACCGGTTCTTTAAAGTGCTAAACTATACCGTTTAGTGTCCTTTATGTACGCTTTTATGACAGTTTCAATTCCCGACACTTTGTAAGTTATATTGGACAATATAACATAAATTCTGCATGATATTTTGAGGTTAAAAAGCTGATTATAGCGGAATTATGCCTGATTTGTGCAAAATTCTGCATTTAAAGTGCATTTCGGGTGCTTTTTAGTGCATAGTCTAGCTTCCGGAAAGTTTATACGTTAACCCTTGTATCCATACTTGGGTTTTAATGTGTTTTAGACGTTGGACCTACTCCTAGGCCCTAATTCCATTATCTAACTGATTTCTGTAGAGTTGCTGACACAGTGTGTCTTACTGGTGAGTTTACTAGTCTTTCTGATGCAACGTTAACAGTAATGCATAAAGCAATATTTGAAGTATAAAACGTGCATGAATTCAAATGTATAGCATGATATCAGACAATGTTGACATTTAAGCACATAGTTGAAGATATTAAATAATAATAAAACTGTACGAAAATTACCGGTTTTGTGCCAGTTGTCACACCTAACATGTCTGGGCCTCTTTCCAAGGTTAACAAAAGGAGATGGACCATTCAGCCCAACATATGGAGTAAGTCGGTCCACATCATTGGAATTATTTAAATATTTTCCCCACCATTACTACCCTTGGTAACCTGCACGTGGTCTTCCCCAGATCTGTTATTATTATTATTTTTGGAACTTTGTGCCGATTTCCCCTTCTCTCCATGCACACCATGCACACCTTCACAAAACTCATTAGTAGAAACCGGTTCGACTACCTGAGTCTTACGATGTACCGGAGTCTCATCGTCTACCTCCGGACCGTTATCCATACCAGGACTGCCGGAACCATGATTCTTCGATGACGGAGACTGAGGAGGTATGACACGATTCTCCGGCGAGTTATCATTACCATTACCATCCGCAACTAAATTCTGCCTTATTTCTCCTTCCTCAAAATCATCCATTAATTCATCCTCCTCTGAGTCTGACTCCGAGTCTGTAGTAACTGTAACCGAATCATCATCGAACTTAGGAGCCCAATTTACCGGGACTTCAGTGACCCATGCAACTATACTCTTACTCTTCCAAGAAATAACCACGGCTTCATTGATCCTGGATTTCTGAGTTGTAAGTGCCATTACTGAACCAATTGAATTATCCTCCACTTGCCATGAGAAGTTTAACGGCTGAATAACTTCTCCAAATAATCCTCCAATCTGGTCGTACAGAATGTTCTCTCAAATTAAAAACGGCACCCCAGTAATACTTAGTTTCACAACCCGATTAAACGGAATATCCTCCCCTTGCCATAAGCTAAACTTCCAAAATATCGAAGAGAACAATTTTGAATATGTTTCCATTGAGGAAACAGCTACTTCTTTGTTGCTCAAAGTAATTAATACAGTTAATCCACCCACATAAGACATCCCAAAATCACTCATCCCTTCATCCTCCATAACACGTTTAATATTGTATAAGGACAAAATATCCTTAACTTGACCAATAATAGATCTACCAATGCAATGTAGTGGATACAATGACCCTTTCCCCTCCACGACAACTGTTTTCGTACCTTGGCTATTATCTTCCTTCCGACCATTTAGCTTGTCAGCATAACTAACACCTTCCCTGACGAACGCCGGACCCACTGGTTCCGAGACACTCGGGTTATTCGCTGTTGGAGCTTTCCTTTTCTGCTTCCTCAAACCATCTTCTTGCTCATAGTTTCTAGGATTAGTTTCCTTTTGTCTCCATACACTCCGACCCATACCATCCACTGGGTGGTTGAATTTCTTATGATTCTTGTCATATTTGGCCAGGGATACCAAAAGTTTTACGTCGAACAACTTCACCATATTCATGGCCGCCAGTGTTTCATTCATATTTTTCACCCCTACATATCGAACAAAGCCGAAACACCTGCCTCTTGCATCTCTTTTCTGGGCTACATAGACATCCGAAATAAAATCGTGAGGTCGGAAGGCCCCCCAAAGAATGTTCCTTGTAACTCGATCAGGCAAGTTTTGGACCAAGAACGTCCATTCAACTCCGTCTCCTCGGTTTCTTTGATTCTTCTGGTTTTGCACATCTGACAAAGGACCACCAATATCACCCTCTCTCTCCATGACGTTTGAAGCTTGATCAAAACTACCAACCAATAGACCCAAAATGCGAATGGACCAAACAGAGTGCTAGGTAGAATGAAAGGTCAAAACAAGATCTACAATGAGTAGTAGATCTGAACGACCTCGCACGCTAAACAAGACTAGGTTTGAATCGTCGAGCACTATTTGCGACTATGGAAGATCAAAGAGAACGAGACGACCAACTCTGTGACGTAGGAAACAAAAAAGATCGAGCAAAAAGAACACACTGCCCCAGACGGCGAATGGAAGAATCCAAATATCAAGATAGAATGGAAGGTCAAGCCTGAATCACAAGCGACCTCACACACGATCCCAATTTTTTCTTCTTCGTCGAGCCTCCGGCAGTCGGTTCAGAGAACAGCGTGTAGATAGAAATCACAATCTAGAAAATAAGGTTTATTTGAAGCAAAAGTATGCCGTAATTAACTTAAGATTACCTCTTGTATGTGACACCCGGCTTTTCAGGCCGTACCGTACAATTATAGCACATATTGTGAATAGGTAACAGGACTATATTTAACTAATTATGGTGTTTATATGTGAAATTTAGTGTATTGATAAAATTAGACTTTGATAAAAATTATGTTGGCAACGGTAAGATAGACGCTTATCGCGTAACGGTTAAAATGCGAAACGAACATGGTACCCACCCGGACAGTGTTAGAATCCTAAAAATAGTCTGTTATGATTAAAATAATAATTTTAATCCTAATCATGAGGAAAATAAATTAAAACACTAAGAAACTCTATTTTTCGAATTTAAGCGCGTACCGCGCGATGCAGCGCGTATACCGACAAAATACTGTCAACACGGCCCGTAAAAACAACTGAAAATCATTTTAGTAATAATTTGATAATTTTATTCTTATAGAATGATAAAAATAAATAAAAACTCTCAAATTCCTATTTTTGCGATTTTTAACGTGTACCGCGCAACACTGCGCGCATACTACCAAATACCGACAACGTCGCCAGTCCAGGCAAACAAAATATTGTACAATAATATTTTGGTGAGTTTATTGTTATAGAGCGCTAAAAATAATTTAAAACGCACTAAAACGGGTTTAAAACGCTAGATAAAATACCCGGTATCCAGTAAAATACCTGCTTTTACACAATATATAATATATATGTGTATATATATATATAATGTTGAGAGAGAGAGGATGGGTGGTGGCCATATGGCTGCCCACCTCTTTGCCTTTTGCTTCTATTTTGCCAAGTGTGACCTTGGAACCATAAACCATCATTGTCACCTCTTACATACTCCATACAAATCATACAAGATCAAACACCACTCTCTCTCTTCCTCTTGAAAATCTCGGCCAAACACCCCTCTAAACACTCACATTAAAAAATTTCAAACTATTTTCATGAAGATTCAAGGTTCTTTCAAGATGATTTCAAGCTAAGAAGGGTGTTTGGAAGTGATTTCAAGCAAGAACAACCTCCATCTCATCACCTATTCTCAAAAACTCATCAAAAATCTTGAAGGTATAAAGTTCATTTCACAAATCTTGTTTTGATTCTTGATAATTTAAAATAATGATGGAAGTTTCTCTTGTTCTTGAATCTAAACATAAACTTGAAACTAAAACAAATGGGTTTTTTTTAAGAAAAATAAAAATGGATGAACTTGTATGCATATATGTGTGGCCATATGTATGTATATGTATATGAGTTCAAGTTTGACTTTTGATTGATTCTTGATTGTCATAATTCTTGTAAAGTGAAATGCATGTGTGATCTTGGAATGTTCTAAAAAGTTGTTTGATGATTGAAATGAATATATGAAAAGTATAAATTTGGAAGCACATGAATGTGTGTATATATATGTGAGCCGTATATATATATAGGGAGAAGATCATGCGAGAACCACCTCTTATTGCGAGAACCGCGAGAACCAATGTGAACACAACCAAAAATGCCTAAAAATAGCTAAAAATCACACAAATTTTTTTTTTTAATATTTTTTATGTTAAAATCGCTACTTTTCGAAGCCAAAATTTTTTTTTGTTTTTTTGGCTTCTAAAAGTAGCGATTTTAACATAAAAAATATTAAAAAAAAAATTTAGATTTTTTTTTATTTTTTTAGATTTTTTTTTAGAATTTTTTAGGTTTTTTGGGGGTTAAGTTTTTAGCATTTTAGCTTGGGGGGGGGGGGGCGAGTGGGGCGGGGGGGGGGGTTTAGGTTTTTGGGGGGTGGGGGAGGGGGGTTTAGGTTTTGGGGGGGGGGGGGGGGTTAGGTTTTTTTTAGGTTTTTTGGGGGTTTTAGTTTTTAGCATTTAGCTTGGGGGGGGGGGGGTTAGGTTTTTTTAGGTTTTTTTTAGCTATTTTAGGTTGTGTTCACATTGGTTCTCGCGGTTCTCACAATAATGGTGGTTCTCGCATGAGCTCCTCCCTACATATATATATATATATATATATGTAGATGCATGCACTCAAAATTGTTGTTAGTTCATAAATGTGAAGGAATATGTCTTGCATTTATGTTGAATGATTAGATGATGATGATCATATGAAGATGATATTAATTTTGAAGAGATGAACATAAGTTAAAGGCATGTCTAGATGCATTTAGTCCATACATGATGATGATGATATGATATATGTGCATTAAGTGCTTGTACATAGTCATGCATGTGGGTGTATGTACATAAAATGATGGATAAATGATGATATGATAAAAATAGTTTTAGATCAGATTATAAACTTTAAAATAAATTTATTTTGAAGTGTTTAATGATATGTAACTTTGTCATAATGTTTGATAGCTTTGCATGTTGTACTTGGTGCATTAGAAGTTGTAAAATACGTTAAATCACATGATTTATGTGACTTAAATAAAAACTTCAGTAATCTGAATATAATCACTATTTTAATCAGTAAATAACATGTATTGTGTTAAAATATCAAGTCATTTCGAGTTGGGATGGTTACGGTAACGTTTAACGCAAAACTATGCGTTAAGACGGTCAAAAATCGGCTTTTCGGATGACTTCTTATAGAACTGATTTAGATCAGTAAATAAACTGATATTTTTAGTTTAAAAATAAGTATTTTAACTAATTTTAAGATTACATGGTGTTTGGTTGGTCATACGTGACTTTCGACACCCGAAAACGTTACCGGATCGCTAGAATTTGCATTTTTCGATGAACATGAGTATGGGTGGATTTTGAGTGAATCTTATGAGATAAAATGTATTAACTGATTTTGACATGTAAATGTGATAATATGTTGAGTGTTAATCTAATAATAGGAAATTTAGATTTTTGCATGTATGCATGTACGTTTTGTGCGGTAAAAACGGTAAAAGAGCTTTAAATGTGTGACTTGTTTGTCGAGCATGAAATTTGATATATATAGGATATTTCATGTGTATTTGTTTTGAAAATGACAAAATAGATAAATTAACAAGATTTCGTGTGTTTCGGTGTTAAATTATATGAACGTTTGTGTATAAATATTATAACGCGCAAATCGTAGGTATATCACGTATGAACGGGAGAGTTAAGGGAATTACACAATAACGGTCACCAATAAAATCGTTCAAAATGCAAAATCACAATAAATAAATAAATAAATAAATATATATATATATACATATATATATACATATATATATATATATATATATATATTGACGTGCCAACATAATAAAAAATGACAACTTTTCGAGAAAATCTCAAAGTTATGTGATAATTCTAAGAAACTGAGAAACTTAGGATTTTTGTGATTAAATGTTGTTTTGATTTAGAATTGTTCCCATATTAGGACGTATATAATCAATTTCTGGGATTGCGGTACTAAAATACGCACCCAAAGGTGAGTGTCACTAAACCCCTATTTTACCGCTTTATATATATTTTGGGGGTAGAACACGCCAATAAAAAGGGTTTAATAATGTTTTTGGATTAAAACATACCTTTTAATATAAAATATATATTTTTGTTGAAAATATATGTGGTTTGATAAATCATATGTTTCGAGATAAAACGTTTTTGATGAATGAATGTTTGGAAGGAATTTGGATGGTACAGTGTTCCTGAGGAGAAACAGACCGTAAAGTTGGGACGGATGCCGGCCTGGTATCAAGGGAGGCGATCAGGGGATTCGTACAACATCGTGTATTAAATTCTCATATTAGTAGGATATATATATTGTAGGTGAGGCAGACATCATATGGTTCATTGAGATAGGACCCTGCGCCCATGATGTCGTTTAATCATTTAAGTAATGTACGCGAGGAATTGTTGGTAGATCTATCGGGTTGACAACCCCGTCGTGACCGGTCGCCCCGTGTCAATGTCAAACGACGAATTATTATTCTGTTTATTATCTAGCTTTGATTATCCCTGCATGGTTAATATATAGTTCGTATCGTCTAGCTAACATACGAGTCTGAAAATAGATGCTAGAATTTAATATACAAAACCTGGGCAGTACTGCAATCGTCGGAGTAATGAACCGATGGATGCCCATGGATTTTATTAAGGAAGTAAAATGGACTTTCTAAAAATTTCCTGAATTGTTTTTAAATAAAGACCTAATTAGAAAGTTTTCCTTGAAATAAAATCTGTTAGTAAACAATTAAGTGAACTCACCTTCCTTTGTGTTGACACTTGATTTTAACGTGTTCTACAGGTACTTGAAATCGGCTTCGGGAAATCATGGCGTATGTTGTGTTTGATGGTGCATGTTATGACAACCGGTAATTTACGCCCTTAATTACGTGATTAACAGGCGATTTACGCGACATTAAATAGTGTTTACGACGCAAATTAACTTAATTAGGGCCTCAGTATGCTTAGGAACGCTTATGCGGTTCTATAGTGTGCGTGTGACGATCTGCGGAGATATTGTTGGAAATTAAACGGTAATAAACTGAAACCGTAGGAAATACTGACGACACCAACAAATATGGATGTTACACGAATATATTTATGCTTATGGAGTTTGGGTTGTGATATCGGGTCTCGTAGGAATTACGGGCCACTTACACATGAGATGGGCTTGTGGGCCCTGGGCCCAAGCCCAAAACCCGCAAGCCTAAACCTGCACATAATATGCAAGATCTCTATAAAATCTTAACAAATCTTGCAAAATCTCTTTAAGATCTCCAAAATCTCTATAAATCTCTCCAAGAGATTTTTGTCTCAAAAAGATGGAACACAAGAAATCTTATGAGATCTACAAGATCTATATAAGATCCATATCCCCATTTTGGAAAACACAAATACCAAACACGCCCCAAACCGATTTCCATCTGCTCTTTCTTCTTTAACTTTGAAACCCTATTCTTCATATATACCCACACAAGACATATGATTCACCTTCTCATAATAAATCAAACACAGAGACTTTTTTTTACTCTCCTTCCCTCTCTCTCGAAGACATCCAGCCACAACATCCATCACTCACAGCTCGATACCCCCCCTCTCACTGATTATCGGCTGCCACCACCAGATGGTGGTGGCATGCGGCGGCGGCGACGTGGGTTATCAGCATCGATGGAGAGAGAGAGAGAGAAGCGGACGAGAGAAAGAACGGCCAGAGGTAGTGGTGGTCGACGGTCGGAGCTCCGGCCGTCGGAGAACATCGGACGACGGCACTGTAACTGTGGTGGTGAGCATGTTTTGATTCAGTTCTGGTTCGGGTCATATCTCAGCTCAGGTTATATTCGTTTCAGCTCGGGTAACCTGTGGATGTTTCGGGTTAGTTTGGTTCAATATTTAGTTGGTTTCTTTCGAGTCAGATTTGAGAGGTGCTCGAGTCGGATTTGGGGGTATGCTCGGTTCAGGTTTAAGGTGTGTTCGGTTCGGGTTCGAGTTATGTTCAGTTTCGGGTTCGCATCAGAAAGCTCGGGTCATGTTTCAACGGCTCGGGTTAACGGTCAACAGAAGTCAAAGCTGGTCAACATCAAGTCATGGCTCGGGTTTGGTTAACTCGGGTCAGATTAGGAAGCGGTTCGGTCGACTCGGTCAAACTCAGTCAACTCAGCGAGTTGACTCGGTCAGCTCGGCTTTCGACACGAGAAGATGGTAAAGATTTTACGGCGCAATACATTTCGTTATTCTTATAGTTTTATTTATTTACGTGCGAAACGAGCTCGAACCAATTTATAGCTTTCATTTTGATGCATTTGATGAAAATATTTACATAGTTATGGCTTACATTGTTGAATTTTGATAAAATAACGACAACTTGTGTTGTTGGGGGCGTCAAAAAACAGAGGAAACTCTGCCCGTTTTTCGAGAAAATCCGTAAAAATAACGTGTTTTATTATAAACCAAAACCATTGGATACAAATAATCTTTTTGAAAAACAGATACAAATATACGATTACTTTCGACGGCGTTTTATGAATATGACTTCTTTTCATAAAAATAAATATAGTGTATATTTATTTTAACAACCAAACAACATAACTCTTTTATGAGAATAAATATAGTTTATATATTTCAAACATTAAACAACTCATAAACTTCATAAAATAAATATAACATTTTGTATTTATTTCGAACGCCTAAACGGCAAATACCATATTTTGATAACTATCGTGCAAGGCACAATATATAATACGAGTTCGTTATATATTATTTTCATAAAAGTATTCACTACATAAATGCACGACTTGTAGAGACGACTAACGAAATACTAACGATATATTTATATATTTTTATATAAATATTTATTTATTTTTAAATCTTTCGAGGACTAAGTCTTTCCAAGACTTATTAATAACCGACAATAAACGAAATTAATAAGAATAATTTCTTCGCTTCTATTAAGATTACAACTTAACCGTTGAATCGTTCGATTAACGATTCGGTAGAGGTCGGTGACACGTAATTTAGTTACTGCGTTTATTTAGAAACTTATAAGATATTCCGTGTTAGGAATATTGTAGAATGCACGCTAGCGAGTCTCGTCTTAGAAACGACATCACGAAGTCGTATATAGCTAGCTTTGCACAGGAATATTCAGGTGAGTTCATAACCCCACCTTTTCACTGTTTTACATTTTATAAATATTTTCGGGGTGGAAAGACATGCAAGTTTTGCAATAATAAACTATTTATCGATAAACGAAAACTCATATTTCTAAACCATGATACGAATGGATTACAAAGAACTCAAATGGTTTACGAATGATTTGTACTAAAGATACCGGTTTTACAAAACAAATGCGTATTTTCGAAACGTGAATGATCTTAATGATTAGGGACGGGATTGTCCTAGTTATAATAATGGGATTGGGTTGGTCTGCGTACGTAAAACGAGACAACCCAGTGAGTTCATGCTCCCCCTTTTCTTTTAACTGTTTTCAGTTTTACAACTTCAGGGGGAAGTACATGTTACTAACTGATTACTATAAAGTGAGTTTATGTCCTCACTTTTAATCTTTTACATACTTTTTAAACTTGGGGAAAATACATGTGTTATGGTATGATGGATACAAGAAATGAGGAATAATACTTGAAATTGTGTCGCAAATAGGGTACCAGAAGCACCATTAATCATGTACATACTAAGACCGCAGAACAAAAGGTTAGATCTAATGGGTTTTCGGTCAGCCACATTCTTGGTGATAACTAGTACCAAGTAGTGCTTTTGTGTCTCAGTCGTTAATAGACAACTAGAAAAATGCCTATGGTTTGGATGCTTCCTATGCCGTGTCACATGTTAATGGCCTTGCAACCCATTAACAATCTCGACACTTACAGGAATACTTGATACATACAAATTACATACCATGTTTTATACACACTCAAAGCATAAGATTATGCGGGCATGAAGTCAAAGTCAGGGTGGGCATTGACGGTTATACAAACTTTACAAATACAAGAGTTTACAAATACATGGTTCTACGAACATAATGCGTTACAAATACAAAGTTTCCATATAACTTGACAAGAAAATGATTTTTAAATTCGTTTTCTCAATAATATTTCACAAACCGGTTATCAAAAAGATTTATTTCAAATCTTTTACAAACAAACTATGAACTCGCTCAACTTTATGTTGATTTTTCGCATGTTTCTTTCTCAGGTTACTTTTCAGAAACCATGGCACGGTTGGAATAGGAGAACCATTGAGGATTCGAGTACTTAGTGGGCATTTGTTTTCTAGAAGACTTAGCTTATTTGCTTCCGCTGTGCAATGAAGATACCAATCCAGTCACACCAGCTCTGATAATTTTGGGGTGTGACAGATTGGTATCAGAGCTATAGGTTACAACGAATAGGGTTTTCTGTAGAGATACCTAGGCTCTAACCTCATCTTTTCTCTGGGAACTTAGACTATTATGACTTTGAATACATACAGAACGCCTAAGACTTGAATATGGTCTCCAACCGTTGCTGAAAAACAAAAAGTCAAAATTTTGTTTTCAAACATACGCTATTTTGGTGTTTCATACACAGTACACAAAACAATTACATACAGTGCACAAAACTCTGAGAGTTTATGAAACATGCATTTAAAGACCTTCGGAAACCTATTTTGAAGTTCATAAAAGGTCAACACGTAGGAACCGCAAATGTTAACTCGGGCACACACTATTATCCATATTGTCTATGATATTTCGAATTCCCGAGCAGGCAGCCTACGCATAACGAAATGGTAGTGCACAGGTATACGTGAAACTTAAGCTATACATCAACGGAGGTAGAAGTACGTCACATACAACTTTTGAGGAAGCGGCAGTTTGGCACGCGGTCCTGCAAACGACACAAGTCATGCTAAGAAGAAGACGCATGTCTCCGCATTCCCCCTATTGCATTAACGACAAATACGCTATGTTCGACATTCCATGGTAATGTCATCTAACAACCGGTCATCACATGCAACCCCAGGTAAAGTCCTTAAATTTCTTTTATTGGAATTTTGACTTTTGCATCAAGCGAGTAGACTTTTGCATCTCTACTCCTCTGAATGGTCATTGCATCACGATCATTTCTTTCAGTATAGCGAATATTCAATTGCTTCATTCCTTGAGGAATTCATATGTTACGCATGCATCGTTTGTTACGCATGTGGTTTCGTTTCGAATAAGCGTTTCAGTTGTTCCAAGTCGTAGTGGACTTGTTTGGTCTACGACTCCATTAAGTTGTTTGTTGATTTCAACACCTTGTGATGGTGTTTTCACTAATTGAAGCTTGCGCTAATCTCATTTACACCTCTCATGCACAGATTTAAATTATTTATTTATTGATTTGCTTTAAATCCGCTTTGATTTATCATATTACAGCAGTCTTAATACAATAGTGTGTTAAGACAATGGTACACAAATCCATTTTACATTCCGGTGTACCTACTAACGGTTCTTTCATTATCGATCGAAAGTTTTGCGATATCCATTGCTTCTTCATCTTCGATAAAAAACATTATTTCTTTGATGTTCCATTTCCAATTGAAAATCCTATGATGTCATTTGAAATAAAATTTTAGATTCACTTTATTACGCTTCCATTTGATTTCAAACACGGTGAATTCGTTTGAACACCGCTATTATTGAATTATTTAAATTACTACGACACCTTGTGGTGTCAGTACAAACTTGTAGCTTGGGCTAATCATGATTGAGCGTTTTATGCAAAACACAGGTGATACTTGTTCGATTACCGCTATATTTGAATTGTTTCATTCACTACGACACCTTGTGGCGTCGGTAGAACTTGCAGCTTGGGCTGATCATGATCGAACGTTTCATGCAAAACTATTTCATTGAACTTGTTGGTTCTAAGTTCCATCTAGTGGATGTTATCGTTTCTAGAATTCATTTGCATATTGTAAACGTCCACTTGAAATTCTATTGGTTGAAATTCCTCTTTTATTGGACCCCTATTAACTTGGTCACATTGGTGACTGTATCAGTATATCTCATTTCCTTTGACATTATTCGTATTTACTTACGTATAACGTAACTCTAAGGAGTTAACGTAGTCTAAATTTTGAGGACATAATTTTATTAACAGGGGGAGAATGTGACAACCAGTAATTTACGCCCTTAATTATGTGATTAACAGGCGATTTACGCGACATTAAATAGTGTTTACGACGCAAATTAACTTAATTAGGGCCTCAGTAAGCTTAGGAACGCTTATGCGGTTCTACAGTGTGCGTGTGACGATCTGCGGAGATACTGTTGGAAATTAAACAGTAATAAACTGAAACGTATGAAATACTGACGACGCCGACAAAAATGGATGTTACACGAATATTTTTATGCTTATGGAGTTTGGGTTGTGATATCGGGTCTCGTAGGAATTACGGGCCACTTACACATGAGATGGGCTTGTGGGCCCTGGGCCCAGGCCCAAAACCCGCAAGCCTAAACCTGCATATAATATGCAAGATCTCTAAAAAATCTTAACAAATGTTGCAAAATCTCTTTAAGATCTCCAAAATCTCTATAAATCTCTCCAAGAGATTTTTGTCTCAAAAAGATGGAACACAAGAAATCTTATGAGATCTACAAGATCTATATAAGATCCATAACCCCATTTTGGAAAACACAGATACCAAACACGCCCCAAACCGATTTCCATCTGCTCTTTCTTCTTTAACTTTGAAACCCTATTCTTCATATATACCCACACAAGACATATGCTTCACCTTCTCATAATAAATCAAACACAGAGACCTTTTTTTTTACTCTCCTTCCCTCTCTCTCGAAGACATCCAGCCACAACATCCATCACTCACAGCTCGATACCCCCTCTCACTGATTATCGGCTGCCACCACAGATTGGTGGTGGCATACTGCGGCGGCGGCTGCGACGACGTGGGTTACCAGCATCGACGGAGAGAGAGAGAAGCGGAGGAGAGAAAGAACGGCCGGAGGTAGTGGTGGTCGACGGTCGGAGCTCCGGTCACATCTCGGCTCAGGTTAGATTCGTTTCAGCTCGGGTAACCTGTGGATGTCTCGGGTTAGTTTGGTTCAAGTTTGAGTTGGTTTCTTTCGGGACAGATTTGAGAGGTGCTCGAGTCGGATTTGGGGGTATGCTCGGTTCAGGTTTAAGGTGTGTTCGGTTCGGGTTCGAGTTATGTTCAGTTTCGGGTTCGCATCAGAGAGCTTGGGTCACGTTTCAACGGCTCGGGTCAATGGTCAACAGAAGTCAAAGCTGGTCAACATCAAGTCATGGCTCGGGTTTGGTCAACTCGGGTCAGATTAGGAAGCGTTTAGGTCGACTCGGTCAAACTCGGTCAAACTCAGTCAACTCAGTGAGTTGACTCGGTCAGCTCGGCTTTCGACACGAGAAGATGGTAAAGAATTTACGGCGCAATACATTTCGTTATTCATATAGTTTTATTTATTTACGTGCGAAACGAGCTCGAACCAATTTATAGCTTTCATTTTGATGCATTTGATGAAAATATTTACATAGTTATTGCTTACATTGTTGAATTTTGATAAAATAACGACAACTTGTGTTGTCGGGGGCGTCCAAAAACAGAGGAAACTCTGCCCGTTTTTCGAGAAAATCCGTAAAAATAACTTGTTTTATTATAAACCAAAACCATCGGATACAAATAATCTTTTTGAAAAACAGATACAAATATACGATTACTTTCGACGGCGTTTTATGAATATGACTTCTTTTCATAAAAATAAATATAGTGTATATTTTTTTAAACAACCAAACAACATAACTCTTTTATGAGAATAAATATAGTTTATATATTTCAAACATTAAACAACTCGTAAACTTCATAAAATAAATATAACATTTTGTATTTATTTCAAACGCCTAAACGGCAAATACCATATTTTGATAACTATCATGCAAGGCACAACATATAATACGAGTTCGTTATATATTATTTTCATAAAAGTATTCGCTACATAAATGCACGACTTGTAGAGACGACTAACGAAATACTAACGACATATTTATATATTTTTATATAAATATTTATTTATTTTTAAATCTCTCGAGGACTAAGTCTTTCCAAGACTTATTAATAACCGACAATAAACGAACTAAATAAGAATAATTTCTTCGCTTCTCTTAAGATTACAACTTAACCGTTGAATCGTTCGATTAATGATTCGGTAGAGGTCGGTGACACGTAGTTTAGTTACTGCGTTTATTTAGAAACTTATAAGATATTCCGTGTTAGGAATATTGTAGAATGCACGCTAGCAAGTCTCGTCTTGGAAACGACATCACGACGTTGTATATAGCTAGCTTTGCACAGGAATATTCAGGTGAGTTCATAACCCCACCTTTTCACTGTTTTACATTTTATAAATGTTTTCAGGGTGGAAAGACATGCAAGTTTTTCAATAATAAACAATTTATCGATAAACGAAAACTCATATTTCTAAACCATGATACGAATGGATTACAAAGAACTCAAATGGTTTACGAATGATTTGTACTAAAGATACCGGTTTTACAAAACAAATGCGTATTTTCGAAACGTGAATGATCTTAATGATTTGGGACGGGATTGTCCTAGTTATAATAATGGGATTGGGTCGGTCTGCGTACGTAAAACGAGACAACCCAGTGAGTTCATGCTCCCCCTTTTCTTTTAACTGTTTTCAGTTTTATAACTTCCGGGGTGAAGTACATGTTACTAAATGATTACAGAAAAGTGAGTTTATGTCCCCACTTTTAATCTTTTACATACTTTTTAAACTTGGGGAAAATACATGTGTTATGGTATGTGACAACTCGTATTTCAGAACCTATCTTTGTGTTAATGTAACGTATGTGAATCCTATGTGATTATATGAACTTTGATGATCAATGGAATATTATGTTATTATGTTATCTGATTATGTGAATGCATGTATGTATGTAATATTATCACACAAAAATAAACCGATCACACAACACTTGGCCGATCGCACAAGCCCATTCGGGCTACACTTGTTGTACTCGAAACCCATAAAGGGCAGCCCATTAGGAGGGTTCGGCCCACTCCATCAACTCGCACAACACTTAGGGTGTTAGTATAAATCCCACACTTTACCTAATCACACAAAGTTTACAAACCCTACTCTCTTTCTCTCCTCTCAAACTCGATGGCAGCCACATCCCATCTCTCTCGAAGCTTTATCGTTCGGATCAACCCTCGTTCCATTCTTTAACCGGTTAGTGTACACTTTTGATTTAATGATTGATGATGTGTTGGCTTATATGTTTTACATGATGATTTAGAGATGGTATGCGTTTGTTTGTAATGAAAATTGATGAAGTATGATGTTCATGAAATCGGTTCATATTGTGTAGCATGTTTTGAATTATGTAGAGTTGATGATTATGTGTTAATGATCTAGAACCGATTGAATGATAACCGGCTGTGATATGTGTAACCACCTCGATTTTCAAACATGTACTTGTTTGATGCACATAATAGCAGTTATCGTATATTGAAATGCAATTTGTTTGATACATGCTTTGTTTCATGCTTTTACATGATTAACCGGTACAAACACTTGAATATTTGCAAATTTGATTGAGTTTCATACTTACAAACAAGGCTACATTAGTTACAAGGGCCTAATACGTCATTATGTGAAAGTATAAGTTTAGGGACCTTAGTGTCATTTTTGAAACTTGTTTTATAAATAAAATAAACTTTTAAATTTTGAATTAAAAAGTATAGGGTCCTTATAGTAATTTTCTTAAACTTATACTTCAGGGACCAAAATGGTCATTTTCAAAACTATTTTTAACTGAAAGCCCTAACCGGGTTAACTTTGTTATAAGGAATTTTAGTTAAAAACCTAACCTAGTTAACCTATTTAACAAAACTGTTACAGGGACCGATTGTGTCTTTTCTAGAACCTCAGGGACTAAAGTGTAATTTATCAAACAATAAATAAAAAAAATAGCAAAAACCCGGTCACCGGGGGGGGGGGGGATCGAACTCGGAACCTTTCATATAACAAGTGACATTGTGACCGGTCGGGCTAAACCCTCATCCGGTATATATTTGAAACCGAATTATATATATACACACATTACAATATTAAATAATAATTCAAACCTGCAAACACCCGCGACCGATGACCGGAAATCGACCCAATCACATGATTAGTGGACTTCTCTGCCCAACAAACTTGCACGCGGAATCTATACCTCGAAAACAACCCGCATGCGTGTTTAATTTACCCATAAACGTGCCTGACATCATCGATTTCGGAAGTTTTCATAAAATTCGAAGTGGAGTTAAATCCCACTAATCTATGTCGATTTCAGTTCAAATTAAAGGATTATTTAAGTCCCTGAACCTCCCTCGAACCTCCTGCAACCTTCATTTTTCACTAACACCTCGAAATCTGCCGTCTGTCGAACCTGCAACCGTCGCCGGTATCTAGTCGATACGTCAATCCCGTCGGTACCGGTTCGTTCTTTTTCAGTCAATTGGTTCGTTTATGATTATGCAATGTGTCTGTAAAATTAATTTGATTTTAAATCTGTTTTGAATCGATAATCGGACGTTTAACTTTTGGTTTGACTATTTTGGGGAAGAAGATGAATAGTCTCAAACAAGTGACCCGGGTTCGAACCCGGGCACATGCAATTTATTCTATTTCCTTTATTTTCGATAATCCTTACATTCTGTTACTTTTTATAACATTGTTAAGTACTGCTACGTTTATTAAAAATATATAACCTATCAAATTATTTATAAAACTATTTTATTTAATTAAAAACAGTTTTAATCTTTAAAATTTTTTAATAAATCGATTTTAATGAGATAATTACTGAAGTTTTTATGATAATTATTTGAAATGATAACCTTTACAAAAATAATATTCTTACTGATATTTTATATAATTTTGATATTTATATAAATAAATCAGTATTTACACTTAAAGTATAGTTTAATTTAATATATTTAAATTATATAACTATATATTTTTTTGTCCAAAATTATTTTTATGACAAAATATACATGTTACTGAGTTTATATAAATTTAGAGCCTAAATTTTTATTAAGGTTAATTATTTAGATAATTAAACTTATATAAACTTATTTATTGTTATCATAACCATTTTAATTCATTTTATTTATATAAAATGATTTCAAGGGCCAAAATAATTATCTTAAATCAGTGATATTCCAGGTTCATAATTAAAAATATTATTTTTAATTAATTATTCTGATTTAAATTATTATTTAGATAATTGTTAGATAGTTATCATGTATTTCACTTTAACATTATATATATAGTTGATTATTTTAAGAAAATATATTTCTCATAAATAATCCCTTTGAATCCTACTTATTTGCCGAGTTCCCCAATTAAGTTGTTCAAACCCATAGTTACCGTTTTTGTCAAACCATACCAAACACCATGGACTTAGTTTCCAGTTTACAATTAACAATATTTGTTGATACCAATTGCAATATTTTGTGCATGTTCAAACCATTAGAGTAACGTGGAAAAACCTTGTTCCCGCCAAAACTCTCACACTTTGCATACTTGTTTAGACTTACCCGAAATCAAGGTGAGTACATAGACCCCTCTTTTACTGTTTTTAAACCGTTTTGGGGTGAAACACATGTGCCTATTTGTTACTTTCATGCTTTCCTGTTTTCACATCACATAATTGCTATGTTCATTAGTACACTTATAGTACATGATTTACATTACATTGTTTTGCTATGTATGATTACTTGGCATACTTAGTACATTAATTTACATGACTTTTCTGCTTTGTATGTTAACTTAGCATACTTAGTACATTGTTTTCATATAACATGTTTACACTTGGTATAACATTTGGTTTGAACAAACGGGACTTATATACGTTCATTAACATTAGCTACGCCGCTCGGTAGTAAGTAATGGTACCATAGGACTTGACAAATCCCGTTCCTAAAATCCTAGGTTTGTTTGGATGGATGGAATGACCGAATCCGAAAACATTTCTTTTGATAACCTTGACTTAGGGCTATCCGTCTGTCTCAAGGCTTGAATGTATGCGTTAACTTACCACATAAGTGTTTGTATCAGTAAAACATGCATTTACTTTGCAAAACATAACTTTTTGATATATTCAAAATACCTTGTTTTGTACATTTTTACATTTGATTTATGTGACTACACTTTACTTACCATACATAACATTTGTTACACATTACTTGACTACATTTGGACTTTTAACATTTGACATAGTTTATACAAGGACTTTTTGACAATTGGTTTAAACATGGACTTTATACACTGGTGGTTTGTTTAAGTGACTTATGTAACGAGATGTGTATAGTATGATACAAGCATGGTGGATAACCGTTGGTACTTCCCATATATAAGTGCTTGTATTGTACTATATATCGTAGCGTTATTTAAACCATTTCAGTTTAGACATATTACTTTTACAACTCATTTACACATAAACATCGTTTTACAAATAACTTAGTCTATACAAACTCATCTTACTTGGTTATTCACTTAACCACGCCTTATTCTTTTATATATATATATATATCATCTGATTTGTTCATCGCTTTTCAAATGATTTATGTAAGAAAACTTTCAACAAGATTCATAACTACTCTTTATTAAACAATTCTTTAAACTCAAGTCATGAATCCTATTGTCACAAAACCTATGTATCTCACAGGCATTTTTATGCTAACGTACCTATTTTCACATGTGTTTCAGGATATGATGCGTAGGTTTATCAAGATACACCTGGGCAGACTTGGACTTTAGCAATAATAAAAGATGCAAGACTAGTTAATTATGTTATGTTTCTTGTCTGTTAAGACATTGTAACTCTCGTAATCAATAAAACAAAATTTCAATTTTCCATGTGTTATGAAACAATGATTCTGTTACAACACTCCCCGACGATTCCGCCACGTTTTGTTGATTTTACGTGGTCGGGGTGTGATAGAAGAGTTGGTATCAGGGCTCATGGTTATAGGGAATTTGGTTATTAGTAAAATCTTGACCTAGACTATAACCTTCCTAGGACCCTAACACAAGTTACCTTGTGTTTAGATCTTAAAACAATACTATCACCTATCCTTAGGTGATTACCAAAACAAGTACACAAATCTCAATTCTGTTTGAAAATCAATCATCTATCCTTAGATGATTAGTTTTTAGGCTTTACGCCTTTAAAGTTTTCAAATCTCGTCGAAGTTTGGTCTAAATAGTGTGAACTCGTGCAATCTGGAAGGGTGGATGCCTGAATTCTGAGTTTTCTGTCTAGGCAAGCACTTCGTATAAATCTCATCAGACGCGAGACCAGTTGTGCTTACCTGGGAATTCTTGGGATGAGTGTCCACTTATAGGCTAAGGCATGACTTCACCAAGTTATAAGAACCTGTCACACCCCGACCACGTGGAACAACCAAATGTGGCGGAAACGTCGGGGAGTGTTGTAACAGAATTAATTGTTTCAAATCCATGGCAATTGAAGTTTCGTTTTATTAATCAAACATGAAATTTTACATTGTTTTAAACAAGAACCAAAGAGTACATAACATAAATTAACTAGTTCTTGTCTCGTTTTAAGTCACTAAGGCACAGGTCCGCCTAAGTATGTCTTGATAAGTCCTATGCATCATCTCCTGAAAACACATGTGAAAATAGGTACGTCAGCATAAAAATGCCTATGAGATACATAGGTTTTGTGAAAACAGAATTCATGACTTATGTTTGAGAAAATGTTTAGTCATGAACCTTGTAATTTGCTTTGTCTTGTAAATCATTTGAAAAACGATAAGATCAGATAATATGTATAAATAAGAGAATAATGTATGGTTAAATGAATAACCATGTAAAATGAGTTTGTATAAGATAAGTTGTTTGTAAATCAATGTCTTGTGAAAAGTATGTTATTTGTATAAAATGTTATATGTCTCAAATTGAAATGATTCAAATAACGCTACAATATGTGATACCATACAAACACTTATATATAGGAAGTACCAGCGGCGTATCCACCGTGCTTGTATCATATTACATACGCCTCGTTACTTAAATCACTTACTCAAACCAAACCATCAAGATGAAATGTTTAACAATTGTAGAAATGTTTATGTATAGTCAAATGTCTATTGTCAAATGTAAATCATGTCAACAGATACAACTGGTTCACACGGTTCAATAGTTACAAACGGTTCATATAATCAAAGGGTTACGACGGTTCACATAGTCAAATGGTTACAACGGTTCAAAATGTAGTATAATGTGTTCATATGCTGGATGAGCATATGCAACAGAAATGCAATGTAAAACAATGTACTAAGTATGCACGTAATGGACATACATAGCATAAGTGTAATGTAAAACAATGTACTAAGTATGCACACAATGGGCGTACATAGCATGAAATGTATTGTAAAGTGATGTACTAAGTATGCACACAATGGGCATACATGGCATAAAATGTATTGTAAAGTGATGTACTAAGTATGCACACAATGGGCATACCTAGCATAAAATGTATTGAAATCATGTACTATAAATGTACTAATAAACATAGCAAGTATATGATGTGAAAACAGGAAAGCATTAAAGTAACAAGTAGGCACATGTGTTTCAGCCCAAAATAGTTTGAAAACAGTAAAAGAGGGGTCTATGTACTCACTTGAGATTGCTCAGAAGTCCTAAGATAACCACCAAGCAATGCTAGAGATCACGGAATCAAACGGCACCTAATATAGGTAACTATGTTAATAAACCGGACCTAAATCGGAGGATTGGATAGAATGAGGGATCGTAAACCAAATGAGTATGGGAACTCATGTAATATGGTTTAACAAAGCCCACATACTAAAATGAAACCTAACCTAAGTGCTTACGACCCATTACGACCCGTTTAGGTAGCTTATGATACTTTAACGCGTCGTTCGCGTGAAACACGTTCGGACCGCCTAACTAGTCCTATGATAAGTAAAATATGCCTTAACATGTCTAATATTGTTACCAAATCAGTTTAGATACCAAAAGTTACGTTACATATGCTTAAAATGAATTTTGGCGTCAAAAGGGCATTTTGGTAATTTACCTAAGGCATATAAACTACCTATCATACAACTACTTAAACGAAGCGGCCATAAGGTATAACCTTGGAAGGTTATTCCCTATATACTATGGTCACCTAATGTGTTTGGTCGGATCCTAATGATCGACCAAACGAGTCGGGTTCGAAAGTATAAGCGATTGTTTAGATCGCTTACCTTACGACCCTATATAAGCACTAAACTAAAAGTGACGAGCTAAGCATGTTAAAACATGCTTAACTAAGTTTAGAAAACAGGTTTGGTATCAAAACAAACGGTTTTGATACCTAAGAGTAGTTTGGTTACAAAATACGCAAGAATGCGCATTTTGGCCGAAACTACGACTCGTCACTGAGCCTAGATAACGTGGTAATCAGTAGGTATAGTCACTAGGGACTATAACCATCGTGATCACGCTCACGTTATGAAGTTCAAACGAACTTCGCTTTGACCATAAACTGGTCAATGCAGAAAGTCAAACAAAGTTTGACTTTCGGACTCGAAAAGCAATAAAAGAACAAAGGAACACTTACAAAGGGTCCCCGCAAGATTGATTTCCAAGTAATCTCAGGTAGGAAGTGTATAAACACAACCACTTAGAGAAAAACTCAGATTTCAAGTGGGTTTTGCAATGGGGATGGATGGGTATTTATAGTAAATGGACCACCGTTAGGATCGTTCCTCGAATAACATGATCGAATCTCATCCGTACAAGTGTTGGAATGTTATGGTAGCTCATTTTGCCCCCACCACCAGTTATTGACAAGTGGCATTGGCCTTTGGGGTGTTTAAAAGCCATTAATCAGCAGCCAAAACAATTTTTCTGCATCTGACCCCTGCTTGCGCACCTTAACACTTATAACCTTGAGGTGCGCAAGGACCTTGCAGGCCAGAAAGTGTGAAAAATGGCAGAACAGGCCCCTGAAGCTCCAAACTTGCTATTTGAAGCATTTTTGACACGTTTAAGCCCCGTTAACCCCATTTCAAAGCTCTAAAATGAAGTTAAAGTATAGGGAACTTAAAATATGCTTGAAAACATCACATATGTCGGTTTTTTTGGCCGTACAATCGCGTTGTTCGGTTAATTACGACGGAATGCGCATAAGCGCGAAAAACGATCCAAATGGCGTGACGAATGGATTTTTCTTATGCCAAACACTAAAATAAAATATTATAGTGCTTACATAAATTTTTGGATGTCCGGATGCATTCAGAACGTAAGTTATGCGTGAAAATGCAAACTTGTGCACTTTTTGACGCTTTTAGTCCCTGAATGACCCAAAAGTTTATTTTAGCACACCGAACCCCTCAAAGCCTATTTCTAAGCTATGTGAAGGATATTTATGGTATGTTTAAATTATGGTCATGTTCCAAAATGTCGGTTACAGTTCAAATTGGCATACTTTCGCAGTTTGTCAATTTTAGTCCCTGTAGGCGAATTAACTTATTTTTGCCATACCAAAGCCTTCAAAACTTATTTCTAAGTTATTTAAAGGTTATTTAAGGTATGTTAAGCCTATTTCACTATTCCGGAGTGTTCGTTGCACTAAACTGGTTATATTTAAGCATCAGTACGCGTATAACCTTCCAGAAAGCGATTTAGAGCTTGAAATTGAACAAGAATTGATATGTGCAAAAGATACACATATTTATACAGATCCCAAGTATGAAATACAATATTTCATTGGCTTGGCATTTGTTTGATGGTCGCAGTGACCCAGGTGTGACAAATGGCAAATAACCGGAAATTCCGTACAGTCTAATCACTATTCTTAGTATATAATCTCATGCAATTAGCGTAATTTAATTACGTAACGGTGTCGTATATTAGACGACAATGTTAGGACAAGAAAACAATGATATAACATATATTGGTTGTCGTTGTATTGCGAAACCAATTAAACAATTTCCTAAAAGTGTTGGTAAAAAGTGCTGCGCGCACTATTCACGGTTACACTATTCATGCCAACAAAACCGTGAAAACAGAACGAAACAAGGAAAAACGACACACGGATGACATAACTGAGTCTGTTTATATAAGAAAACACTAATACGAAAACATATCTTACAAAGATATAAGACTTTTCGGTACAACGCCCTAATCGCTAAATCGTCCGTTTCACTAAAAATAAGACAATTTTAACTTGTCCAAAATAATAATTTAGCATTTCCGGGACTCCGAAAATATGACAAATGATGACAAACATATGGAAACAATATGAGGATATTAATGGAGTATTCGAAACATAAGCTCTCGACACTGCGTTGCAACCCCCACAACTTGTCCGTTTCTGCACCGACAAGCTAATAAACGACATTACCAACATCAAAAACAACCAAATGAAAGCTTTAGTGAACTAGTTAAGCTTATTTTGGGATTCAAAATAACTTCATACATCTTTTTAATGCGGAATGTCAACTTACGGCAAACTTCCGTCGGTACGCCACAAAAGTGCCGTAAACTAGCCAACGACGAAACGAAAAGCATTCAAAGTATCAAAACATGATTTCTACTAGTTTAGTGAACTAGTTAATGTTAATTTATGTTTCGAATCACTAATTACCCTCTAATGGTGAAAGATTACCCTAATCACCATACTTAGCCTAATTACCAAAATATCTACATGTTTAAGACATTTTTATAAAAAAAAATGTTACACTTTACCCCTTATTCTTTTGATTAATATCTAGATATTTTTTCATTAGTTGCAAGTGGATGATGTTGGTGAAAGATTATAACACTTAGTACTTTAGTTACTAACCACATTATCATACTTTTACACCTTATCTTTCACACACATAAGAACTCTTTCAATCTTCATCCATATTACCAAGAACATCTTCAAAAACCCATTTATTTTTATTACTTCCTTCATGATCAACATGGATTTCCAAGTAACATAAGGTGATCTAAAGCTATTGGAAGTAAAAGGAAGGGTTTTCATCCATACAAAAGTGTTCTACCATCAAGATTATCATCTTCTTAGTTCTTAATAATCTTCTAAGATCATCCCTAGCCAAGTGCTAGAAGTAAGCTTCTTTATCTATTTTTTTTTTATACAAATGTATTAAGTTTATGATTGTTATTATTGCTAATAATAACCAAGAAAATCATACATAAAATACATGAAGAAAATACAAAGAAGCAAAGAATAAAAATCATGATTGTTTATATTATGATCTAAGACTTGATATATGCTTATTTAGTCTTGTTATGATGTTTATGATGCAAATAAATTATTAGAAGATGTTTTAAGTTATGATCTAAAAATTATGCATGTTTATGTTAAAGGGTTTTTAACATAAAGGATTAATGGATGATCATAACTATTGATCTTGTGAAAATATATAAGGTTTTTGGTTAAAAACAATACTCTCACAAGATTATAAAAAGTAACATACAACTAGAGATTTTTATAAAAGTTGTTAAAACTAAAATTAAACTTGGTTTTTGAACTTGTTAGCATATGAAATAATCATGGTTAAAACCCTACATGATTTGGATATCATCTTGATAATTTCATGTTATAAAAGTCTCATAATGTTTAGTTAAGATGTTGAATAAATTGTTGGTGATTTGGAAAAGAAAAGGATATGTTTATAAAACATGGTTAGAATAAAATACAAAGGTTATATAGCCATTTTTCATAAAAACTTTATTTTATAAGGTAACAACATTTTTGGTTGTATTTAGACAAGAGAAATATATATTTTTTTTGAAAAATATATATTTGGTGATTTAACAACTTATGTGCTATGTGATTATTTGATGGTATTAGTTATATATATCAAAGATAGGAACTTTATTACAATGGTAATAATGAACACATGATACATAATAATCAAAGTCTTATAAGACTTCACATAATTACGCCTTAAAACGAGTTACGGACGATTCGAATAATCGGACACCATTTATGGTCAAAATGAACGACGGACGACTACATAAGTGAATTGCCAATCCGGGGAGTTACTACGACGTTTAGACGATTTATCGACACGAAATATAAGTATCCTATCAATAACAAATTTCGGATGTTTATAAACTTATAAACACTAGTATGTTTATTTACTAACAAGTATACTTAGAAAATTTTTATAAAAAGGTTTTTATAAAAATAAATGGGCTTATTACACTAGTGGGCTATTTTTATAACAAATGGGCTTATATTATTTAAAGGGCTATTTTACTTAATGGGCTATTTTTCTTAATGGGCTTATCTTCATAATGGGCTTAACATAAACACATGGGCTAAGCCCAATACCAAACATATGGGCCAAGGCCCAATAACATTGAAGCCCAACACTATTGAAGCCCAACACTATTGAAGCCCAACACTATTGAAGCCCAACACTATTGAAGCCCAACACTATTTGAGGCCCAACACTATTGAGGCCCAACACTATTTAAGGCCCAGCACTATTTAAGCCCAATAACTTGAAAACATGGGCTTGGCCCAATGATACCATTTTTGTGAACACAACTATACAACGGATACATATAAGACACGAAATTCAGCGGACTAGATCCGACTATACAACTCACAAGATACAAGATAACATTTATATATATATATTTGGTGAAAATATATATATAACATCTGAACAACTCATTCATCGAATACACAGTTAACGAACAGTAAAGACATACAAGTCTTACACATATTGAAGACACAAGACTTGTACTCAAGTTCTTTTCAAAGACCGAAGTGTCTAACAAAAATAAGAACATTTGTAGGTCGCAACACTTTTCAGGACGACCGTACGTGAGATCTTATTTACTTCTATTCATGGACGCAATTCTGTGAGTTCATGTTCCCCTATTCATTTAAATGTTTTACAACTTTACAACTATCGGCGAAGATACATGTTCAATAGTATGTTAAAGTTAGGTAATGAAACACCATAGATCATGTGCGAATTAGGGCCATACTATAAGCACCATTAATCCAGTTTGGACCAAGGAACAAAGGCTTAGATCTAATGGGTTTTGGCGAGCTCCACTCTTGGTCGTGGACCCATACAGAAGAGTGCGTTTGTGTCCCAGTCGATAGGAATCGACATAAAATCGTCTAGGGTTGGATTGCTTCCTATTTCGTCACACATATTAATGTCCTCGCGAAACATTAATGATCAACGATTTCATTGACGCTTTACATACTACATCATACATACAGATACATTTTATACAATTCACATGTTGTGGATACAGTTTATACATCATACATACAGACACATTTTATACAATTCACATGTTGTGGATACGGTTTATACATCATTCATACAGATACAGTTTATACAACTCACATTTTACAGATACAGTTTATACAACTCACATTTTACAGATACATCTCATACAGCTAAACTGCATGAACTCGCTCAACTTTTGTTGATGTTTTCAAACTTAACATGTATTTCAGGAAATTAGTGGACCTGGCAGACATTTCAGTCAAGGAAAACAAGTATCAATACTCCATGCCAACTATTGAAGGGTTTGCCTGTTATATACCGCCTCTTTGCGGTGATATAGTGGTCAAAGTCTTGACATTTTAAGACTTACATTTTGATGTATAAAACGATGACAACTTATTTTCATTTGATGGTTTGTAACCAATACATTCAACTTATGTTGCATTCTTTTGGGAAACACATATGTAATGGCAATGGCAATGGAGTATGTTTTATTCATATAGTTTGTTCATGTACATCGATATTTATGCAATGAAAACCATACAGATCACACCTTGCGTTTCCGCTATGAGCGGGTGTGACAGATTGGTATCAGAGCATCGATTGTAGTGAACCAGGATTCTTTCTCGAGTCTAAGTCTACAATCACTAGGGATCTCTCACGAAAACCTCTTGTTCATGTTGAACATATTATAAAAAAAAAAAATTGGACAAGTCAAAAGGTTTTCATTGCATAAACATTTTTCAAGGTCCACTACAGCAAAAATTCATTTCACGTAAATCAAGCGAGGACATTTCCATGGGTGAAGTCTATGAGAAACAGACACAATACATTATCAGTTTATGCATTATAAACAGTTTACTGGTTCAGCTTATACAAGATAGAAATCCTTGATTGATAGGATTTACATGATTATATATATAGGTGGTTCATATATATGTTGCATGTAATATTTTGCCAAGAACAAAATACCTTCGACTTCAAACTCTATTATTATTCTTTACTCACACGGTGAAAATATCGACCTCATGTCTATTGCGGAGCTTATGGTGAACATGATTCCTAAGTGAAATCTTAAACTTAATTCCGTAAAATATGGTTGCTTTCTCGCGAATGCTGAGATGCCTGACCATGATAATGACGACGAGGCGAAGGTGGTAACCTTGGACAACAACTCCATTAGTGGGACGAGATCCATTTGACTCATACTAATCAAAGTGGATATACTCTTGTCCTTACAAGGAAGATGAAGTACTCATCTTGAAGGTGCCCCTTCAATTGTTATTGTTACAGATTCTTTCCATTTCTATTTCATCTAACGTCGTACCGTCCTGCGAGTAATGACAACGAACGTTGACACGTGATTTATCACGAAGGTCCCTCCTATGTTGAAGGTATATTGACAATAACGTTTCCTCTCTTATTGATCGGCAGCTTTGTACGAGAGAACGCTAGGGTGACCATGCAAGACAATTTATTATTACGGAGGCCTACGTAATAACAACTTATAGTGCATGGAAATTCTGGTGGACTCTGCGGGTCAAGCTAATGATCACTATTCATTCAAAATTCTTAAGTTATTACTTGAGATTCAATTATTCCTATCTAGTAGAACACGAACTGGGGGTGGTTAGTATAACACCCTACAATACAATACAATACAATACAATACAATACAATACAATACAATACAATACAATACAATACAATACAATACAATACAATACAATACAATACGGGAAGACGACAAGTATTTGTTCACACCTAACATTCGATCTATATCACGTTTCAGTTGAGACTAGTTATTTAAACGAACAAAACGTGTTAGCTACTCATGGAGGATTTTCCTCAACATTCTCGGAATTCCTGAACATGGGTTGGTTCCAGGGTGTCTATGACACTTTATCCTACTTTACCTTACCTTACTTTATCATATTCCACCTTATCATATTTATTGGAAGTGATACAATAAATTCCGTCGTTTGACGTTTTTCTTTTTCCAAGGGATAGTATGGCATGCGCCATGCTGCAACTCCCTCATTACATTCTATTCTACATTTTTGGAGATTCTAATAATCTTGCTAGAGCTCGTGAAACTCAAGCACCATTACCATAATTGTCACATGGACAAGTAAGTCAAAGGATTTTCTCTACTTAGGATGATCGAGGTCCATAGAGTAGGGAATACATATTATATAGACGAAGACCACTGGTTGGTTTCCCCTCCTCAACGAATTATTTTTTATTTCTCTTTCCATTTAGACGTATGACCAATACATGCAAGAGGCATTACACCTTTTGGTTTTGGTTATCCACATTATCATTTATTCAAACATATATGCACAATATGGTCTTGAGGTTTCCATGACCGATTGATTGCATTCTTCATTCTTGGGCACATGATAGACTTTATTTATTCAAATAAATGTCTAGATTCTTTTAATTGTGTGTATTAAAAAGATCATGGCGCCAAAAGAATCAATTGTTTAAGATAAAAGATATGTGTTGAAAACTATTGCTTTTACACAAGACATGGTTTATACATGACATTGTTACGCAAGACATTGTTATACATATCATTTGATGTTGGTTTACACAAGACATTTTTGGTGGTTATTTGTAAGGGATGAGACGTGTGTAATATAATAAAAGCATGGTGGATACGCCGCTGGTACTTCCTATATATAAGTGCTTATGTTATATTGCATATCGTGGTGTTATTTAAATCTCTTCGACAAAGACAAGACATGACATTTTTGCACAAGACGCGACATCCTCTACACAAGACATAATATTCTATTTCAAGACATGATATATTTATACACTACAATTTTATTGGTTATTTATTTAACCATACATCATTCTTTTATATCATCTGATTTTCATATCTATTTTCATATGATTTTATAAAAGAACTCGATCATAACTGGAGCTAATATTGTTGGTTACACTTGATGCTTTCACGATATCTCAAGGGTTGTTCCATACTGGGAAACACCCGAATTCAAATACACTGAGTGATATATTTTAGGTTTAGCCTCGGAGATCCGAAGCATAACCGCATCATCCCTACCTACCTCGATCACTCAAACAATAACTCTCGCCATGAGAGAAATGAAGTCATGAGTACGTACACTCTACGATCATCATGTATCAATTTTATTAATACCAACACCGAGCTTAGCTATTGCTTTTAAATGTTAAGCATATACTCGAATTAGAGTCTTGTTGGACACACATTACTATATCAAGTTAGCTAATGGGGAATTAGCTGAGACATATCAAATCATTAAGGGCCACCGGTATGTATCCTATTCGTCAACATTTCACATCCATGTTATTTTATACAATTGGCAATTTTAGCTTCATCTCAACATTTCACATACATGAGTTTCATGGCTAGGGACGGGATTGTCCTAGCTACAATTAGGGATTGGGTTATCCTACATCTAAACATTGGAACTGGATTGTTCTACATCTAAAATTATACAGTGAATTTTTCACTACATAAAATTCAAAATGTACTTGGCCTAGAGTCAAGCAAGCTAGACGTCTCCTCATCCTATAGAATTGGCAAACGGTAAACTAGCTGAGTCAGGAGCAGAAATTTCATATCAATCTCGTACCCATTGAGTTGGGTATTTTAGACGTAGTGGTTGGCATGGATTGGCTATCCAATAATCGAGCCGAAGTCTTCTGTCATGAGAAGATCATTCGCTTACCACTACCGAACGAAGAGACATTTATTATTCATGGAGAGAAGCACGACACACCATTGCGGACTATAAATTGTATGAAGGCTCAAAGTTGCTTACGGAAAGGTTGTATTACCTTTCTAGCACTTGTTATCGACAAGAAGGCCGATGGGCCTCAGATGACAGATATTCCTGTGGTAAAAGAATTCCCTGAAGTCTTTCCTGAAGACTTGCCAGGACTACCACCATATTGACAAGTCGAGTTTCATATCGACTTGGTACCGGGAGCTGCACCCATAGCCAAATCTCCATGTCGATTAGCACCTTCTGAACCTTGTAGTTGACCGAATAAGGATGTTGTGAGTTCATAACCCCCACTCTTTACCATTATACATCTTTATAAAGGTTTTGGGGGTGGAAAGACATGAAAGTTTCGCAAAACTGCACAACATTTCGATGAATGAAAAATTCATATTTCTAAACCATGTTACAAATAAATTTCCAACTAACTCAAATGGTTTATGAAAGGTTCTAGCCTCTACTCTAAGATAGACTTACGATCGGAGTATCATCAGTTATGAATTCAAGAGAAAAGCATACCGAAAACGGCTTTTAAGACTCGTTACGGTCATTACGAGTTTCTCGTTATGCCTTTTGATTTAACAAATGCACCAGCGATCTTCATGGATTTAATGAATCGTGTGTGCAAGCCGTATCTCGACAAATTCGTCATAGTGTTTATTGACGACATATTGATATACTCTCGATCGACTGATGAACATGAGCAACATTTGAGAACCATTTTAGAATTGTTAAAGACAATAAATTCGCCCCAAATCGAAAAACAAGATATAGCCTTACAACTTATTCTTAAGATTGGTGCATAGCATTTTACAATCTTATCATTATCCGACGATACCGATGACTCTGTTGTAGACTGTGATGCTTCGCATCATGGATTGGGTTGCGTACCCATGCAACGTGAAAAAGTTATCGTGTACACGTCACGCCAACTAAAAGTTCACGAGAAAAACTATACCACTCACGAACTAGAGTAAGGCGTGGTGGTATTCGCTTTAAAATTATGGCGACATTATTTATATGGTACTCAATGCATTATTTTCACGGATCATAAAAGTCTTCAACAAATATTCAACCGAAAAGAATTAAATATACGTCAACGATGTTTGTTGAATTGTTGAAAGACTATGATTGTGAAATAAAGTACCATCCGGGCAAGGCGAACGTTGTAGCTAACGCCTTGAGCCGCAAGGAGCGAGTTAGAACACTGAGAGTTCAAGCATTAGAGAAGATGATTCACAAGCGCTCAAGGAAGAGCATATTCAAGCAGAAACACTTCGAGGCATGAAGAAACAATTAGTGTAAAGAAGATGGAACTTTATACCTTATGAGTCAAAATTGGGTTCTATTCTTTGGCGGCCTTCGAGATGATATTTTGAGGAAGCACATAGGCCTAAGTAGTGAAAGAATACTGCTGGTGGCCTAACCTCAAAAGTGATATCGCGACTTATATCGGAGAATGCTTGACTTGCGCAAAAGTCAAAGTCGAGTAGCAAAATCCCTCAGACTTGTTACAACAACCCGAGATTCCCGTTTGGTAATGGGAACAAATATCGATGTACTTCATTACGAAGTTACTCAGGACCTCAAGAGGTCACTACATGATATGTGTAATCATCGATAGACTAACAAAGTCCACGCACTTCTTACCGATTTGGTAGAAGGATAATACTGAGAAACTAGCAGAACTCTATCTCAAAGAAATAGTGGCTCGTCATGGAGTGCCTATTTCAATCATTTCAGACCGAGACGGTCGTTTTATTTCTAGAATTTGGAAATCATTTCAACAGGCCTTTGGATCTCATTTGAATCTAAGTACGGCCTTTCATCCACAAACTGACGGCCAGAGCGAACGGACAATCCAAACACTCGAAGATATGCTTCGTGCATGTGTTATAGATTTAGGCGGCAATTGGGATACTCATCTACCTTTAGTTGAGTTTTCCTACAATAACAGCTACAATACTACTATACAAGCTGCACCGTTTGAAGCTCTATGTGGTCGAAAGTGTCGCTCTCCGCTATGTTGGGCGGTAGCGAGCGATAAACAACTAATCGGTCAGGAATTAGTCCAAGAGACTACAAATAAAAATCTTTCAGACCCGAGACCGTATCAAGACGGCTCGCGATCGACAAAAATGCTACGCAGATAAAAGACGAAAACCATTATCTTTCGAGGTTGGAGACAAAGTCTTGTTGAAAGTCTCGCCTTGGAAAGGCGTAGCGAGGTTCGGTAAACGTGGAAAGCTTAACCCACGTTACATTGGACCATTTGAAATCATAGAAAAGATTGGCACAGTTGCCTACAAGTTGAAGTTACCAGATGAACTTAACAGTATGCACGACACATTTCATGTGTCGAATCTTAAAAAAAAAAAAAAAAAAGAGTCCAACACAAGCAACCGTTATCATTCTATTCACATTGACGACAAACTCCAATTCACAAAGCACCTGTTGAGGTCATGGACCAGAAGGTCCAGAAAATACAAAGGAGTCGTAACAAATTAGTAAAAATTCGTTGGAACTCTCGACACGGACCCGGGTATACTTGGGAACGTGAAAAATCAAATCAAAGCCAAATACCCTCACCTGTTTGAGTAGTCTCCTACAAAGGATGACTCAGTTTGAATTTCGGGACGAAATTCTCAATAACAGGGGGAGAATGTGACAAATGGCAAATAACCGGAAATTCCGTACAGTCTAATCACTATTCTTAGTATATAATCTCATGCAATTAGCGTAATTTAATTACGTAACGGTGTCGTATATTAGACGACAATGTTAGGACAGGAAAACAATGATATAACATATATTGGTTGTCGTTGTATTGCGAAACCAATTAAACAATTTCCTAAAAGTGTTGGTAAAAAGTGCTGCGCGCACTATTCACGGTTACACTATTCATGCCAGCAAAACCGTGAAAACAGAACGAAACAAGGAAAAACGACACACGGATGACATAACTGAGTCTGTTTATATAAGAAAACACTAATACGAAAACATATCTTACAAAGATATAAGACTTTTCGGTACAACGCCCTAATCGCTAAATCGTCCGTTTCACTAAAAATAAGACAATTTTAACTTGTCCAAAATAATAATTTAGCATTTCCGGGACTCCGAAAATATGACAAATGATGACAAACATATGGAAACAATATGAGGATATTAATGGAGTATTCGAAACATAAGCTCTCGACACTGCGTTGCAACCCCCACAACTTGTCCGTTTCTGCACCGACAAGCTAATAAACGACATTACCAACATCAAAAACAACCAAATGAAAGCTTTAGTGAACTAGTTAAGCTTATTTTGGGATTCAAAATAACTTCATACATCTTTTTAATGCGGAATGTCAACTTACGGCAAACTTCCGTCGGTACGCCACAAAAGTGCCGTAAACTAGCCAACGACGAAACGAAAAGCATTCAAAGTATCAAAACATGATTTCTACTAGTTTAGTGAACTAGTTAATGTTAATTTATGTTTCGAATCACTAATTACCCTCTAATGGTGAAAGATTACCCTAATCACCATACTTAGCCTAATTACCAAAATATCTACATGTTTAAGACATTTTTATAAAAAAAAAATGTTACACTTTACCCCTTATTCTTTTGATTAATATCTAGATATTTTTTCATTAGTTGCAAGTGGATGATGTTGGTGAAAGATTATAACACTTAGTACTTTAGTTACTAACCACATTATCATACTTTTACACCTTATCTTTCACACACATAAGAATTCTTTCAATCTTCATCCATATTACCAAGAACATCTTCAAAAACCCATTTATTTTTATTACTTCCTTCATGATCAACATGGATTTCCAAGTAACATAAGGTGATCTAAAGCTATTGGAAGTAACAGGAAGGGTTTTCATCCATACAAAAGTGTTCTACCATCAAGATTATCATCTTCTTAGTTCTTAATAATCTTCTAAGATCATCCCTAGCCAAGTGCTAGAAGTAAGCTTCTTTATCTATTTTTTTTTTATACAAATGTATTAAGTTTATGATTGTTATTATTGCTAATAATAACCAAGAAAATCATACATAAAATACATGAAGAAAATACAAAGAAGCAAAGAATAAAAATCATGATTGTTTATATTATGATCTAAGACTTGATATATGCTTATTTAGTCTTGTTATGATGTTTATGATGCAAATAAATTATTAGAAGATGTTTTAAGTTATGATCTAAAAATTATGCATGTTTATGTTAAAGGGTTTTTAACATAAAGGATTAATGGATGATCATAACTATTGATCTTGTGAAAATATATAAGGTTTTTGGTTAAAAACAATACTCTCACAAGATTATAAAAAGTAACATACAACTAGAGATTTTTATAAAAGTTGTTAAAACTAAAATTAAACTTGGTTTTTGAACTTGTTAGCATATGAAATAATCATGGTTAAAACCCTACATGATTTGGATATCATCTTGATAATTTCATGTTATAAAAGTCTCATAATGTTTAGTTAAGATGTTGAATAAATTGTTGGTGATTTGGAAAAGAAAAGGATATGTTTATAAAACATGGTTAGAATAAAATACAAAGGTTATATAGCCATTTTTCATAAAAACTTTATTTTATAAGGTAACAACATTTTTGGTTGTATTTAGACAAGAGAAATATATATTTTTTTTGAAAAATATATATTTGGTGATTTAACAACTTATGTGCTATGTGATTATTTGATGGTATTAGTTATATATATCAAAGATAGGAACTTTATTACAATGGTAATAATGAACACATGATACATAATAATCAAAGTCTTATAAGACTTCACATAATTACGCCTTAAAACGAGTTACGGACGATTCGAATAATCGGACACCATTTATGGTCAAAATGAACGACGGACGACTACATAAGTGAATTGCCAATCCGGGGAGTTACTACGACGTTTAGACGATTTATCGACACGAAATATAAGTATCCTATCAATAATAAATTTCGGATGTTTATAAACTTATAAACACTAGTATGTTTATTTACTAACAAGTATACTTAGAAAATTTTTATAAAAAGGTTTTTATAAAAATAAATGGGCTTATTACACTAGTGGGCTATTTTTATAACAAATGGGCTTATATTACTTAAAGGGCTATTTTACTTAATGGGCTATTTTTCTTAATGGGCTTATCTTCATAATGGGCTTAACATAAACACATGGGCTAAGCCCAATACCAAACATATGGGCCAAGGCCCAATAACATTGAAGCCCAACACTATTGAAGCCCAACACTATTGAAGCCCAACACTATTGAAGCCCAACACTATTTGAGGCCCAACACTATTGAGGCCCAACACTATTTAAGGCCCAGCACTATTTAAGCCCAATAACTTGAAAACATGGGCTTGGCCCAATGATACCATTTTTGTGAACACAACTATACAACGGATACATATAAGACACGAAATTCAGCGGACTAGATCCGACTATACAACTCACAAGATACAAGATAACATTTATATATATATATTTGGTGAAAAATATATATATAACATTTGAACAACTCATTCATCGAATACACAGTTAACGAACAGTAAAGACATACAAGTCTTACACATATTGAAGACACAAGACTTGTACTCAAGTTCTTTTCAAAGACCGAAGTGTCTAACAAAAATAAGAACATTTGTAGGTCGCAACACTTTTCAGGACGACCGCACGTGAGATCTTATTTACTTCTATTCATGGACGCAATTCTGTGAGTTCATGTTCCCCTATTCATTTAAATGTTTTACAACTTTACAACTATCGGGGAAGATACATGTTCAATAGTATGTTAAAGTTAGGTAATGAAACACCATAGATCATGTGCGAATTAGGGCCATACTATAAGCACCATTAATCCAGTTTGGACCAAGGAACAAAGGCTTAGATCTAATGGGTTTTGGCGAGCCCCACTCTTGGTCGTGGACCCATACAGAAGAGTGCGTTTGTGTCCCAGTCGATAGGAATCGACATAAAATCGTCTAGGGTTGGATTGCTTCCTATTTCGTCACACATATTAATGTCCTCGCGAAACATTAATGATCAACGATTTCATTGACGCTTTACATACTACATCATACATACAGATACATTTTATACAATTCACATGTTGTGGATACAGTTTATACATCATACATACAGATACATTTTATACAATTCACATGTTGTGGATACAGTTTATACATCATACATACAGACACATTTTATACAATTCACATGTTGTGGATACGGTTTATACATCATTCATACAGATACAGTTTATACAACTCACATTTTACAGATACAGTTTATACAACTCACATTTTACAGATACATCTCATATAGCTAAACTGCATGAACTCGCTCAACTTTTGTTGATGTTTTCAAACTTAACATGTATTTCAGGAAATTAGTGGACCTGGCAGACATTTCAGTCAAGGAAAACAAGTATCAATACTCCATGCCAACTATTGAAGGGTTTGCCTGTTATATACCGCCTCTTTGCGGTGATATAGTGGTCAAAGTCTTGACATTTTAAGACTTACATTTTGATGTATAAAACGATGACAACTTATTTTCATTTGATGGTTTGTAACCAATACATTCAACTTATGTTGCATTCTTTTGGGAAACACATATGTAATGGCAATGGCAATGGAGTATGTTTTATTCATATAGTTTGTTCATGTACATCGATATTTATGCAATGAAAACCATACAGATCACACCTTGCGTTTCCGCTATGAGCGGGTGTGACACCAGGTGTCACAGTCTCCCCTACTTTAGGAAATTTCGTACCGGAATTTATTCGTAGGAGTCTATTTATGACTTTGTGTCAAATAACCACCAGAGATATGTAAGGCATAATCCTGTCATTTCCTTAACGGACATTCTTCAGAACAAAAATGAACAGACGGAGTCATTTTCCTCAACGAGTATTCTTCAGAAGCGGAAATGAAGGAATAAACAAACGGGGATTCATTTCCTCAACGGACAATCTTCAGAAACGTAAAATGAACTTACGGAGTCATTTTCAATGGGTGCTTCATCAGAAATGGAAATGAAAAGGAGAAACAAACGGATATTCATTTCCTCAAGGGACAATCTTCAGAAACGAAAAATGAACTTACGGAGTCATTTTCAACGGGTGCTTCATCAGAAATGGAAATGAAAAGGAGAAACAAACGGATATTCATTTCCTCAACGGACAATCTTCAGAAACGAAAAATGAACTAACGGAGTCATTTTCAACGGGTGCTTCATCAGAAATGGAAATGAAAAGGATAGACAAACGGATATTCATTTCCTCAACGGACAATCTTTAGAAACGAAAAATGAACTAACAGAGTCATTTTCAACGGGTGCTTCCTCAGAAATGGAAATGAAAATGATAGACAAACGGATATTCATTTCCTAAACGGACAATCTTCAGAAACGAAAAATGAACTTACGGAGTCATTTTCAACGGGTGCTTCCTCAGAAATGGAAATGAAAAGGATAATCAAACGGATATTCATTTCCTCAACGGACAATCTTCAGAAACGAAAATGAACAAACAGAGTCATTTTCAACGGGTGCTTCCTCAGAAACGGAAATGAAAATGATGGACAAACGGATATTCATTTCCTCAACGGACAATCTTCAGAAACGAAAAATGAACAAACGGAGTCATTTTCAACGGGTGCTTCCTCAGAAATGGAAATGAAAAGGATAATCAAACGGATATTCATTTCCTCAATGGACAATCTTCAGAAACGAAAATGAACAAACGGAGTCATTTTCAACGGGTGCTTCCTCAGAAACGGAAATGAATAGAGTTAACTTCTAGGCACATGACAAAGCTCGCTGTGGTTTTTGTGCACTAAATTCCATAATTATGTATGCATCCATAATTACGTAATTCCTTGCACAGTCCGCACAATCTGTCTTGTAATGTTTAGGGAAAAAAATCAAACCTGTGATGAGGGTGACTAGACTACCATAGGGTCCTTTTAATTAGATCGACAAATGATCTTTTTAATTAGGCCACCAAGGAGTCCTTTCAGCTATATCATCACATGATGTTCCTAACCAGATTTTTGGATCAATCTGTTTAACTAGACCACTCAAGGGGTCTAATTATGGAGTAGTACTTTATAACCCAAGGGACTTAACTACAACGTAGAAGTCCATTAAGGATTTTAGATAACAAAAACTTGGATTACACCAAAAACATAAAAGGGAACACATAAGCACATAATCACATAGTTGCTTAACTCAGTTATTAATTTGTTATTAACTTGTTAGTGATTGAATATGGATATTCAAAGTACACCAGGAAACCAGTCGCTGGACTTCAATGTCCTCTGGGATCTATCTGAAAAGATAGGATGATCTCCCAAAATTCAATTTTGTTTTCAAAGAAACATAATATTCGAATTAAGGAACACAACAATTTTAGGATTTACGGAAATATCCTTAAGTACCCTTATTAAGGATTTATAGTGGTACTTTGGGTATTCGTCTCGTGTTGTAACTTGCGCCTTGTACTTCATTTCCTTAGAACAAACGGGTACTTAGGAATTTCGTGGAAACGCAAGAGATCATAAGATGGAAAAAAAATTTGGGGGTAGTTTGCTTTACAAGGAATACGATTCCTTGATTGTTGGTATTGTAAGAGATATGTTGTTTATACATACAACCACATAAATACATTGCAATGTAAATAAAAGATTTATTTATAAACAATGATAACAACTGTTTCTTAGATCTTGACAACAAAAGAGAATAATGCATAAGGATTAATTATTTCTAAACAGCGTTGTCTTCCCTTCGGTCAGATGCTCATCCCTGTGCTGGATTTGCATTAGCAAGCTTTGGGCAATTAATGACCCATCTCGCCACAGTTGAAGCAAGAACCTGGTAGAAAACGACCTTGAGCAGGATTGTTGCCAGCTTGGTTTGGTGCAGCTGCAGCTGAGCAGACTCTTGCTGTATGGCCTATAAGTCCACAAGTTTGGCATTTGCGGCACTTTACATTGGCATGATGATGGAGGCTACATTGGTTGCACAAGGGTGCAGTTCCATTGTATGGCTTCCTAGCAGGGGGTTGAGCTGGTTGGTTGGGGACGGCTTGATCATTGTGAGTAACCATGGCGAAGTTCTGAGAAGCCTTTCGCTTCTTTAACTTCTTAGGTGATCCAGTCGGTTCATCCATGGTCTTTGATTCCTCGATTGGGTTCGATTCCTCGACCGGTTTCTTGTCACCTTTTCGGAAAAGTTTACCTTTCCTGATCTTTAATTCAGTCAAGGTTGCAGATAGCTCAATGGCCTGTCTAACTGTAGTAGGGTTGCTACCAGTCACAATGTCTTGTATTGAGTCAGGGAGGCCATCAATGTACTTTTCGATTGCCTTATCCAAAGGCGTGACCATGTTTGGGCATAACAGACTTAACTCCTCATAACGGTCCGTGTAGGCTCGATGCTCACCGCTATCTTGCGTAAGATCGTCAAATTCCCTTTCCAAGGCCCTGATCTCGTGACGAGGATAGAATTCCCTCATCATAAGGGCCCTAAGTTCAGCCCATGTCTGTGCTAGAGCAACTTCTGCACCACGATCTCTCATAACCCCGTTCCACCACGTAAGGGCCCTCTTCTGGAACACACTCGAAGAAAACTCGACCTTGCGATTGTCAGGACACTACACGTGGCGGAAAGTATTCTCAATGCTCTCGAACCATTGAAGAAGCCCAGTCGCTCCCTCAGAACCACTAAACTTGAGTGGTTTAGCCGAGTTAAAACTCTTGAAATTGCATGGACCATTGTTGTTGTTGTTGGCTTGGTTCCATTGAGTAAAGAGGTTTGGGAATTGAGCAGCCATTTGCTGTGCAATGATTTCTGCCAGTTCGGCAGTCGCTATCTGGTTTTCGCGTCGAGGAGGCATTCTAAAAGAGAAACAAGAAAGAAAACAAATAAAATGGCATTGGGTAAGAATAGGATGTTACAATTACCAACCATAATCATGGTTGATGGTTATTTGTTTGAACCACGAAGCAAACAAACAACACAAAGGCTGAATCAAAGCAAATAGATCCTCATAGTGTATCGCGAAGACATGCTCGCCTATAAGTGGACACTCACCCCAAGAGTTCCCAGGTAAGAGTGACTGGTCCGATTATGTGGATTTGTACGAACACTCTAGCCTTAGACAGAAAACCCAGGGTACAGGCATTCACTCTTCCAGTTTGCACGTGTTCACACTATTTAGGACCCAAAACTTTGACGAGAGTTTTGAAAATTCAAAGGGGTTCAAAACCTTATAACAGAGGGTTCAAAACCTAGTAATCAATCATCCTAGAACAGATGATTAGTTTTCAAAGCGGTTTTGAAATTTATGCTCTTGTTGTGGTCGTCGCCTAAGGATAGGTGACGGTATTGTTTTATGAATAAACGCAAGTAAACTCGCGTTAGGGTCCTAGGAAGGTTATAGTCTAGGTCAAAGCATTACTAATAACCTAATTCCCTATAACCATTGGCTCTGATACCAACTTTTCTGTCACACCCCGACCACGTGGAACAACCAGACGTGGCGGAAACGTCGGGGAGTGTTGTAACAGAATTAATTGTTTCAAATCCATGGCAATTGAAGTTTCCTTTTATTAATCAAACATGAAAGTTTAGATTGTTTTAAACAAGAACCAAAGAGTACATAACATAAATTAACTAGTTCTTGTCTCGTTTTAAGTCACTAAGGCACAGGTCCGCCTAAGTATGTCTTGATAAGTCCTATGCATCATCTCCTGAAAACACATGTGAAAATAGGTACGTCAGCATAAAAATGCATGTGAGATACATAGGTTTTGTGAAAACAGAATTCATGACTTATGTTTGAGAAAATGTTTAGTCATGAACCTTGTAATTTGCTTTGTCTTGTAAATCATTTGAAAAACGATAAGATCAGATGATATGTATAAATAAGAGAATAATGTATGGTTAAATGAATAACCATGTAAAATGAGTTTGTATAAGATAAGTTGTTTGTAAATCAATGTCTTGTGAAAAGTATGTTATTTGTATAAAATTTATATGTCTCAAATTGAAATGATTCAAATAACGCTACAATATGTGATACCATACAAACACTTATATATAGGAAGTACCAGCGGCGTATCCACCGTGCTTGTATCATATTACATACGCCTCGTTACTTAAATCACTTACTCAAACCAAACCATCAAGATGAAATGTTTAACAATTGTAGAAATGTTTATGTATAGTCAAATGTCTATTGTCAAATGTAAATCATGTCAACAGATACAACTGGTTCACACGGTTCAATAGTTACAAACGGTTCATATAATCAAAGGGTTACGACGGTTCACATAGTCAAATGGTTACAATGGTTCAAAATGTAGTATAATGTGTTCATATGCTGGATGAGCATATGCAACAGAAATGCAATGTAAAACAATGTACTAAGTATGCACGTAATGGACATACATAGCATAAGTGTAATGTAAAACAATGTACTAAGTATGCACGCAATGGGCGTACATAGCATGAAATGTATTGTAAAGTGATGTACTAAGTATGCACACAATGGGCATAGATAGCATAAAATGTATTGTAAAGTGATGTACTAAGTATGCACACAATGGGCATACCTAGCATAAAATGTATTGAAATCATGTACTATAAATGTACTAATAAACATAGCAAGTATATGATGTGAAAACATGAAAGCATGAAAGTAACAAGTAGGCACATGTGTTTCACCCCAAAACAGTTTGAAAACAGTAAAGGAGGGGTCTATGTACTCACTTGAGATTGCTCAGAAGTCCTAAGATAACCACCAAGCAATGCTAGAGATCACAGAATCAAACGGCACCTAATATAGGTAACTATGTTAATAAACCAGACCTAAATCGGAGGATTGGATAGAATGAGGGATCGTAAACCAAATGAGTATAGGAACTCATGTAGTATGGTTTAACAAAGCCCACATACTAAAATGAAACCTAACCTAAGTGCTTACGACCCATTACGACCCGTTTAGGTAGCTTATGCTACTTTAACGCGTCGTTCACGTGAAACGCGTTCGGACCGCCTAACTAGTCCTATGATAAGTAAAATATGCCTTAACATGTCTAATATTGTTACCAAATCAGTTTAGATACCAAAAGTTATGTTACATATGCTTAAAATGAATTTTGGCGTCAAAAGGGCATTTTGGTAATTTACCTAAGGCATATAAACTACCTATCATACAACTACTTAAACGAAGCAACCATAAGGTATAACCTTGGAAGGTTATTCCCTATATACTATGGTCACCTAATGTGTTTGGTCGGATCCTAATGATCGACCAAACGGGTCGGGTTCGAAAGTATAAGCGATTGTTTAGATCGCTTACCTTACGACCCTATATAAGCACTAAACTAAAAGTGACGAGCTAAGCATGTTAAAGCATGCTTAACTAAGTTTAGAAAACAGGTTTGGTATAAAAACAAACGGTTTTGATACCTAAGAGTAGTTTGGTTACAAAATACGCAAGAATGAGCATTTTGGCCGAAACTACGACTCGTCACTGAGCCTAGATAACGTGGTAATCAGTAGGTATAGTCACTAGGGACTATAACCATCGTGATCACGCTCACGTTATGAAGTTCAAACGAACTTCCCATTGACCATAAACTGGTCAATGCAGAAAGTCAAACAAAGTTTGACTTTCGGACTCGAAAAGCAATAAAAGAACGAAGGAACACTTACAAAGGGTCCCCGCAAGATTGATTTCCAAGTAATCTCAGGTAGGAAGTGTATAAACACAACCACTTAGAGAAAAACTCAGATTTCAAGTGGATTTTGCAATGGGGATGGATGGGTATTTATAGTAAATGGACCACTGTTAGGATCGTTCCTCGAATAACGTGATCGAATCTCATCCGTACAAGTGTTGGAATGTTATGGTAGCTCATTTTGCCCCCACCACCAGTTATTGACAAGTGGCATTGGCCTTTGGGGTGTTTAAAAGCCATTAATCAGCAGCCAAAACAATTTTTCTGCATCTGACCCCTGCTTGCGCACCGTAACACTTATAACCTTCAGGTGCGCAAGGACCTTGCAGGCCAGAAAGTTTGAAAAATGGCAGAACAGGCCCCTGAAGCTCCAAACTTTCTATTTGATGCATTTTTGACATGTTTAAGCCCCGTTAACCCCATTTCAAAGCTCTAAAATGAAGTTCAAGTATAGGGAACTTAAAATATGCTTGAAAACTTCACAGATGTCGGTTTGTTTGGCCGTACAATCGCGTTGTTTGGTTAATTACGACGGAATGCGCATAAGCGTGAAAACGATCCAAATGGCGTGACGAATGGATTTTTCTTATGCCAAACACTAAAATAAAATATTATAGTGATTACATAAATTTTTGGATGTCTGGATGTATTCAGAACGTAAGTTATGAGTGAAAATGCAAACTTGTGCACTTTTTGACGCTTTTAGTCCCTGAATGACCCAAAAGTTTATTTTAGCACACCGAACCCCTCAAAGCCTATTTCTAAGCTATGTGAAGGATATTTATGGTATGTTTAACTTATGGTCATGTTCCGAAATGTCTGTTACAGTTCAAATTGGCATACTTTCGTAGTTTGTCAATTTTAGTCCCTGTAGGCGAATTAACTTGTTTTTGCCATACCAAAGCCTTCAAAACTTATTTCTAAGTTATTTAAAGGTTATTTAAGGTATGTTGAGCCTATTTCACTATTCCGGAGTGTTCGTTGCACTAAACTGGTTATATTTACGCATCAGTGCGCTTATAACCTTCCAGAAAGCGATTTAGAGCTTGAAATTGAACAAGAATTGATATGTGCAAAAGATACACATATTTATACAGATCCCAAGTATGAAATACAATATTTCGTTGGCTTGGCATTTGTTTGATGGTCGCAGTGACCCAGGTGTCACAGAACCCAACTACTTTGACTTGTCATTGATGTCGTTTATTCGTGGAATAAATGATATCCATCTTGTTTCGTGTTTTCTCTGGTCCTCATTGATTTTATGAAACTACTTTACCCCATTATGAAATCATCTCCACGACAAGACACACGTTTTCCTACCTGGGAACTACCGATGAGAGTACAGTATGCCTATAGGCTCAAGGCATGTTACCCTAATTCAAAGCGATTTTTTTATTTTTTTTTTCTTTTTTTTTCTTCTTTTCTCCGTTTCAGAACAATCCAAGTTCTAATTGACCTACGTTGTACTATTATCAATTTATTACGATACGATTCCCTCTTTTTCAAAGTTTCAAAATTTTCTCGAGACCATACCTGTCAGATTCAAATTTTCAAACTAGCTGCAGAACATAGCACGGAAGCCCTAACCGATCCTATGGTGTAATAATAGAAATCTCCTTATCTATATGAGAAACTCACTACTCGAGCTAATCTACACAAGAACTACAACTTCTGATATAACTCAACACATACCCAAACTTTTCTTAGTTCAATAAAACCCCATATCCCAATGGCAAATCTCCCAGCAGCATATGCTGAATCTTCAAATGCAGCAAAAATTCATCCCTTCCTTCAGTTTACTAATTTACACAATCAAGAGAGGTATCAAAAACTCAAGCAGCATGAAGTTCTTACTATTAGCAGTATTGATTGGCAACAAATGGGAACGATTGATCCCAGTGGTTTACTGGCAAGATTACTACTACCTAATACGCCCTGGCGCCGTTTCTTCGACATCTTAGAACCATCATACGATGAACTGGTGTATGAGTTCTTGTCCACTTTCTATTACAAATATAATAAAAATCTTACCAATGAATCCATTCATTTTCAACTTTGTGGGCAACCTGATAGTATGTCATTAACAGAATTCGCAGTTCATCTGGGCATATATACAGATGAAGAAGTTAAACAACCCATTTTTACGGAGGCATCAACCTCTTGTTCCTCTGCGGATATGGTAGATTATTGGCAACGCCATTCATTAAAAGAATGGTGTGTCCACAATAATTCTACGAACTTCATAGACCCTTGTTATCAATATATGCACCGTGTTTTAGCCAACACTATCACGGGGCGCAAGCATAATCAACAAAGGGTTAGAACAATCGAACTTTTCTATCTGTATAGTATTTTTGAGCAAGTCCCTTGTAATATTGCCCACGAGCTTGCTGAATATTTTTCTGGTCAACAAACACATCCTCTGAGAAGTCCCATGGGAGGGTCTTACATTACAAAAATAGCACAATCATTAGGTGTCTTAAGTGATCAGATTATCCAGGGATTATCTCCACTGAAGGCACCTGGGATTGTAAATCCTTACACCATTAGGCTAACCCCTGTTCATATTGGTACACTAACTCAACCATCACAGTCGGATGGAGCTCCAGTTATCTTAGAGAATACCTTCCCACAAAGTTTACAACAATCCTTGTTGCAATTTCCTCCATCATCTTTTTACCGATATGACATGCTACCACAGCTGCCATACATACAAGAACATATTACACCTAACTTATCCCAACCTTTAACACTGAACATCTTACCAAGCTTCCCACCGTTATTTTTTGAGAGGAATTCAACGATGCAAGGAACTTGGTTTGATGAAAACATGATGACACAAGAACAGTTAGCATCAGAACCCTTTTTGTAAGCACCATTACAGCCACAATTTTTCCAGTCACTATTAAACGAAGTAGAACAACTGCCACCAACTGATATAGTAGGCCCAAGTACGATGCCTCCAATGAATCTACCTCCAGATTCAGTGGGAATCGAAGCGACTAGGTTAAACAATCAGGTTTGAAATTTGTCTCAACAAATAAATTGGCTGACAGAAAGGAATCAATGGTTGGAAAGCATGCTGAGACAATTAACTGATCATTTGCAACTACCTCTACCACCCCCACCACCTTATAATCCTGAATTTGATCCGTTACATGACTTATTTCAAATGTAAATTTGTTCAATAGACTGTCAAACAAACAATGCTATCATGGCTAATGTGAAATACATTTTGATTCAGTTGATGTTGTGTTATATTGATGCTTGTTTGATTTAAACAATACCTCAATCTTATTTGTTTTCCTCACTTAACTAGAAGTGCTATGTGGACCATGCGACGAAACGCGTAATGTTGGGTGCACACTTAATTACGAGGTTCGACGCATGAGAATCATAGTAAGCCTTGTTAAGTAAGGTGGCAGATAAAAACATTAAGTGGTTATGTGATTATCCATTATTTGCTTATTTGTACACACGTTTGTTTGCCTAAGTTTTACATTACAAATCCAGCATGACATAGAGCCATGCAAGACAATTTCTATACAATGATTCCCGTAGATTCCTCAAAATTATCAACACCAAACAATGCTCTAGAAACTAATGCCTTGCTTACCTTTCTAATCATTGCAAATACATTCTACAGTCTCTTTCGAATAAATTTCGGGAAGAAATTTTCTAAAGTAGGGGAGACTGTAACCACCTTGATTTTCAAACATGTACTTGTTTGATGCACATAATAGCAGTTATCGTATATTGAAATGCAATTTATTTGATACATGCTTTGTTTCATGCTTTTACATGATTTACCGGCACAAACACGTGAATATTTGCAAATTTGATTGAGTTTCATACTTACAAACAAGGCTACATTAGTTACAAGGGCCTAATACGTCATTATGTGAAAGTATAAGTATAGGGACCTTAGTGTCATTTTTGAAACTTGTTTTATAAATAAAATAAACTTTTAAATTTTGAATTAAAAAGTATAGGGTCCTTATAGTCATTTTCTTAAACTTATACTTCAGGGACCAAAATGGTCATTTTCAAAACTATTTTTAACTGAAAGCACTAACCGGGTTAACTTTGTTATAAGGAATTTTAGTTAAAAGCCTAACCTAGTTAACCTATTTAACGAAACAGTTACAGGGACCGATTGTGTCTTTTCTAGAACCTCAGGGACTAAAGTGTAATTTATCAAACATTAAATCAAAAAAATAGCAAAAACCCGGTCACCGGGGGGGGGGGATCGAACTCGGAACCTTTCATATAACAAGTGACATTGTGACCGGTCGGGCGAAGCCCTCATCCGGTATATATTTGAAACCGAATTATATATATATACACACATTACAATATTAAATAATAATTCAAACCTGCAGACACCCGCGACTGATGACCGGAAATCGACCCAATCACATGATTAGTGGACTTATCTGCCCAACAAACTTGCACGCGGAATCTATACCTCGTAAACAACCCGCATGCGTGTTTAATTTACCCATAAACGTGCATGACATCATCGATTTCGGAAGTTTTCATAAAATTCAAAGTGGAGTTAAATCCCACTAATCTATGTCGATTTCAGTTCAAATTGAAGGATTATTTGAGTCCCTAAACCTCCCTCGAACCTCCTGCAACCTTCATTTTTCACTAACACCTCAAAATCTGCCGTCTGTCGAACCTGCAACCGTCGCCAGACTTACAGTCGCCGGAATCTAGTCGATACGTCAATCCCGTCGGTATCGGTTCGTTCTTTTTCAGTCAATTGGTTCGTTTATGATTATGCAATGTGTCTGTAAAATTAATTTGATTTTAAATCTGTTTTGAATCGATAATCGGACGTTTGACTTTTGGTTTGACTATTTTGGGGAAGAAGATGAATAGTCTCAAACAAGTGACCCGGGTTCGAACCCGGGCACATGCAATTTATTCTATTTCCTTTATTTTCGATAATCCTTACATTCTGTTAATTTTTATAACATTGTTAAGTACTGCTACATTTATTAAAAATATATAACCTATCAAATTATTTAGGAAAATTGGTTTTTAATAAACCAACCTTTGCCCCATTGGTAAATAATAATGCTACCTACAGATTTGGTAGTTAATAATCCTACGTTTCAATATGTTGGTACTCAATAGACCTCCGTTAGTTTTTTTTAACTGAAGTTAGTTTTTAAGTTTTATTTATTACACAAACAGTCCCTGTAGTTATAATTTACTAGTTTTAAGTTTTATTTATTACACAAACAGTCCCTGTAGTTATAAAAAAAAATCATAAAAATAAAAAAAAATCTAAAAATTCAAAAAAATTCAAAAAAAATCACAAAAATTCTAAAAAAATCAAAAAAATTCTAAAAAAATAAAAAAAAATCATAAAAATCATAAAAATTCTAAAAAAATCAAAAAAATTCTAACAAAATAAAAAAAATCATAAAAAACCGTTTTCGACCCGGACCGTTTCGACGCGTACCGTTTCGACCCGGACCGTTTCGACCCGGACCGTTTCGACCCGTACCGTTTCGAACCGTACCGTTTCGACCCGGACCGTTTCGAACCGTACCGTTTCGACCCGGACCGTTTCGACGCGAACCGTTTCGACCCGAACCGTTTTCGACCCGTACCGTTTTCGACCCGTACCGTTTCGACCCGTACCGTTTCGACGCGTACCTGTGGTGGTGGTGGTGGTGGCGGTGGTGGTGGTGGCGGGTCGAGGCGGTGGTGGTGGTGGTGGTGGCGGTGGCGGCGGTGGCGGTGGTGTGGTGGCGGTGGCGGTGGCGGTGGTGGTGGTGGTGGTGGTGGTGGCGGTGCGGTGGTGGTGGTGGTGGTGGTGGCGGTGGTGGTGGTGGCGGGTCGAGGCGGTGGTGGTGGTGGCGGTGCTGTGGTAGTGGTGGTGGTGGCGGTGGCGGTGGCGGTGGTGGTGGTGGTGGCGGGTCGAAACGGTACGGGTCGAAACGGTCCGGGTCGAAACGGTCCGGGTCGAAACGGTACGCGTCGAAACGGTCCGGGTCGAAAACGGTTTTTAATGATTTTTTTGATTTTTTTTTTAATTTTTTTGATTTTTTTAGAATTTTTATGATTTTTTATGATTTTTTTAGAATTTTTTTGATTTTTTTTGAATTTTTATGATTTTTTTGAATTTTTTTGAATTTTTAGATTTTTTTTTTATTTTTATGATTTTTTTTTATAACTACAGGGACTGTTTGTGTAATAAATAAAACTTAAAACTAGTAAATTATAACTACAGGGACTGTTTGTGTAATAAATAAAACTTAAAAACTAACTTCAGTTAAAAAAAACTAACGGCGGTCTATTGAGTACCAACATATTGAAACGTAGGATTATTAACTACCAAATCTATAGGTAGCATTATTATTTACCAATGGGGCAAAGGTTGGTTTATTAAAAACCAATTTTCCAATTATTTATAAAACTATTTTATTTAATTAAAAACAATTTTAATCTTTAAAAATTTATAATAAATCGATTTTAATGAGATAATTACTGAAGTTTTTATGATAATTTTTTTAAATGATAACCTTTACAAAAATAATATTCTTACTGATATTTTATATAAATCAGTATTTACACTTAAAGTATAGTTTAATTTAATATATTTAAATTATATAACTATATATTTTTTTGTCCGAAATTATTTTTATGACAAAATATACATGTTACTGAGTTTATATAAATTTAGAGCCTAAATTTTTATTAAAGTTAATTATTTAGATAATTAAACTTATATAAACTTATTTATTGTTATCATAACCATTTTAATTCATTTTATTTATATAAAATGATTTCAAGGGCCAAAATAATTATCTTAAATCGGTGATATTCCAGGTTCATAACTAAAAATATTATTTTTAATTAATTATTCTGATTTAAATTAATTATTTAGATAATTGTTAGATAATTATCATGTATTTCACTTTAACATTATATATATAGTTGATTATTTTAAGAAAATATATTTCTCATAAATAATCCCTTTTAATCCTACTTATTTACCGAGTTCCCCAATTAAGTTATTCAAACCCATAGTTACCGTTTTTGTCAAACCATACCAAACACCATGGACTTAGTTTCCAGTTTACAATTAACAATATTTGTTGATACCAATTGCAATATTTTGTGCATGTTCAAACCATTAGAGTAACGTGGAAAAACCTTGTTCCCGCCAAAACTCTCACACTTTGCATACTTGTTTGGACTTACCCGAAATCAAGGTGAGTACATAGACCCCTCTTTTACTGTTTTCAAACCGTTTTGGGGTGAAACACATGTGCCTATTTGTTACTTTCATGCTTTCCTGTTTTCACATCACATAATTGCTATGTTCATTAGTACACTTATAGTACATGATTTACATTACATTGTTTTGCTATGTATGATTACTTGGCATACTTAGTACATTGATTTACATGACTTTTCTACTTTGTATGTTAACTTAGCATACTTAGTACATTGTTTTCATATAACATGTTTACACTTGGTATAACATTTGGTTTGAACAAACGGGACTTATATACGTTCATTAACATTAGCTACACCGCTCGGTAGTAAGTAATGGTACCATAGGACTTGACAAATCCCGTTCCTAAAATCCTAGGTTTGTTTGGAAGGATGGAATGACCGAATCCGAAAACATTTCTTTTGATAACCTTGACTTAGGGTTATCCGTCTGTCTCAAGGCTTGAATGTATGCGTTAACTTACCACATAAGTGTTTGTATCAGTAAAACATGCATTTACTTTGCAAAACATAACTTTTTGATATATTCAAAATACCTTGTTTTGTACATTTTTACATTTGATTTATGTGACTACACTTTACTTACCATACATAACATTTGTTACACATTACTTGACTACATTTGGACTTTTAACATTTGACATAGTTTATACAAGGACTTTTTGACAATTGGTTTAAACATGGACTTTATACACTGGTGGTTTGTTTAAGTGACTTAAGTAACGAGATATGTGTAGTACGATACAAGCATGGTGGATAACCGTTGGTACTTCCCATATATAAGTGCTTGTATTGTACTATATATCGTAGCGTTATTTAAACCATTTTAGTTTAGACATATTACTTTTACAACTCATTTACACATAAACATCATTTTACAAATAACTTAGTCTATACAAACTCATCTTACTTGGTTATTCACTTAACCACACCTTATTCTTTTATATATATATCATCTGATTTGTTCATCACTTTTCAAATGATTTATGAAAGAAAACATTCAACAAGATTCATAACTACTCTTTATTAAACAATTCTTTAAACTCAAGTCATGAATCCTATTGTCACAAAACTTATGTATCTCACAGACATTTTTATGCTGACGTACCTATTTTCACATGTGTTTCAGGATATGATGCGTAGGATTTATCAAGATACACCTGGGCAGACTTGGACTTTAGCAACAATAAAAGATGCAAGACTAGTTAATTATGTTATGTTTCTTGTCTGTTAAGACATTGTAACTCTCGTAATCAATAAAACGAAATTTCAATTTTCCATGTGTTATGAAACAATGATTCTGTTACAACACTCCTCGACGATTCCGCCACGTTTTGTTGATTTTACGTGGTCGGGGTATGACAATATGTTCCTGTTCGAATGAATTGTGGGGGGGGGGGGATTGTTATGTTAGTATGCATGCTAGTGATCAAGGATATGAATCAGGTTAATATGGTTAAGTGTTATGATTATGGTTCATGTTTTGATTTTGTTTATGGTTCATAAGAATTAATGTTAAAACCCTTGTTTGATCGATTTATTTGTATGAATGGAAACTGTTAGTTGTTGATTGATATCTACATAAATGGAAACAATATAACTAATTACCATGATTTCGGATATTAAATAACCAATCGCACAAGTTTGTCGGTCGCACAAGATCAAGTCACACAAGACTTGATCTGATCGCACAAGCTCCCAATCGCACAAGATAGGTACAATTGTTTAAACTCACAGTATAAGTTAGTTATGCATGATCGCACAAGACCTGGTGGATCGCACAAGATGGTGCCGATCGCACAAGGCTTGGGCCTCACACAAACAACCAAATAGCATTACTGTTGGGCCTCAAAGCCCAAGTCCAGTCGCACAAGATCGTCCAGTCGCACAAGCTGAACTGGACCGCACAAGACTAAAACAAACTAAATTGGACCGCACAAGATCAACGTGCTGTATTGTTGGGCTGTGTATATATGTTTGGGCCGGGCTTATGTGGATCGCACAACATGTTGTGGATCGCACAAGGCTGTGCTGAACGCACAACATGTTGGGCCGGGGTATTTTATTGGGCTTCCAATTGAGTCGCACAAGTTGGGCATTGTGTGGACTTGACTGTTAAGTGATTATGTGTTTGCCATGATCATTGTGTGATTGTAACCTGATAGTTTATGTGTAAACATACGTGCCTTATTTGAACCTAGACCTGACTTGTATGGTAACCATGTTAGGACGTGGTTGACCCTAGCAGCTCGATTGACCTTTCGTTTATCTGCCGAGCTAACCAAAGGTGAGTTCACACTTTCTACAAAGCATGGGATTCCCAGGGGTTGGGAATGGGTTAAGGAATATGGATTCCTCGTCCTCCTTGGGTAGGACAGTACGGGTTAAGGAATATAATTCCTCGTCCTCTTGGACAGTTTAAACTTCACTGGACCAAAACTCTATCACGAAGTCCCTCCTTTTTATATCGACTTAATCGCCGGGCCAATGGCGAGCGGGTCATTAGTTAGATAGCGCTATTTAGGTCTGACAAGCCTCACACCGTGCCGCAGAGGACGGGCGTGAACTAATGGATCTGGGCACGTCAATGATGATAGACATTGACGCTAAGGGCACATAAACATGACTAAAGTCAGTGGTCGATATGGTAACGAGTCTAGTAGTATATACATGGGGTAGCCCCCACGGCCGTAGAGCCAGATAATTAAACAGGGGTAGCCCCCACGGCTAGATAGCCAGAGTAAACGGGATTAAACAAAACACGTTTTCAACTATGGGGTAACCCCCACGGCAGGGATGCCAGTTAAAGGAAACTGTTTTTGGAACAACTTAAAATGAACACCCAACTGTGAACTCGCTCAACTTAGTTGTTGACTCGTTACTACATGCTTTGCAGGTCACTAGGTACTTAGCTGGAGCTTGCATGGGGAAGAGTCGTTGTGGGACATGGATAGCTGTGTGCCATGTTAAACATTGACACGTTTGAACTTATATTTTGTTTTGGTTTTAAACGTTATGCTTCCGCTTGCAACTTAAACTATGTTTAGTTTGGACACCAATTGTATTGGTTGGATTTTTATAATTACTTACATGCTTGTTCAATATGATTGGTGGCTGGATCCTGTTCAGTCAAGCCTCCAAGCGGTGATACTCCGCAGGTGGATTTTGGGGGTGTGACAGATTGGTATCAGAGCCATTGGTTATAGTGAACTTGGTTTTAATAAGGGAAAAAGTTTTTGTTAAAACCAGACTATAACCTGTACAGTGCTCAACGATCCACAACGACGCTTCGCTCCACGTGCAAGACTCGACATTCTAGGTGATATGATTTATGTTTACATTGCCTACTTGCTAGATTACATAGAACTTTGCTTATGGTATGCTTAGATAAACGTAGCAACGATAGTTTGAAAACACATGTGTGCTTACTCTCTTCTGTCATCGCACTTTCACGAACCTCTCTCACTCATGTTTCCTTTGATATGAAGATCATGAGTGGACGCGTAAACATGACTCAAGCCCAGTTGACGGCTTTGATTAACCAACAAGTTGCTGTGGCACTTGCAGCCGCACAAGCAGGAGGTATACCCTGTAGTCTAAACTCACTCTAGGATCTTTAGGTCCTACTCTCGTAAACCAACACTTGTGCTTAACCTTGTCCCTTCTTACACCCACGACAGGTCAACTTGCTCAGCCACCTGTGTGCACCTTCAAAACTTTTATGGACTGCCGACCTACTACTTTCAGCGGCACTGAAGGAGCTGTAGGCCTCCTCCACTGGTTCGAGAAACTCGAATCTATCTTTGAGATGTGTGAATGCCCTGAGGCTCGCAGGGTGAAATATGCTACTGGTACTCTTGAGGGTATAGCGCTCACGTGGTGGAACGCTCAGGTCCAAATGCTGGGGTTAGTTGCTGCTAACGCCACCCCCTGGAACGATTTCAAGGAATTGATCAAAGAAGAATACTGTAGCCGTGATGACATTCATAAGCTGGAGGTAGAGTTTTACAACTTAAAGATGACGGGGTCAGAAATCGAAGCATATACGAGAAGATCAAACGAGTTGGCTATTCTGTGTCCTACTATGGTAGACCCTCCCATCAAACGTATCGAACTGTATCTCAAGGGTTTAGTGCCAGAGATTCAAAGTCACGTAACCTCAGCAAATCTTGGCACCATCCAACAGATCATCAAGTTGGCTCATCGTCTCACGGATCAGGCGGTGGAGCAGAACAGGTTACCAAAGCGTATTAGTGATACTACTTCTGATACTCCCAGCGACAACAAGCGTAAGTGGGATGGAACTTCTAACAAAGGTTCAACTTCTGTTCAGTCTCAGTCACAACAGAGAAGGACTGACGACTACAAGAGCCCTAGTCAGCAATCATCTGGTAGTCAAAGTCAAGGTGGGTACAAGGGAAATCACCCCAAATGCAATCGCTGTAACCTACATCACAGCGGGCCGTGCACCAGGAGTAACTGTCATCGGTGCAACAAGCCAGGCCACGCCGCAAAGGACTGCAGAAGTTTACACCCTGTGAATCAGAATCGTCAACCACAAGCCCCACAGAATCAACGCCAGCAGCAGCAGCAAGGTATCAACAAAGGGTGCTTTCAGTGTGTTAGTGCATACATCTGTCGTCTTCATCTTACATCGAGTCTTCGGTTCGTTGCGGTTTGGAACAAGAATGATGTCATCATTCTTGATGATGACATCATCCAAGTGCCTAAATGCTTGCATCATAAACAAACATATGCACGTGAATATTACTAGATGACAAAATTAGATTGCATATTTGATATAGAATTGTAGTAGCTGATTTCGCTCATAGGGACTTGTACATGATGGTTTCGCTTATTTGGAGCTTGTAGTTTCGCTTTTGTGGACACATGAGGTTTCGCTCATGTGTCATGTCCATTGGAGCAAAACCTCAGCATCTATATATAGGGTTCACATGAGCGAAACCACAGAACTGTGACCTTGTATTCCATACCGAAGTGCTGCCGGTGTGAAGATCGATTGTACACAACGTTTATTCAATACAATCAGTGTTTTAAGGTGAAGATAAAGCTGTTTCTACTTTTGTTTCTTAGTTTCCGCCTCTGAAACGAAGTTAAACTCCTCTGAATGACTCGTTCGGGTCCGTATACGATCCTACAATTGGTATCAGAGCTCAGGAGGAGGAGTTCTGCAGATTACGGCTGAATTTCATTGTTTTTTCTTGTTTCTACACCTTCTTTCATCAATTCAGAAAATTTTACCGGTCGGAATTCATTCAAAATTTCACAGATTGTGCGCAATTGAACATAGATAAACCCTTGAAAGTTTCGGACAAATTACGGACTAAAAATGGTTGAAATTACCTTCGGACATGGTTCCGCTTATACGAACATCAGGGTTCCGCTTATTCGAACATCAGGGTTCCGCTTATTCGCACATCAGTATTTCGCTCATTTGAACATCTGAGGTTTCGCTCTTCTGAACATAGTGGTTTCGCTTTTGTGACAATCCAGGATTTTGCTCCAACATCAGAAGAATATTCGTGTTATAATGAAGTTGTCGGATATTTTTTATAAGGTTGCATGTGATTTTATGTGATTAGATAATAGGTGTCGACTTAGTGGGATTGGAAATAGAAGTTGCATGTGCCGTCCACATTTAAAAAGAGGTCCAATAGTTGTATAACTATGTCAGCCCATTAAAGCATTTAGTGGATTTACAAGTGAGTTTTGTCGGTTTGGTGGGTATACATAATACATCGGTCCAATCACCTTTACTAAGTCAAATGACACAATCATTGTTGTCGGATAAGTGAATTTTAGAGTCCAAATCAGTTTGAGCGGCCCAATCAGATTATTTCACTTATAAGGTCATCCAGAACTTTTGATATTTCGCTCATTTGTCACTGAACTTGAAAAGTCATGGATACCGAGTTCTACAACGCATTTGCAACACCTTCTGGTCCAGGCACTATTGCTCAAACTATGAGTTTAGAAAACGAGACGGGAACCACCCAAAAGCCCCCGAAATTGATGAGTATCGAAGAATACTACGGGTGGAAAGATAGATTCGAGAACTGGGTTCAGGCTAACCATCTGAGATCATGGGAGTGTATTTTGAAGAAATATGTTTTGCCACAGACTGATTTGAAAGTTGATAAAAAAATATCTGAATTTAGTAATGAAGAACGTGATATGTATAGAGCTGAAAAGATGATGATTAGTCTACTTCAGCAAGCTATCAAAGAAGACATTTTCATTCTGCTACAGCATGACAAAACTGCAAAGTCAATTTGGGATGCACTTAAAGTCAAATTTGAGGGTAGCGAGAATATGATTAAAAGCAAGAAGGCACTGTTAAAGAAAGAGTTTGATCTGTTCATCAGTCTACCGGGTGAAGACACAAAGAAGTTGATTGAAAGATACTGTCACCTTGTGCGATCTATGTCAATGCTTAGTATAAAAAAGGATTCTGAAGAGTGGGTAGACAAATTAGCTGATGCGTTACCGCAAAAAGAGTGGGGAACTTATTTGATGATCCTGAAAAACACAGGGGTTTATGATGGGTTAACAATTGGTCAGTTTATCGAAAAGATTGAGGGTCAAGATTTGGAACAGCAGAAGATCGCGAGGATGAACAGTCCAAGTGGTCAACAGGATGTAAAAATGTATTACAAAGGTAGTGTTCTGGTTCCAGAAGCTGAGAGAAGTCCGAAAATTCAGACTGCGTTTAGTGCTGGGGATTCTACAGAAAAGATTGATCTAAGTTCAAATAAAAGCAGTAGTGGTTTCTCATTATATCCGAGTGTTAATCCAAAGAGTTCATCAGAAAGCTTTCAGTCTCAAAACACAAAGACAGGAAATGGTTATGTGATTCAATGCAACATCGCTCTAAATCTTCCAGAAGGTCAAAGTTTTTTAGAAGACACTGCTAAAGACCACATGGCTCTACTTGGTTCCGTATTGTTATCTTATGAGGGTCTAGTGGCTGGTCGGATCGGAAATCCCATGCTCACCAAAGAGGATTACGATCAAATAGACGCAGAAGAGATGGAACTTATGGATATCAAATGGTGTCTTGCGAGTGTTCTTAGACGTGCTGAAAAGTTCAAAACGATTACCGGGAGAAATGACTTTCTTGATGCTCATGTATCTACTTTAGGTTTTGATAAATCTAAAGTTACTTGTTTTCGTTGCAGGGAGAAAGGCCATTTCAAACGGGAGTGCAAGAACAGGGAAGCTAGTGGCGCTCAGAATCCGTTCGGAAAAAACGACTACTACCGGAAAGCCATTTATCAGCAAGTTGGTCAATCACAAGACTCACAGACGGCTCATGGTAGAAAGATTGAGGATTCCAAGAGAGGATGTTTGGTAGATTTCAACTGGAGCAACTACATGTCTCCTGATAGCAAAGCATGTTTAGTTGATCAAGATGATGAACAACTACCTGAGGGTTTCAGCTGGAATATGTTTTTTGATGAAAAGGGTGATTTCAAAGCTTTCATCGCTAAGATTGTCAGAGAACCAGACATGTTTGCCACGTGGATGAAATTTATTGGTGAGACAGTGAAAAGTGTGAAGGACCAGTCTGTTACATCTGAAGAAAGCTCAGAAAGTGCTGATGAAGATTCACTAAGTTCAGATGAAAGTGTTCAAAATGTTGTTACTTCAGAAAAAGAAGTTGTATTTGATCAAACACCGTTTGATTCTGGTGTATCAGATGTTGATTCTGAAAAATCTGTAGAGTTTGATCAAACACCAGTTGATAGTAGCAGTGATGATGAGGAAGAGAAACATATTAATGTTGCTAAAACTCATCTTTCTCCTGAAAGTTTTCATTTCTATTTTGCAGATCGTATGGAGAAACTGAAGGAGAAACGAGCTGCTAAAGAACAACAACAAAAGAAATCTGAAGATGTTGTTCAGAAAGAGAATGTTGAATGTGTTGTTGAGGAGATGATTGAAATTGAGAAGGTGAAAGAAGAAGAAAAAGTGATTGAAGTGATAAAGACAATCGAGATTGAGAAGATTGTTGAAGTTGTAAAGCCTTGCATAAAGTGTTTGGAAGCTTGCAAGGAATGTGCTGCAAAAGACGACATCATTGCTGAATATGAGAAGAAGAAAGAGCAGTTACTGTTCAACCTCAATTATGTGAAAGAATCTTTTGATGTCTTGAACAAAACAGTAACTGGTCTTCAAAAGACAAATTCAGAAAGGGAACAAGCACTAACGATGATGAATGCTGTGATGATGACAAAACAGAAAGCCATCAACTTTTACATCGAAGAGAGTGCTAAATGGAAGCAAGAGTTGGAGACAGAAAAGATCGAGAATGAGAGAATTAGACGTTTATTGCAAAGTTATTCTAGTTCTGATTATCTCATTGATCGTATTTACCCAACTGTTGCAAGTATGGAAGCTTTTCAAGACGAGAAGCCGAAGAAAAAGAAAGATAGTGGTAAGAAACCGACTGTTAGCTATAACAAGTGTCCGCCTCCAATTTGGGAAGGGTATTCTCCTAGAAAACCAAACGAGGAGCAACTTGAAAAGGCAGTCAATATAAAGCTAAAAACCGACACAACTGACGTTTTACCAGATAACATTGATGTCACGTTTACCTCGTCAGATACTGATCATGAGTCTGAGTTAATCAAAAAGGTGGTCGATCAGGTGTTGGATACTGAGGAGGAGTCTGAGTCAAAGTTTGAGTTTGGAGGGTCAAATTCGTCAGTCAACAGTCCAAAGTCGTCGGTTAAACGGTCTTATAGTAAAGAATTTTTGTTATCGAAATCAAAATTGGATGATGAAACATTTGAAGTTGCATACACTTTAAATGATTCGGACAAATTATACTCTGACAAAGAGTTTCCAATAAGAAGTGTTCGTTTTGACATGATCAAAAAGGTTTTCAAAATGACAGAAATTAATATTTCTGAAATAAAAGATTTAAATCTTACAGAAAAACCTAAAAAATACACTTCAAGAATTCAACAACGTTTAAACAAGAAAAAGGGTTACAATTCTGGTTCTGGTTTTCAAAAGAAAACTAACCAAAATCGTAGCTACAAAAAGAAAGGTTTAGGTTTTAGTCCACCTGAAAACTATAAAAATGAAAAATATGTTCGAGATTTTAAATAAAAAATGACATATGTTGCAGGAACTAGTCATGAAGAAGAAGCAAAGAAACCATTCTGGAGACAGTCAAATCAAGAATTTCTTGCTGAAAAGAAGAAGAATGGAACTGAAGTGTTTTATCAAAAAGAGACTCGTACCTATTACAAGTGCAATGAAACTGGTCACATTGCATGGAACTGTCAGAAAAATGTCAAAACAAAACAGGGAGTTTCTCAGAAATTGAAAGAAAAGGTTGTTGATGTTGAACCACCAACTGACAGACTTAAAATTTTTGAAAATTCAACTTATGAGGTTGGTGAGTGTTCTAAAAAGAATTTTTATAAAAAGAAAGAGAATGACAACCAAGTGTGGGTTGTTAAGAAAGTTGATGTGAATGTCGGCGATGAATCTGGTTCCACAAAACCAGAAGAGCCACAGGTTGAGGTGAAAATTTCAGTGAATGATGATGAGTTTCCATCACTGAAATTTGAAGAAGTTAAACAGAAAGTTGGTAAGGTTGATATCTCGAATCAGTTTTACAACGAGAATACTAAGTTTGATGTCGAGAAAACATTCAATGGGAGTGTTAAGAAAATTTTTGGGAAAATGTTGAATGGGAAAGCTAAGGGGGTTAAAGATTTTTATGCAACTAAAAAGGCAACTTACAACCCCACTGCGCAAGAATTGAAAGCCATCAAGTATGAGAAGACTTGGATGGAAGTCTGTTTCCCTTGAAGTCTTAGGACTTTGCCGGAGATCCCAAGTTTGTAATCGTGGATCAGGAATCGGCATCTTTCTTGATAATTGTTTTTGTGATTAAATCTTAAAAATAGTTGAATTTTTACAGGAAAAGTGTGACTTGCCGGAGCTTCCAGGTTGGTAAGTGTGAAGCAGGAATCGGCATTTTGATTGGTAAAATGGTTTGTGTAGATGTTTTATTCCTACATGTGATTATATGTTTTGGATATTCTTACAAGTGGTAAGAGTTTGATTCTGACATAGTGATTACTCAAGGTCATTTGTTTGAACTTGATGTAATCCTGATACAAGAGATTGAATGGACAAAATGATGAACCATACCCCTAACTTTACAAGTGGTAAAACCAACAAAACTTATTTTCCGGAAAAATCATTTTGATTAAAACAAAATTAAGTGTTTTGAAATCATAATGAGAAAATAGTTTTGTGAAAGGGGGAGTTCTGATTGTTTATGCCAAGTGGATGGCGATTTGATGCGATTTGATATCGGTTGTCAAGTTTTTTTTGTAAAGTTTATTTTCAAATTTACGTTAATGTGTTTGCATTTTTGGGGGAGTAGAAATTTCTGAAAATCCAAAAACATTTGAAAATTTGAAAAAGGCAAAAATATGATAAAATCAAAAATGAGTTTTTTGTGTCAAAAGAAGAGAAAATGATAGTACATCAGCAGACAGTTACAGTATGCTAAAGAATTGTAATGATTAAATAGTGTTAAACAGTCTCACTGATGATATGCCGATAGGTTTTTACACATTTAGTAAGTTTTTTCGGGATATAAACATAAATTCAAACTTGCTTATTTTGTGGGGAACACTACTTGGATATATAGGTAACCCCTGAAATCTCGTTTGAAAGGTCCCTCTTTCTGAGATACTAGGTCTTTATGCTCAGTGATATCTGGGGTATTATCCCGGGACTTCTGATTTTGCGGAAGCAATGGCCTAGTCCCCGGAGAATACTTTCCGCATGCTTGAAATATAGCGCAGCCCTCAGCAAATTGATGAAACAATAAAATTGATAGTCATTGCTGTTGTAATACAAAAGATCCTCTAAAGGGGACACACCAAAAGTCGAAGCCGTCATCTCTTTGCGTATCGAAAGATCGACCTGAGCTCTCACGGCCCTCGCAATTTAACCCCTTACAGATATCATCTGTGGTATACTCACCTGTAAGACTGAATATTGGGATCTGGATACGGGAGTATATTCAAGAGGTGGGACACATGAATGAGTTTAAGTTCTTAAAACATCTAACTCATATCCTGAATTAGTTGAAATTTGTGTGAAAATTTAAGTGGATCAGTATATTGGCAATCTAAGTGAATTGTTTAATTCTTAATGTGTAACTAAGCTCAACGATACTTGTGACTTGTCAAAATCTGATATGATCCTCTTACACAAAAATATTGTCTGTAAATATTTCTTTACTGCATTTCTTTACATTCAAAAATCCAAAAAGATTTTGTGTGTGTTTTAGCATAAACTTTTGAAAAAGCCAAAAAGATTTTCGACAACTGATATTGGAAAGCTGATTGTCAAAATTCCGAGTGCTAAACATGATGACATTGTTGTGAGGGGGAGTGTGTCTTAATATGTCAAAATATGTTTTATAAATCAACAAGTGGTTCATCATGTGTATGTGATCTGAGGGAGAGTCAGTGTTAGTGCATACATTGAATTGTTAAATGTGTGAAATTTATTTTTAGGTAGAGTGAGTTTGTGCAGGTTTAAGTATGAGTTGGATTGATGATCCTGAGTTGGATGAGAGCCAGATTACGATCTTGGAACAACCTCAGAAAGAACTAGCCAGACTACGATCCTGAAGCAGATGATGCTGAAGAACTAACGGAATGCCAGCACATTGTTAGGGGGAGTCTGTTAATGCTGAGTGAAAGAGTGAAGTTCAGAGACTGATCAAGACTGAAGATGCAAAGACTCGACATGTGAGACTCGTCGACATCTGAGGGGGAGTCTGTTAGTGCATACATCTGTCGTCTTCGTCTTACATCGAGTCTTCGGTTCGTTGCGGTTTAGAACAAGAATGATGTCATCATTCTTGATGATGACATCATCCAAGTGCCTAAATGCTTGCATCATAAACAAACATATGCACGTGAATATTACTAGATGACAAAATTAGATTGCATATTTGATATAGAATTGTAGTAGGCTGATTTCGCTCATAGGGACTTGTACATGATGGTTTCGCTTATTTGGACCTTGTAGTTTCGCTTTTGTGGACACATGAGATTTCGCTCATGTGTCATGTCCATTGGAGCGAAACCTCAGCATCTATATATAGGGTTCACATGAGCGAAACCACAGAACTGTGACCTTGTATTCCATACCGAAGTGATGCCGGTGTGAAGATCGATTGTACACAACGTTTATTCAATACAATCAGTGTTTTAAGGTGAAGATAAAGCTGTTTCTACTTTTGTTTCTTAGTTTCCGCCTCTGAAACGAAGTTAAACTCCTCTGAATGACTCGTTCGGGTCCGTATACGATCCTACACAGTGTGGAGCTGAAGGTCACTTCAAGAGAGATTGTCCCCAACTGAACCAGAACCATAACAACAACAACAATAATAACAATCAGGGGAATGGAAACAACGGGGGCAACAACGGCAATGGTGCCAGGGGTCGTGTATTCGTGATTGGACAAGGTGATGCAAGGAACGATCCCAACGTCGTGACGGGTAAGTTCCTACTAGACGACTTTTATGTTACTGTTTTATTTGATTCGGGTGCCGATACTAGCTACGTGTCCTTAAAAGTTAGCCAAATGCTTAAGCGTACCCCAACATTTTTTAACACCAAGCACACTGTAGAACTAGCTAATGGTAAGAGCTTAGAGGCCACACACGTAGTCCAGGGTTGTAATCTTGTTCTTGCTAATCAGACTTTCTCTATCAACCTCATTCCTATCGTTCTGGGTAGTTTCGACGTTGTCATTGGGATGGATTGGTTATCCCAACACCAAGCAGAGATTCTTTGCAACGAGAAGATCGTCCGTATTCCTCGTTCAGGGGATGAACCTCTCATGATTCGGGGCGACAATAGTGGTGCTGTGGTGAGCATCATCTCTTTCCTTAAGGCCCAAAAGTGTTTACGAAAGGGCCACACTGCTATTTTGGCTATCGTTACTGATACCTCGATGAAGGAGAAGAAGATAGAAGATATTCCTATTGTACGCGACTATCCTGAGGTATTTCCAGAGGAATTACCTGGCCTTCCGCCTCATCGCCAGGTCGAGTTTCAAATCGAGCTAGCTCCTGGAGCAGCGCCTATAGCTCGAGCGCCCTATCGTCTCGCTCCATCTGAATTGGAAGAACTATCTGCGCAACTATAAGAACTCTTGGATAAGGGTTTTATTCGTCCTAGCTCTTCGCCCTGGGGAGCTCCAGTGCTATTTGTGAAGAAGAAAGATGGTACCTTCAGAATGTGTATTGACTACCGCGAACTTAACAAGGTGACGGTGAAGAATCGTTATCCTCTTCCACGCATTGATGACCTATTCGACCAGTTGCAAGGGTCGAGCTTTTACTCGAAGATTGATTTGAGATCGGGATATCACCAGCTGAGAGTCCGAGGAGAGGACGTCTCCAAAACAGCCTTTAGAACTCGTTATGGACACTACGAGTTTTTGGTTATGCCTTTTGGGCTGACAAACGCACCAGCGGTCTTCATGGACCTTATGAATCGAGTGTGCAAGCCTTACCTAGACAAGTTCGTTATTGTTTTCATCGACGACATCCTGATCTATTCGAAGAGTCAGGAGGAACACGAGCACCATCTACGACTTATTTTAGAACTTCTTCGAACAGAACAGCTTTATGCAAAGTTCTCGAAATGCGACTTCTGGCTTCGTGAAGTCCATTTCCTAGGCCACGTGGTAAACAAGGATGGGATTCATGTTGATCCATCCAAGGTAGACTCGATCAAGGACTGGCCTGCACCTAGAACACCAACAGAAATCCGCCAATTCTTGGGCTTGGCAGGTTACTACAGAAGGTTTATCAAGGATTTCTCCAAGATTGCGCAACCTCTCACCTCATTAACCCAGAAAGGTGTCACTTATCGTTGGGGTGATGCACAAGAAACTGCGTTTCAACACTTAAAGGATAGACTTTGTAGCGCCCCTATCCTCTCATTGCCTGAAGGCACAGATGATTTTATGGTGTATTGCGACGCATCCATTCAGGGACTTGGAGGTGTGTTGATGCAACGTGACAAGGTCATTGCTTATGCGTCACGTCATCTTAAGATTCACGAAAGGAACTACCCTACACATGATTTGGAGCTGGGAGCTGTTGTTTTCACACTCAAGATATGGAGACATTACCTGTACGGTACCAGGTGCACCATTTACACCGATCACAGGAGTCTCGAGCATATCTTCAAACAGAAGGAGTTGAACATGCGTCAACGTCGATGGGTCGAACTCTTGAATGATTACAAATGCGCGATCAAGTACCATCCAGGTAAAGCCAATGTTGTGGCTGACGCCCTCAGTCGAAAGGACACTACGCCTAAGCGCGTGCGAGCATTACAACTTACCATTCAATCTAGCCTTCCTGCTCAGATACGAGATGCTCAGGTTGAAGCATTGAAACCAGACAACGTCAGGGCTGAAGCCCTACGCGGCTCAAGGCAACAGTTAGAACAAAAGGAAGACGGCGCCTACTATGTAGCAGGACGCATCTGGGTCCCACTTTATGGAAACTTACGAGAACTTGTGATGGATGAGGCACACAAGTCTCGTTACTCAGTACATCCTGGTTCGGATAAGATGTACCACGATCTCAAAACTACATATTGGTGGCCTAGCATGAAAGCTCACATAGCAACCTACATTAGTAAATGTTTGACTTGTGCGAGAGTCAAAGTCGAATACCAGAAACCCTCAGGCCTACTTCAACAACCAGAGATACCACAATGGAAATAGGAGCAAATTTCCATGGATTTCGTTGCTGGCCTGCCCAGATCTCAATGTGGAAATGATACTATTTGGGTGATCGTGGATCGACTCACAAAGTCTGCACACTTCTTGGCTATCAAGGAAACGGATAAGTTCTCCACTCTAGCAGACGTATATCTTAAGGAAGTTGTCTTGAGGCACGGGGTGCCCACCTCTATTATCTCTGATCGTGATGCACGTTTTACTTCTGAACTGTGGCAAGCAATGCACAAGTCCTTTGGCTCACGTTTAGATATGAGCACAGCTTATCACCCGCAAACGGATGGGCAGTCTGAACGCACCATCCAGACCCTTGAAGACATGCTTCGTGCATGTGTTATCGATTTTGGCAACGGCTGGGAAAAGCATCTCCCATTAGTGGAGTTCTCGTATAATAACAGTTACCACACCAGTATCTAGGCCGCTCCGTTTGAGGCACTGTACGGGCGTATGTGCCGATCACCTGTTTGTTGGGCAGAAGTTGGCGACAGCCAAATCACTGGCCCAGAACTTGTGGTAGACACAACAGAAAGGATTGCTCAAATACGACAACGAATGGCGGAAGCTCGTGACCGTCAGAAAAGCTACGCTGTTAAGGGTAGGAAACCACTCGAGTTCCAGGTTGGGGATCAAGTGCTACTCAAAGTCTCACCTTGGAAAGGTGTTGTTCGTTTTGGCAAACGAGGTAAACTTAACCCACGATACGTTGGACCTTTCGAAATCATAGAGAAAATAGGCAAAGTGGCCTACAAACTGAACCTACCAGCAGAACTCAGTGGAGTTCACAACGTTTTCCACGTGTCGAATCTGAAGAAGTGTCTGTCAGATGAGACTCTCATAGTTCCTTTGAAGGAGCTCACTATCGACGAACAGTTGCTATTCGTCGAGGAACCAGTAGAGATTACTGACCGAGATGTGAAAATTCTCAAGCGTACTAGAATTCCTCTCGTTCGAGTTCGTTGGAACTCCCGTCGTGGCCCAGAGTTCACCTGGGAACGCGAAGACCAAATGAAACAAAAGTATCCCCAATTGTTCGTAAACAGTACAACCACTACTGAGGCTGAAGCTACTGCGGAATTTCGGGATGAAATTCTAGATCAACGGGGGGAGGATGTGACACCCCAGGAAAACCAGGAAAACCAGGCAACTTAACTAGCTTCCTCAGTGAGTACGTACCAAATTTCGGGACGAAATTTCTTTCAACTTGGGGATAATGTGACAACTCGTATTTCAGAACCTATCTTTGTGTTAATGTAACGTATGTGAATCCTATGTGATTATATGAACTTTGATGATCAATGGAATATTATGTTATTATGTTATCTGATTATGTGAATGCATGTATGTATGTATGTAATATTATCACACAAAAATAAACCGATCACACAACATTTGGCCAATCGCACATGCCCATTCGGGCTACACTTGTTGTACTCGAAACCCATAAAGGGCAGCCCATTAGGAGGGTTCGGCCCACTCCATCAACTCGCACAACACCTAGGGTGTTAGTATAAATCCCACACTTTACCTAATCACACAAAGTTTACAAACCCTACTCTCTTTCTCTCCTCTCAAACTCGACGGCAGCCACATCCCATCTCTCTCGAAGCTTTATCGTTCGGATCAACCCTCGTTCCATTCTTTAACCGGTTAGTGTACACTTTTGATTTAATGATTGATGATGTATTGGCTTATATGTTTTACATGATGATTTAGAGATGGTATGCGTTTGTTTGTAATGAAAATTGATGAAGTATGATGTTCATGAAATCGGTTCATATTGTGTAGCATGTTTTGAATTATGTAGAGTTGATGATTATGTGTTAATGATCTAGAACCGATTGAATGATAACCGGTTGTGATATGTTCCTGTTCGAATGAATTGTGGGGGGGGGGGGATTGTTATGTTAGTATGCATGCTAGTGATCAAGGATATGAATCAGGTTAATATGGTTAAGTGTTATGATTATTGTTCATGTTTTGATTTTGTTTAGGGTTCATAAGAATTAATGTTAAAACCCTTGTTTGATCGATTTATTTGTATGAATGGAAACTGTTAGTTGTTGATCGATATCTACATAAATGGAAACAATATAACTGATTACCATGATTTCGGATATTAAACAACCAATCGCACAAGTTTGTCGGTCGCACTAGATCAAGTCACACAAGACTTGATCTGATCGCACAAGCTCCCAATCGCACAAGATAGGTACAATTGTTTAAACTCACAGTATAAGTTAGTTATGCATGATCGCACAAGACCTGGTGGATCGCACAAGATGGTGCCGATCGCACAAGGCTTGGGCCTCACACAAACAACCGAATAGCATTACTGTTGGGCCTCAAAGCCCAAGTCCAGTCGCACAAGATCGTCCAGTCGCACAAGCTGAATTGGACCGCACAAGACTAAAACAAACTAAATTGGACCGCACAAGATCAACGTGTTGTATTGTTGGGCTGTGTATATATGTTTGGGCCGGGCTTATGTGGATCGCACAACATGTTGTGGATAGCACAAGGCTGTGCTGAACGCACAACATGTTGGGCCGGGGTATTTTATTGGGCTTCCAATTGAGTCGCACAAGTTGGGCATTGTGTGGACTTGACTGTTAAGTGATTATGTGTTTGCCATGATCATTGTGTGATTGTAACCTGATAGTTTATGTGTAAACATACGTGCCTTATTTGAACCTAGGCCTGACTTGTATGGTAACCATGTTAGGATGTGGTTGACCCTAGCAGCTCGATTGACCTTTCGTTTATCTGCCGAGCTAACCTAAGGTGAGTTCACACTTTCTACAAAGCATGGGATTCCCAGGGGTTGGGAATGGGATAAGGAATATGGATTCCTTGTCCTCCTTGGGTAGGACAGTACGGGTTAAGGAATATAATTCCTCGTCCTCTTGGACAGTTTAAACTTCACTAGACCAAAACTCTATCACGAAGTCCCTCCTTTTTATATCGACTTAATCGCCGGGCCAATGGCGAGCGGGTCATTAGTTAGATAGCGCTATTTAGGTCTGACAAGCCTCACACCGTGCCGCAGAGGATGGGCGTGAACTAATGGATCTGGGCACGTCAATGATGATAGACATTGACGCTAAGGACACATAAACATGACTAAAGTCAGTGGTCGATATGGTAACGAGTCTAGTAGTATATACATGGGGTAGCCCCCATGGCCGTAGAGCCAGATAATTAAACATGGGGTAGCCCCCACAGCTAGATAGCCAGAGTAAACGGGATTAAACAAAACACGTTTTCAACTATGGGGTAACCCCCACGGCAGGGATGCCAGTTAAAGGAAACTGTTTTTGGAACAACTTAAAATGAACACCCAACTGTGAACTCGCTCAACGTAGTTGTTGACTCGTTACTACATGCTTTGCAGGTCACTAGGTACTTAGCTGGAGCTTGCATGGGGAAGAGTCGTTGTGGGACATGGACAGCCGTGTGCCATGTTAAACATTGAAACGTTTAAACTTATATTTTGTTTTGGTTTTAAACGTTATGCTTCCGCTTGCAACTTAAACTATGTTTTGTTTGGACACCAATTGTATTGGTTGGATTTTTATAATTACTTACATGCTTGTTCAATATGATTGGTGGCTGGATCCTGGTCAGTCATGCCTCCAAGCAGTGATACTCCACAGGTGGATTTTGGGGGTGTGACATGGTATGATGGATACAAGAAATGAGGAATGATACTTGAAATTGTGTCGCGAATAGGGTACCAGAAGCACCATTAATCGTGTACATACTAAGACCGCAGAACAAAAGGTTAGATCTAATGGGTTTTCGGGCAGCCACACTCTTTGCGATAACTAGTACCAAGTAGTGCTTTTGTGTCTCAGTCGTGAATCGACAACTAGAAAAATGCCTATGGTTTGGATGCTTCCTATGTCGTGTCACATGTTAATGGCCTTGCAACCCATTAACAATCTCGATACTTACAGGAATACTTGATACATACAAATTAAATACCATGTTTTATACAAATAAAAGCATAGGATTATGCGGGCATGAAGTCAAAGTCAGGGTGGGCGTTGACGGTTATACAAACTTTACAAATACAAGAGTTTACGAATACGTGGTTCTATGAACATAATGCGTTACAAATACAAAGTTTCCATATAACTTGACAAGAAAATGATTTTTAAATTCGTTTTCTCAATAATATTTCACAAACCGGTTATCAAAAAGATTTATTTCAAATCTTTTACAAACAAACTATGAACTCGCTCAACTTTATGTTGATTTTTCGCATGTTTCTTTCTCAGGTTACTTTTCAGAAACCATGGCACGGTTGGAATAGGAGAACCATTGAGGATTCGAGTACTTAGTGGGCGTTCGTTTTCTAGAAGACTTAGCTTATTTGCTTCCGCTGTGCAATGAAGATACCAGTCCAGTCACGCCAGCTCTGATAATTTTAGGGTGTGACACATGTTGTTTCTTTTAAATATGTTGGACAACTTTTAAACTATCTGAGACTTTTGTAATAAGATCCGCGAGGATCAAAGACATTTTAACTATGTAGATGTGTCGTGACTTAAAACGTAATGTTTAATAACTTATGTTTAAAATAAACCAATATGGCCAACAAAAAAGTGCATCGCTTGACAAGATATAAATGGGCACCGACTTCCGTCTCCACTACGTTTAAATATTCCGCTGCGACGTTTTTGGGGTGTGACAGAAGTTGGTATCAGAGCCATTGGTTGTTAGCGAACTAGATGTTTTCGTGAAAAACACTAGACTTCAACCAAAGAATTTTGAGATATAAAGTCCAAAATTCTCGAAGCCAAGATTTCTAAATAAACATAGAAAATATTTTATCATGTGTGAAGACCATTATGTGTTTTATGTGCATACGTGAATTTTCTGCTTATTTGAGCCTTATGTGTTACTATTTATGTTGATCACACACTTACTTGTACGGTTATATATGTGTCACAGATGCCGCACGAGCATGAGGTCATCGAGATCAATGACTCTAGTAGCGAGCCAGATTTCGAGACTTCACCCATATCTATTTTACCAGAGGCACCTATCACGACCCCACAGATGGTTGGTATGGCTGAGTTTGCTTCATCATTCTGTGTCGATCCTGCTTTCGCTAGTCAGGTAGACCCCCGATATGCTTTCACGAGCAACAGGTGGATTGATGACGACGATGACGCTCCTCTCTCGATCCATGAGACAGGACAATCATCTGGCACAGTACCAGTTATCGATGATGTGATCAGAGATGTCCCTGTGTTTGGAGGACCTTTCAGTATTGCACCAGCAGTGGATGCCACTATTGTTACTGCTCTACCATTAGAGCCGTCTGTTGCTCCATCTGCTACTGTGATCGAGCCTGTTCCTGAGGTCCCTCCACCTGTTTTATCAGAGACACCTTTACCTGTTATTGAGAAACGCGCATCTCCTACGCCTCTATTAGTGTACTATCACCGCAGAAAGAGAGTTAGGCCTGCTGGAGAGGCAGCTTCTACGTCACAAGCTGAGACTGTATCTGCTTCTAAGAAGCAGAAAGGAGTTTGGGTGGATCAATGTTGCCATTGTGACAGACAGTTTGCTGCCATGCGTGAAGAGCTGGAAACGACCAAGGGAAAGCTGAAGGACCTCGATGGGCAAATCGATTGGTTTGATGAGTTGAAGGAGTTAGATGATAGCGCGATGAGTCAGATGCATTGGAGGATAGTAGATCTGGAGGAGTTGGTTAGGACGATGCTAGACTTCATAGTGATGAAGCGTTAGAGGTTATTTATGTTTGTTGGTGGTTGTTTGTTTTGGTTGTTGTGTCTGGATACTCTTTTGATATTTTCTTTTCTTTTGGGGGCCTGCGTGCCGATTATATTTTGTGATATTAGGTAGAAATTTTGTGAAAAACTTGTTATGGATGTCGATGTAGACATACCGATGATTAGACATGATGTACAGAAAAACAAGTTGTTAATTTCTATGATAATATCAGACAGTTAACTTTTGGTTTAGAAATTGTTCTCATTAATATGTGGATATTATACATGCGCTATGTTTGGTCCACTAATATTTAATGATTGAATTATTTTATTTTGGTTATCATCTCATGTGCTTATTATTGTTGTAAATAATAGAAACGAAGAAAATACTGCCAAAAGCAAAACCGGATACTGGACTACCTGCCACCCCAGAGGAGTTGGTACGGCTCATAACTCAACACGTTAATACTGCCTTGGAACAGCATGATGCTAACCAAAATGACGGTCAGAAACGTGATTGTAATACTCATGGGCAAGATCTTGGTGGGACACAGATTGGAAACCCTTTAGGTAAAAATAATGATCGGAAAGTTTTGGTTGTTCATTTATCATGATCTCATTGGAATGTATTCCTGATTTCTAATAACTATATGAACAGTGCACCGGAGCGTACACAAAACAATCCAGGGTTGTAGCCCAAGATCATTTACTAGTGTTCTATGCAATGACGTGACCTCGATATGCGTGATATCAGGCTGTCACAATGAGTCAGTTATCCGAGTATTTCAGCGGTCTGAACCTGAAATTGGAAATTCAAAGAAGCGCAAACCCGAGAGCTCCAAGAATACTCACGAAGTTGGAAGTAGGAAGAAACGCAAGTTGGAGAAAGCAAGTGCAGCTAACCCTCAAGAGTCAGGAAAAGGAAAGGACGGCGATGGACAATGGAAGTGCGCCAGATGTAGCCGAACCGGACATGTGACTTCCCAGTGTTACGCTAAGAGTACATTGGACGGAGCTGTGCTTGAAGGATGCTTTACATGCGGTGGACAAGGACACTACAAAAGAAAATGTCCGAATTTGAAAGGATAGGATGTTAAGAGTAATTCCGTTGGGACAAGTGTTAGGAAGGCAAGCGAGAGCCCTGCTATTGTTACCAGTATGTTACGAATCAAAAGCCAATTTATGTTCATACTTATGATACTAAAGCTGACTGAGTTTCGTTCTAGAAATAATGAACCATTGATGTGTCACCTATAAGTAAGCCAAGAATAAAGTGTCCGATAGAATTAATAATTGGTAAATTGATAGAAACTAGAGAGGTCATTCGTGGTTATAGCGTTTAGTAAGGTGATTGTAGTTTTAGAGATTGGATTCATATCGGTGGAATTAAGAAACTTTGATGAAAATGCAAGGTTGAATTTACTTTCAGAGGAAGAAATGAGGACTGTTGCTCGGAAAAGCTAGTTGGAATCCTTCGTCCTGATGATAATGGAAAGGTGAAAGCTGTGCGCGAGAAGTGATAGAGTCAAATATTGAGTGTTGATAGTCGGGAGCGGTCAGTATTGTGAGGATGCTAAATTGTAGAGAAAAGGGTTATCCAGCGTTTGTAGTGAACGCGATGGATACGGAAACCAAATGTAGGAACGTTGGAGAGATTTCTATCAAAACGCAACTATCCGGAGGTCTTCCTAAAAAGACTCACCTAGATCTTCCCTACGAGATGGATCGAACTTCGTATTGATCTAACTCACGGTGATACACCTGATTACACCATCTTCATACAGAGCAAGCACTGCCTGAAGTGATAGAAATGACGAGAAAGTTTTCAGAGTCTATGAACAAGGAATTCATTCGATCAAGTTTATCGTCACGAGATGCATCTGCCTTGATGAAACCTTGATTTGAATTTCCTTGATGTAAGGTTACGAATGTCGGACCCTAGAAAGGGTGGAGAGTGTTGAGATAAGGGTATAGGAATCGAGAACGTGTGTAATATAGATCTACAAGGATTCTCCGGAAGAATCCAAGTTTGTCGCAGAAACTATGAGACTATATTCAATAGATTCGTTTTGTTATTTTATTTAGTGTGAAAACAAAACCTGTAAAGTAAAAAATTTCGGGGACGAAATTTCCTAAACATGGGGAGACTATGACACCCGGCTTTTCAGGCCGTACCGTACAATTATAGCACGTATTGTGAATAGGTAACAGGACTATATTTAACTAATTATGGTTTTTATATGTGACATTTAGTGTATTGATAAAATTAGACTTTGATAAAAATTATGTTAGCAACGGTAAGATAGACGCTTATCGCGTAACGGTTAAAATGCGAAACAAACATCAATAACCACCCGGACAGTGTTAGAATCCTAAAAATAGTCTGTTATGATTAAAATAATAATTTTAATCCTAATCATGAGGAAAAATAAATTAAAACGCTGAGAAACTCTATTTTTTGAATTTAAGCGCGTACCGCGCGATGCAGCGCGTATACCGACAAAATACTGTCAACACGGCCCGTCAAAACAACTGAAAATCATTTTAGCAATAATTTGATACGTTTATTCTTATATAATGACAAAAATAAATAAAAACACTCAAATTCCTATTTTTGCGATTTTTAACGTGTACCGCGCAGTATAGCGCGCATACTACCAAATACCGACAACGTCGCCAGTCCAGGCAAACAAAATATTGTACAGTAATATTTTGGTGAGTTTATTGTTATAGAGCGCTAAAAATAATTTAAAACGCACTAAAACGGGTTTAAAACGCTAGATAAAATACCCGGTATCCAGTAAAATACCTGCTTTTACACAATATATAATTTATATGTGTATGTATATATATATAATGTTGAGAGAGAGAGGATGGGTGGCGGCCATATGGCTGCCCACGTCTTTGCCTTTTGCTTCTATTTTGCGAAGTGTGACCTTGGAACCATAAACCATCATTTTCACCTCTTACATACTCCATACAAACCATACAAGATCAAACACCACTCTCTCTCTCTTCCTCTTGAAAATCTCGGCCGAACACCCCTCTAAACACTCACATTCAAAAATTTCAAACTATTTTCATGAAGATTCAAGGTTCTTTCAAGATGATTTCAAGCTAAGAAGGGTGTTTGGAAGTGATTTCAAGCAAGAACAACCTCCATCTCATCACCTATTCTCAAAAAGTCATCAAAAATATTGAAGGTATAAAGTTCATTTCACAAATCTTGTTTTGATTCTTGATAATTTAAAATAATGATGGAAGTTTCTCTTGTTCTTGAATCTAAACATAAACTTGAAACTAAAACAAATGGGTTTTTTTTTTAAGAAAAATAAAAATGGATGAACTTGTATGCATATATGTGTGGCCGTATGTATGTATATGTATATGAGTTCAAGTTTGACTTTTGATTGATTCTTGATTGTCATAATTCTTGTAAAGTGAAATGCATGTGTGCTCTTGGAATGTTCTAAAAAGTTGTTTGATGATTGAAATGAATATATGAAAAGTATAAATTTGGAAGCACATGAATGTGTGTATATATATGTGAGCCGTATATATATATATATATAGATGCATGCACTCAAAATTGTTGTTAGTTCATAAATGTGAAGGAATATGTCTTGCATTTATGTTGAATGATTAGATGATGATGATCATATGAAGATGATATTAATTTTGAAGAGATGAACATAATTTTCTAGATGCATTTAGTCCATACATGATGAAGATGATATGATATATGTGCATTAAGTGCTTGTACATAGTCATGCATGTGGGTGTATGTACATAAAATGATGGATAAATGATGATATGATAAAAATAGTTTTATATCAGATTATAAACTTTAAAATAAAGTTATTTTGAAGTGTTTAATGATATGTAACTTTGTCATAATGTTTGATAGCTTTGCATGTTGTACTTGGTGCATTAGAAGTTGTAAAATACGTGAAATCGCATGATTTATGTGACTTAAATAAAAAACTGCACTAATCTGAATATAATCACTATTTTAATCAGTAAATAACATGTATTGTGTTAAAATATCAAGTCATTTCGAGTTGGGATGGTTACGGTAACGTTTAACGCAAAACTATGCGTTAAGACGGTCAAAAATCGGCTTTTCGGATGACTTCTTATAAAACTGATTTAGATCAGTAAATAAACTAATATTTTTAGTTTAAAAATAAGTGTTTTAACTAATTTTAATATTACCTGGTGTTTGGTTGGTCATACGTGACTTCCGACACCCGAAAACGTTACCGGGTCGCTAGAATATGCATTTTTCGATGAACATGAGTATGGGTGGATTTTGAGTAAATCTTATGAGATAAAATGTATTAAGTGATTTTGACATGTAAATGTGATAATATGTTGAGTGTTAATCTAATAATAGGACATTTAGATTTTTGCATGTATGCATGTACGTTTTGTGCGGTAAAAACGGTAAAAGAGCGTTAAATGTGTCACTTGTTTGTCGAGCATGAAATTTGATATATATATAGGATATTTCATGTGTATTTGTTTTGAAAATGACAAAATAGATAAATTAACAAGATTTCGTGTGTTTCGGTGTTAAATTATATGAACGTTTGTGTATAAATATTATAACGCGCAAATCGTAGGTATATCACGTATGAACGGGAGAGTTAAGGGAATTACACAATAACGGTCACCAATAAAATCGTTCAAAACGCAAAATCACAATAAATAAATAAATATATATGGACTTATATATATTTTTTGACGTGCCAACATAATAAAAAATGACAACTTTTCGAGAAAATCTCAAAGTTATGTGATAATTCTAAGAAACTGAGAAACTTGGGATTTTTGTGATTAAATGTTGTTTTGATTTAGAATTGTCCCCATATTAGGACGTATATAATCAATTTCTGGGATTGCGGTATTAAAATACGCACCCAAAGGTGAGTGTCATTAAACCCCTCTTTTACTGCTTTATATATATTTTGGGGGTAGAACGCCAATAAAAAGGGTTTAATAATGTTTTTGGATTAAAACATACCTTTTAATATAAAATATATATTTTCGTTGAAAATATATGAGGTTTGATAAATCATACGTGTAACAACCCTCATTAAAAATCCTATTTATTTTTATTATTTTATCCGATAGGAAACCCTAATTGAGACACCCAAGTGATTCTACACAAACCCTACAAATTTCTGAACAATCAGAATCAGGATCAGGGCCCCTAAAACTCAGGGGGGGTATTCCCTACTCAACGATTATCCTTATAACTTATTATAAAAATCGAATTTAAACGTTTCGTCGACTCAGCAGGCCAAGTCCACACGTGGCAACAATATAGGAAAAATGTGACCCTTACGAACCGTAAGGATTTATGCTTACGGTCCGTAAGCCAAGTCAAAATCGTGTATAAATAGAGGGCAGTGGCACTTGATTTCTTGTTTCATTACGACGATCAAATTCAATCTGTACGTCAAGTTATAGTCGAAATACTCTCAAAAACACTAATTAGTAGAGGGGGTGCTGCTACGATACAGGGTATTAACTTGATCGCTGCTACGATTCAATGTCCGATCGATAGAAACTATCCGATGGATGTTTAAGCGCTATCCTTTGTCATTAGTCGTGATTCCGACCGGATGTTTGAGTACCACCCGAATTCGGGGAATACTCTGTCATTCGTTGTGAATCCGATGGATGTTTAAGTGATTGCACTTTGTCACTCGTTGTGAGGGTTTTAATCTCGTGAGTTATCGTAAATGCTGTATTAAGTTACCTACCTAGTTTGTGTGCACTAGGATACAAGGCTAAATCAATAGGCTAAGCTCTACCTGTATAAATTTGCAATCTATCAAGGCTTATCTGTAGATTAAACTTTGCCTTTAGGAATCTGCATGCTTATAATGTGAGTCATTCTCTTTTTATCAACTATTTACAATACCTCAAATTATTTTCAAAAGTTATAATTACAGGGACTAAGTCGTGGATATCTTGAATCACTGGCTAGTGGGGTATTGTGCACATTACTAATTTTCTCCCAGTTAGGTTCATTGACCTACTAGGGATAATCATCACTATTTAGGTTCATTGATCTAATAGTGGTATGACCATCGTCACCATTGTGACTTGTCACCATTGTGACAGAGCGCCAGATAAAAATAAGATAGAAGCCATTGTAATCGCTCTTATGCTGTAATTAATAACTATGCATCGTTATGCAAAATGAATGATTCACTCAGTATTTCCCGCTGACAAAACCTTTTTAAAATATTTTTCAGGTAATTACAGTAGATTGAAGTAAGCGCTGGATACGGCACTGAAAGTCATCAAAGAAGTGGCTTATTTTATTAATTAATTAAAATTTAGAAATATTGTTTTATGTAATTATCTTTATTAAAGCTACCATTGTAAAACATGGGTTTATCCCATCTATTTAATAAATAAAATCCGGTGTTTTCTAAACTCTGATATTTTTCCTAACTCACGGTCCTGATGAAATTTCCGCTGCAACGTTTTCAAAATAATCACCGGTACCACTGGGCTGTTCACGACTCCCGATTCCGTCCAGGGTGGGTCGGGGGCCGCGACAGAAGGTGGTATCAGAGCCACTGCTTTAAGCCTTTAAGTATTGTAATAATAATATCTAAAGTATATAAAAGAGTTAGGAGATTTCTGTTAACTGGTAGCACACATGATAGCATTTAGACTTGAACTTAAGAAAAGATGTCTTAGTATCAGCTCGAGATAAGCTAAGTACTGGTGTAAATAAAGTATGATATGTTTTGATATACCATAAGAATGGTAATTAGAATATTGCAAGATATGATAAATAAGCAAGAATTAATAGTAATTATTGCTTATTAATATTACTTGATCTAGAATAAAGATATGTTATGGAAATACAAATTTCCTTGATTCTGGATAAAAGCCCTAATGAAAGAGGCAATTTTAAAAAGATACTATTTATGGGAAATAGAACATTTTCTCCGGCAAGACTGGGTATGGTGTAGCAGACTCTCCAGCTTGTCCGGATATACTGAGGTTACCGCTCCGGTGCGAATCGGATAAGACGGGGTATATAATATGTCAAACAAGTGACAAGATTTCCCTAAATAGTATCATGACCAGATATCTGACTTATTTTTGAAAATATAAATCTGTTAAATACATTGACCTTATGAAGGGTATGTATATTACAGCATGTGAAATATGTGATTATTTAGAAATGTATATCTATAAGAAATTCCAGAAAGTCAAATAGGAATAAAGCACAAGCATCTGTGTCTAGATTTCTTTATCAGGAATCTCTTTTCCGATATCAAATATTATTCGTTTGATCATTTACCTCATAATTCGTGCGACAATATAAACAATAGAAACCCTTTAAATTGGGACACTATTAAAAATATAAGAATTTCTAACGCGTTACCATAAACTATTAACGCAAGTAAGAAGCATGTAAAGTTGTGATAATGTACAAGAAAACACATGAAAATTTAATTATAAGTCCACAGAAGTTGAAGTATATCACACACAACTTTCGAGGCAAGATCTTTGGAAAATATAAATTGGGCACGATGACACCAATATTAAAATTCTGTCAGTAAGAAGAACTACTAATAAAAAAGAAGCACTTTGCCACGTAATCCTACAAACAACATGAATATCGCTGAGGTACGTTAGAACAAGATTTCACAACCATCGCTGCACAGTCTAATCAGAGTTATAACTATTATCACTGCAAAAGGAGTTACATACTTTTGCAAATTCCCTATTTCATTTTATTCGACATTCCCTGGTAATGTCACTTAACCACAGTTATCACACGAAATTCCAGATAGAAGTTCTTATATTTCTTTCATTGAAATTCTGACTTCTGCATATAATAAATTGACTTTCGTGTTCTTACTTTCCCTAATGGTCATTATACCATGAGGATTTCTTTCATAGTAGCGAATATTGATCTATTTCATTTCTTGGTAAATCCACACGTTACACATGCATTGTTTGTTATGCATTTGATTCATTTGATTTATGAAGACCATTGGAGGGATTCTTTCCGATTTGTTATTTTATCCAAACTCAAATATCATTCCGCTTTTTGTACTGTGAACCGCATTATTGCAAAACAATAACTCCTTGATATCGAGTCAATGAATTTCTTGAAAAACATAATTTTCTTTGACATACATAGTTTCTATTGCGATCATGTCCGAACTTTCTTATTAAAACTTGTTTTGTTTAAATCAAGTTCAAAATTATTTGACTTGCTCACATTACATATTCATTTCAAAATTTCATATGATGGATGGAAGCTATCATATTCAAAATAATCCCAACAAGCACTTCATTTATTTTGAACCATAATAGGCTTGTTTAAATCTTCGACTTCATTGAATCATTTCTTTGATCACGATCACCTTGTACTGACGTTTTCACAAAATTTAAAGCTTGCACTAATCTCGTTTATATATATCATATACGGATTTAATTATTTATTTAATTATATATTAAATTGATTTGTTGATAAAAGTCATCTTAACACAAATAGTGTGCTAAGATAATGATACACAAAATTTTTGTCATATTTTTAATGTATCTCTTAATAATTCTTACAACATCAATCTAGCCTTTCGTGATAATTATTGCTTTAACAATCTTCAAATGAAAAACATTATATAAAATTTATTTTATATGGAAATTTACATAAGTGATTACCTAATTTACAAAATAGTATTACTATATTCTCATTAAACCATTGAGGTGAAGAATTTATATTTTATATATATATATATATATATATATATATATATATATATATATATATATATATAAATTTATGTTAAAATATACTCTCATTTAAAGTTTACGTTCAGTTATTTATTATTGATAATTAATATTAGTTTTATTATTAATAATAAATTAATAACAGAAGTGTTAGTATTATTTTAGGTACTAGGATTATTGTCAAGGGCAGGTATTGAATAGCCTAGCCTTAGTTAGGCATGGACTGGCCACCTATGCTTAAACAATGCAGCACTAACCAATACCCACCATGATAATAACTAGTAAGTCACATACTTATTTAGTAAATTTTAATTATATATAAAAATATATATACTTTGTACTGTAAGGAGAAGACATATTTTCATAAAACAATACAAGAATTAGAGGGACGAATAAAATTATATAAATAATTGTCTATCACATGTTTTGTGGTAACTATGTACCGTAACACTCTGGCAAGAAAATGACCATATAAGAATAATATGGTAGTCATCAACTACGTTGGGTTAGGGAAACATTGTACTATATAAGAATAGTTCCCGTTTTCACTTATTTACAATGTTTTTAAATACATTCACAACGTTATATGGTTTCAAAATAAAAATAAGTAATCACATAGAATTGACTCATTAAGTGATATATATTTACAAATTATTTTACAAATACTTTTGTACAATAAATATTTTTACACCTTTAATTTTCATTTAACGTTATAAATAATCGTGAATTCTTTTGCAAATAATACTAAAATATTTTGTAATGTAATAACTTCATTGCGGTGTTTTGTAATATATATTACATAGTAAATATAAGTTATTTTACATAGTATAGTAAAATACTAAAATAACATTTATTTAAAAGTGGTGACCATTTACATATAATAAAAAAATGCGTAATAAATAATATATATTACATAGTATTTATATTTGATATATAAGATACGATTCAGATAAGTACACAGATAATATATATTACATTTGCTTTACAAATATAATATAAATTGGTTATGCCAAAACAACTTGTTCTTATTATAGTTTGATCTCTAGAACATAGTATGAAAAATATGATCACTAATAGTGTACTATCAAATTGTTTCACAATTAAAATAACTTGAAACTCTAAAATAATGATACACTAACTCTATAGTCTTTTGGTGAATATCTGTAATTCACTCATTTCAAACACTTTGATTTTATCATAAATATTTGACAAATCATTTGCTTGCTTTTATTTTATTTGGAACTTGTCAATTCTAAGTCTTCCTCAGTTGCCAATCAAAGTAAGCTTTCTTTGACAAAGAATTTTTATTGATTCTAAAAAGTCCTTCACATTCATATCTATTGATCATATATATATTTTTTTTGGCTTGAACCTAGTCACTTTGGAAATCATATCATTTCATCTCATTCATTTGACAATCGATTTCTTGAACTAATTCAGTTGAACCATTGAATCCTACTTATTCCAGTAAATCTCGAGGACGAGATTTTTATTAAGGTGGGGAGAATGTAACAACCCTCATTAAAAATCCTATTTATTTTTATTATTTTATCCGATAGGAAACCCTAATTGAGACACCCAAGTGATTCTACACAAACCCTACAAATTTCTGAACAATCAGAATCAGGATCAGGGCCCCTAAAACTCAAGGGGGGGTATTCCCTACTCAACGATTATCCTTATAACTTATTATAAAAATCGAATTTAAACGTTTCATCGACTCAGCAGGCCTAGTCCCACACGTGGCAACAATATAGGAAAAATGTGACCCTTACGGACCGTAAGAGTTTATGCTTACGGTCCGTAAGCCAAGTCAAAATCGTGTATAAATAGAGGGCAGTGGCACTTGATTTCTGGTTTCATTACGACGATCAAATTCAATCTGTACGTCGAGTTATAGTCGAAATACTCTCAAAAACACTAATTAGTAGAGGGGGTGCTGCTACGATACAGGGTATTAACTCGATCGCTGCTACGATTCAATGTCCGATCGATAGAAACTATCCGATGGATGTTTAAGCGCTATCCTTTGTCATTAGTCGTGATTCCGACCGGATGTTTGAGTACCACCCGAATTCGGGGAATACTCTGTCATTCGTTGTGAATCCGATGGATGTTTAAGTGATTGCACTTTGTCACTCGTTGTGAGGGTTTTAATCTCGTGAGTTATCGTAAATGCTGTATTAAGTTACCTACCTAGTTCGTGTGCACTAGGATACAAGGCTAAATCAATAGGCTAAGCTCTGCCTGTATAAATCTGCAATCTATCAAGGCTTATCTGTAGATTAAACTTTGCCATTAGGAATCTGCATGCTTATAATGTGAGTCATTCTCTTTTTATCAACTATTTTACAATACCTCAAATTATTTTCAAAAGTTATAATTACAGGGACTAAGTCGTGGATATCTTGAATCACTGGCTAGTGAGGTATTGTGCACATTACTAATTTTCTCCCAGTTAGGTTCATTGACCTACTAGGGATAATCATCACTATTTAGGTTCATTGATCTAATAGTGGTATGACCATCGTCACCATTGTGACTTGTCACCATTGTGACAGAGCGCCAGATAAAAATAAGATAGAAGCCATTGTAATCGCTCTTATGCTGTAATTAATTGTAACACCTGTGCCTTCACGGCCATCAAACAAATACCAAACCAATGAAATATTATATTTCATACTTGGGATTTGTAAAAATATGTGTATCATTTGCACATATCAATTTTTGTTCCATTCCAAACTCTAAATCGCTTTCTGGAAGGTTATACGCGCACCGATGCGTAAATATAACCAGTTTAATGCAACGAACACTCCAGAATAGTGAAATAGGCTTAACATACCTTAAATAACCTTTACATAACTTAGAAATAAGTTTTGAAGGCTTTGGTATGGCAAAAACAAGTTAATTCGCTTACAGGGACTAAACTTGACAAACTGCGAAAGTATGCCAATTTGAACTGTAACAGACATTCCGGAACATGACCATAAGTTAAACACACCTTAAATATCCTTTACATAGCTTAGAAATAGGCTTTGAGGGGTTCGGTGTGCTAAAATAAACTTTTGGGTCATTCAGGGACTAAAAGTGTCAAAAAGTGCACAAGTTTGCATTTTCGCGCATAACTTACGTTCTGAATACATCCGGACATCCAAAAATTTATGGGTGCATGACTATATTATATTTTAGTGTTCGCCTTGAGAAAAATCCATTCGTTTCGTCATTTGGATCGTTTTTCGCGCTTATGCGCACTCCGTCGTAATTAAGCGAACATCGCGTTCGTACGGCTAAACGAACCGACATCCGAGATATTTTTGAGCATGTTTTAAGTTCCCTATACTTTAACTTCATTTTAGAGCTTTGAAATGGGGTTAACGGGCCTTAAACGTGTCAAAAATGGGCTGATTGCATAACAGGGACTAAAATGGTAATTCTGCCAAACTTGTATGGCTACGATGCGTAGCACTTTTGTGCTACGATGCGTATGGGTTCTGCAGAACAGATAAGTGTTAACAGTCAGCAGATTTCAGCTGATTAAACCACATCCACATGTTTTAAGTTGATGTGTCACAAAGTTAAGGAGCATATGTGGCTCCATAAACCTTTCAACAAGTGTACGGACTAGATCTTTTCCCCTTTTCCAAGAAACGATCTCAACGGTTCACCGAAAACTATAAATACCCCACCCCCATTACCTCTAAAACCACAAGAATCTGATTAAGAATGCTCTAAGTTGAAACCGTTGTTTCATACCTGAGTTATTTTAATCTAGATTAGCATTCGGGGACCCTGGGTTAGTATTCTTTCGTTCTTTTCCTTATTTTTACTGCTTTTCGAGTCCGAAAGTCAAACTTTGTTTGACTTTCAGCGTTGACCAGTAATGGTCAATGCGAAGTTCGGTTGAACTTCGCAACGTGATTGTAATCACGATGGTCATAGTCCCTTGGGACTATGCCTACTGATTACCACGTTGTCTAGGGTCGTAGGGTAAGCGATCTAATAAATCGCTTATACCTCGAACCCGACCCAGTTTGGTCGATCATTAGGATCCGACCAAACACATTAGGTGACCATAGTAGGTAGGGAATAACCTTCCGAGGTTATACCCTATGGTCACATCGTTTAAGTAGTTGTATGATAGGTAGTTTATATGCCTTAGGTAAATTACCAGAATACCCTTTTCATGTATAATTGGTAATTAAGCATAAGTAACCTAAACTTTTGTCACATAACTGATTTATGTAACATGTTTAGGCATATAACACTTGTCATAGGGCTAGTTAGGCGGTCCAAACGCGTTTCACGCGCACGATGCGTTAAAGTAGCATAAGCTACCTAAACGGATCATAACGGGTCAATAAGACTTAGGTTAAGTTTCTTTTAGTATGTAGGCTTTGTTAAACCATGTCATGTGAGTTCCTACACTCATTTGGTTTACAAACCCTAATGCTACTCAGTCTTCCGATTAAGGTCCGGTTATTAACATAGTTATCTATATTAGGTGCCGTTTGATTCCGAGATCTATAGCATTACTTGGTGGTTATCTTTAGACAACTGAGCAATCTCAAGTGAGTACATAGACCCCTCTTTTACCGTTTTCCAAACTGTTTTGGGGTGGAACACATGTGCCTACTTGTTACTTTCATGCTTTCCTGTTTTCACATCATATACCGGTTATGTTTGTTAGTACATTATAGTACATGATTTCATTACATTTCATGCTAGGTGTGCCCATTGTGTGCATTACTTAGTACATTGTTTTACATGACATTTCATGCTATGTATGCCCATTGTGTGCCTACTTAGTACATTGTTTTACATGACATTTCACGCTATGTATGTTCATTTGTTTACATACTTAGTGCATTGTTTTCATCACATGCTTACATTTTGTTATGACATTTGGTTTGTTTACATGGGACAATACATTCATTAACATTAGCTACGCCGTTCGTTAGTAGGTAGTGGTACCATAGGAATTGACAACTCCCGTTCCGGACATCCCAGGGAAAGGGGACAGAAAGGAATGACCGAATTCGATGATATATAAGACAGATAGACCTTTAATTTGTTTAAAGGGTTTATCACCACAGTCACAAGGCTTGGATGTATGCATATTCACAATACCGCATAAATGTTCATATTAAATATTTGCATGCATTTACACAAAACATAGCTTTGATTTAAACCAAGTTTTACTTCAATACTTTGTTTTTGTGCATATGGTTTAGTTGAGACATTTCACTTGCCATACATGACATTTTGACATAGACATTTGACATAGATATTTGACATAGACATTTCGGCATAGACATTTTAACATGATTGACATTTGATCATGCATTTCCCACAAAACATAACTTTGATTTAAACCAAGTTTTACTTCAATACTTTGTTTTTGTGTATATGGTTTAGTTGAGACCTTTCACTTGCCATACACGACATTTTGACATAGACATTTGACATGGATATTTGACATAGACATTTGACATGGATATTTGACATAGACATTTGACATGGATATTTGACATAGATATTTTGACATGATTTACATCTTGACATGAACATTTTACATTGTTTGGTTTGGTTTGATTAAGTGATTAAGTAACGATGCATGTGTAATATGATACAAGCATGGTGGATACGCCGCTGGTACTTCCTATATATAAGTGTTTGTATGGTATTACATGTTGTAACGTTATTTGAATCATTTCAGTTTGAGACATAGAACATTTTATACAAATAACATACTTTTCACAAGACATTGATTTATAAACAACTTATCTTATGCAAACATATTTTACTTGGTTATTCATTTAACCATACATTTATTTATACTTATCATCTGATCTTATCATTTTTCAAATGATTTAAAAGACAAAGCAAATAACAAGGTTCATGACTAAACATTTTCTCAAACATAAGTCATGAATCTTATTTTCACAAAACCTATGTATCTCACCGGCATTTTTATGCTGACGTACCATATTTTCACATGTGTTTTTCAGGAGCTATTGCATAAGATGATCAAGATACACATAGACAGACTTGGGCTTTAGTGACAATAAAAGATGCAAGACTGGTTAATTATGTTGTTTTTATTTGTTTGTTAAGACATTATAACACTTTTAATCAATAAAACGAAACTTCAATTGCCATGGATTTGAAACAATTAATTCTGTTACAACACGCCCCGATGTTTCCGCCGCGTTTTGTTGTTTTACGCGGTCGGGGTGTGACAGAAAAGATGGTATCAGAGCCAATGGTTATAGGGAATTAAGTTATTAGTAATGCTTTGACCTAGTCTATAACCTTCTTAGGACCCTAACGCAAGTTTACTTGCGTTTAGTCATAAAACAATACTGTCACCTATCCTTAGGCGACAACTACAACAAGAACATAAATTTCAAAACCGCTTTGAAAACTAATCATCTGTTCTAGGATGATTGATTACTAGGTTTTGAACTCTCTATTATATGGTTTTGAACCCCTTTGAGTTTTCAAAATCTCGTCAAGGTTTTGGGTTTTAAATAATGTGAACACGTGCAAACTGGAAGGGTGAATGCCTGTATTCTGGGTTTTCTGTCTAGGCAAGCACTTCGTATACATCTCATCAGACGCGAGACCAGTTGTGCTTACCTGGGAATTCTTGGAATGAGTGTTCACTTATAGGCGAGCATGTCTTCGCGATACATTATTTTTAACCCATTTACTTTGATTTGTCACCATCTCATTTGTTTGCCTTAGGTAACAAACAAATGATCACAATTTTCATTCATTACCATTCTGTATTGATTACCCAATAACCTTTCACTCGTTTCTTCCTCTGTCTTTCATTTTCTTTCAGAATGTCTCTTCCTCTTGGCACTGGTCAAACGTCCGAGCGAACAGCCAAATTTGTCCAGCAAATTGGCGAAGTGATTCAGAGGACTGTGGATTTAGGTATTGCCATGGCTCGTCTTAACAATGAAGCCTCTCGTCTTAACAATGAAGCCTCTCGTCTTGACAATGAAGCCACCCAAGAGCCACTGAAGGAAGCAGAAGTTAAGCCAGCACCAAAATCAAGGAAGCGTAAGGCTTCAAGGAAACCCGCAGCGGTTACACCTAATCAATCGGGACCTAGCCAAGTGGCAAGGCCACCAGCTAGGAAGCCATACAACGGAATTGAACCCTTATGCAACCAATGTACCCTTCATCATCACCCTAATGTGAAGTGCCGCAAATGCCAAATTTGTGGACTTAAAGGTCATACGTCAAAGGTTTGCGTAGCAGCAGTACCAAATCAAGCAGGACCCATCCGGGTGACAACACAACCTGCTAAGAAGCAATACAAGGGAACATCACAGACTGCTCAGAACCCGCGGAACCCACCAGCTCAGCCACCTGTAAAGAAAGCATATGCCGGTACCGCACCTCATTGTGCACGCTGCAACGGTCATCACGCGGTACAACAAGCTTGCTGGCAATGCACGACGTGTGGTAAACTTGGGCATTTGGCCAAGGTTTGTCGTTTGGGACAAAATCAGGCTGCTCAGGTTCAAGCTCCGGTTCAAGGGAATGCTGTGAGATTCCCACTGGGTTCATGTTTCAACTGTGGCGAGATGGGCCATTTCCTAAGGGATTGCCCAAAGCTTGCTAATGCAAATCTGACCCGCGGATGAGTAGTTGGTTGAGTAGAAGATGTTGCTATCTTATGCTTTTGTTCTTTCGTTTTCTTGTAATGTGAAACAATCTGATTTGTTTATAAATAAATCGTTGTTCACAAATTCTGATATACAAGTATAGTTACATGTGTGTATGATTTTCCTATGATACCTGCATTAAGGAACTATGTTCCTTACAAACTACTCTTGTGATTCTCACTTTCAAGTGATCGCTCATAATTTCCTCGAAAGTTTTAAGTACTCGTTTCACTCTAAGAAACAAAGTACAGAAAATTAAGTGACATTATGAGTAATCGTGCTTTTCGCACATCAGTGCCTTTGAATCCTTGGTTAGATAACTAAGGATATTTTCAAATCTCATACCCCTTACGTTTTGATTTTTTTTTTTTTTTCAACATACACAGTACAAGTATTTCAAAACAATCTTCATGATTTCAAAACATTTCATATAGTTTGAAAACAATTTTTCTAAATGCCTTGTCTATGTTATTTCAAAAACATTGGCCATGTTATCAAAACCAACCTTTCTAATTTCAAAATATTTTATATAGTCTGAAGACAATATTAACACAATACATTTTCTGATCAAGTGCATGATTTCGAAAAGCATCATTCATGTCTTTCAAAAACCTTATACATAATTTCAAAAATTCATCTCGCATGATTTTAAAACATTTTTATAAATATATCTATCTAATACACCTACTTTATGATTTTAAAAGTATTATATATAAGGTTTCAAAAACGTTAAACACAGTTTTTCTTAAAAGAACCCCATGCACAGTTTTCAAAAATATTTTCCTCGTACATTGACATAACCTTCAAAATCTGCTTCATATGTCGCCTTGACATATCAAGCATCTCAACTTCATAAGCATTCTTACTTCATGTTTTGACATAAGCACATCCAGTGCAAGATTTCAAAACATCTTCAACTTCTAAAAATTCATATGGGATCTTTTTATCTCCACAATTAGACCCTTGTGGATAATCATCATTCAAATCAGAGTCCTTAATTGGATTCCTTATGTACCTGAATTCGAACATTTCGGTTCCTTATAATCGAAATCGAATTTTTCTTTTAAAGATCTTTCTATCTTTATAGTTAGATTCTTGATAATGTTTAAAGTACCAAATGAAATCCACGAGATGGATTCCTAGTGTGCTTTAAATACATGTACTCTGTTAGCAGAACAAACTTCTAGTTAAACAATTTTGTGGTTATGTGACTATGTGTTTATTCATCTTATGTTTTCTTTTATGCATTTTTGTGTTTTTGGTATACTCTGGATATTCGTTATCAAAATCCTCGTAGAATCTTTCATATCTTCATATGAGGGATTCGTAGAAGGATATTCAAAGGTACTACCTTAAATCCTTAATGGGCTTCTATGTAATAGTTAAGACCCTTGGATTATATAGTACCACTCCAGACCCTTTTTAGTGGTCTAGTCAAAAGATTGATTCGCAATCTGGTTAAAGAATGACATCTAGTGATGTAGCTGGACAGACTCCTTGATAGTCTATTTAAATCATTTATTGATTTAGTCTAAAGGACTCTATGGCGGTCTAAGTCCCGCTCATCACAGGATTGTTCATCTGGTTTTACCCTACACATTATAAAATAGACTGTGTGAACTGTGCAAGGAATTCTCTAATTATGGATGCGCACATAATTATGAAATTTAGTGCACAGAAATCCAGTAAGATTTATTATGTGAAGGAACCGATAGTGACAACAATAACAAAATGAGAACGATGTAATGGAGGCATGGTGGACGCACCAATGACGCTTCATATACTTGTATATAAGTGTCCCTCTTACATTGCAAACATAATGTTATTAAGGTTACTAGAAGTTCAAGAACCCTAACCAATGTTGTTTAATCTTTTCAACTTCATGTTTTAGACTCTCACAAGTTTCCCCTAAATAAATTTCGGGACGAAATTTCCTAAAGTAGGGGAGACTGTAACACCTGTGCCTTCACGGCCATCAAACAAATACCAAACCAATGAAATATTATATTTCATACTTGGGATTTGTAAAAATATGTGTATCATTTGCACATATCAATTTTTGTTCCATTCCAAACTCTAAATCGCTTTCTGGAAGGTTATACGCGCACCGATGCGTAAATATAACCAGTTTAATGCAACGAACACTCCAGAATAGTGAAATAGGCTTAACATACCTTAAATAACCTTTACATAACTTAGAAATAAGTTTTGAAGGCTTTGGTATGGCAAAAACAAGTTAATTCGCTTACAGGGACTAAACTTGACAAACTGCGAAAGTATGCCAATTTGAACTGTAACAGACATTCCGGAACATGACCATAAGTTAAACACACCTTAAATATCCTTTACATAGCTTAGAAATAGGCTTTGAGGGGTTCGGTGTGCTAAAATAAACTTTTGGGTCATTCAGGGACTAAAAGTGTCAAAAAGTGCACAAGTTTGCATTTTCGCGCATAACTTACGTTCTGAATACATCCGGACATCCAAAAATTTATGGGTGCATGACTATATTATATTTTAGTGTTCGCCTTGAGAAAAATCCATTCGTTTCGTCATTTGGATCGTTTTTCGCGCTTATGCGCACTCCGTCGTAATTAAGCGAACATCGCGTTCGTACGGCTAAACGAACCGACATCCGAGATATTTTTGAGCATGTTTTAAGTTCCCTATACTTTAACTTCATTTTAGAGCTTTGAAATGGGGTTAACGGGCCTTAAACGTGTCAAAAATGGGCTGATTGCATAACAGGGACTAAAATGGTAATTCTGCCAAACTTGTATGGCTACGATGCGTAGCACTTTTGTGCTACGATGCGTATGGGTTCTGCAGAACAGATAAGTGTTAACAGTCAGCAGATTTCAGCTGATTAAACCACATCCACATGTTTTAAGTTGATGTGTCACAAAGTTAAGGAGCATATGTGGCTCCATAAACCTTTCAACAAGTGTACGGACTAGATCTTTTCCCCTTTTCCAAGAAACGATCTCAACGGTTCACCGAAAACTATAAATACCCCACCCCCATTACCTCTAAAACCACAAGAATCTGATTAAGAATGCTCTAAGTTGAAACCGTTGTTTCATACCTGAGTTATTTTAATCTAGATTAGCATTCGGGGACCCTGGGTTAGTATTCTTTCGTTCTTTTCCTTATTTTTACTGCTTTTCGAGTCCGAAAGTCAAACTTTGTTTGACTTTCAGCGTTGACCAGTAATGGTCAATGCGAAGTTCGGTTGAACTTCGCAACGTGATTGTAATCACGATGGTCATAGTCCCTTGGGACTATGCCTACTGATTACCACGTTGTCTAGGGTCGTAGGGTAAGCGATCTAATAAATCGCTTATACCTCGAACCCGACCCAGTTTGGTCGATCATTAGGATCCGACCAAACACATTAGGTGACCATAGTAGGTAGGGAATAACCTTCCGAGGTTATACCCTATGGTCACATCGTTTAAGTAGTTGTATGATAGGTAGTTTATATGCCTTAGGTAAATTACCAGAATACCCTTTTCATGTATAATTGGTAATTAAGCATAAGTAACCTAAACTTTTGTCACATAACTGATTTATGTAACATGTTTAGGCATATAACACTTGTCATAGGGCTAGTTAGGCGGTCCAAACGCGTTTCACGCGCACGATGCGTTAAAGTAGCATAAGCTACCTAAACGGATCATAACGGGTCAATAAGACTTAGGTTAAGTTTCTTTTAGTATGTAGGCTTTGTTAAACCATGTCATGTGAGTTCCTACACTCATTTGGTTTACAAACCCTAATGCTACTCAGTCTTCCGATTAAGGTCCGGTTATTAACATAGTTATCTATATTAGGTGCCGTTTGATTCCGAGATCTATAGCATTACTTGGTGGTTATCTTTAGACAACTGAGCAATCTCAAGTGAGTACATAGACCCCTCTTTTACCGTTTTCCAAACTGTTTTGGGGTGGAACACATGTGCCTACTTGTTACTTTCATGCTTTCCTGTTTTCACATCATATACCGGTTATGTTTGTTAGTACATTATAGTACATGATTTCATTACATTTCATGCTAGGTGTGCCCATTGTGTGCATTACTTAGTACATTGTTTTACATGACATTTCATGCTATGTATGCCCATTGTGTGCCTACTTAGTACATTGTTTTACATGACATTTCACGCTATGTATGTTCATTTGTTTACATACTTAGTGCATTGTTTTCATCACATGCTTACATTTTGTTATGACATTTGGTTTGTTTACATGGGACAATACATTCATTAACATTAGCTACGCCGTTCGTTAGTAGGTAGTGGTACCATAGGAATTGACAACTCCCGTTCCGGACATCCCAGGGAAAGGGGACAGAAAGGAATGACCGAATTCGATGATATATAAGACAGATAGACCTTTAATTTGTTTAAAGGGTTTATCACCACAGTCACAAGGCTTGGATGTATGCATATTCACAATACCGCATAAATGTTCATATTAAATATTTGCATGCATTTACACAAAACATAGCTTTGATTTAAACCAAGTTTTACTTCAATACTTTGTTTTTGTGCATATGGTTTAGTTGAGACATTTCACTTGCCATACATGACATTTTGACATAGACATTTGACATAGATATTTGACATAGACATTTCGGCATAGACATTTTAACATGATTGACATTTGATCATGCATTTCCCACAAAACATAACTTTGATTTAAACCAAGTTTTACTTCAATACTTTGTTTTTGTGTATATGGTTTAGTTGAGACCTTTCACTTGCCATACACGACATTTTGACATAGACATTTGACATGGATATTTGACATAGACATTTGACATGGATATTTGACATAGACATTTGACATGGATATTTGACATAGACATTTGACATGGATATTTGACATAGATATTTTGACATGATTTACATCTTGACATGAACATTTTACATTGTTTGGTTTGGTTTGATTAAGTGATTAAGTAACGATGCATGTGTAATATGATACAAGCATGGTGGATACGCCGCTGGTACTTCCTATATATAAGTGTTTGTATGGTATTACATGTTGTAACGTTATTTGAATCATTTCAGTTTGAGACATAGAACATTTTATACAAATAACATACTTTTCACAAGACATTGATTTATAAACAACTTATCTTATGCAAACATATTTTACTTGGTTATTCATTTAACCATACATTTATTTATACTTATCATCTGATCTTATCATTTTTCAAATGATTTAAAAGACAAAGCAAATAACAAGGTTCATGACTAAACATTTTCTCAAACATAAGTCATGAATCTTATTTTCACAAAACCTATGTATCTCACCGGCATTTTTATGCTGACGTACCATATTTTCACATGTGTTTTTCAGGAGCTATTGCATAAGATGATCAAGATACACATAGACAGACTTGGGCTTTAGTGACAATAAAAGATGCAAGACTGGTTAATTATGTTGTTTTTATTTGTTTGTTAAGACATTATAACACTTTTAATCAATAAAACGAAACTTCAATTGCCATGGATTTGAAACAATTAATTCTGTTACAACACGCCCCGATGTTTCCGCCGCGTTTTGTTGTTTTACGCGGTCGGGGTGTGACATTAATAACTATGCATCATTATGCAAAATGAATGATTCACTCAGTATTTCCCGCTGACAAAACCTTTTTAAAATATTTTTCAGGTAATTACAGTAGATTGAAGTAAGCGCTGGATACGGCACTGAAAGGCATCCAAGAAGTGGCTTATTTTATTAATTAAATTAAAATTTAGAAATATTGTTTTATGTAATTATCTTTATTAAAGCTACCATTGTAAAACATGGGTTTATCCCATCTATTTAATAAATAAAATCCGGTGTTTTCTAAACTCTGATATTTTTCCTAACTCACGGTCCTGATGAAATTTCCGCTGCAACGTTTTCAAAATAATCACCGCTACCACTGGGCTGTTCACGACTCCCGATTCCGTCCAGGGTGGGTCGGGGGCCGTGACAATACGTTTCGAGATAAAACGTTTTTGATGAATGAATGTTTGGAAGGAATTTGGATGGTACGGTGTTCCTGAGGAGAAACAGACCGTAAAGTTGGGACGGATGCCGGCCTGGTCTCAACGGAGGGGATCAGGGGATTCGTACAACATCGTGTATTAAATTGTCATATTAGTAGGATATATATATTGTACGTGAGGCAGACATCATATGGTTCATTGAGATAGGACTCTGCGCCCATGATGTCATTTAATCATTTAAGTAATGTATGCGAGGAATTGTTGGTAGATCTATCGGGTTGACAACCCCGTCGTGACCGGTCGCCCCGTGTCAATGTCAAACGACGAATTATTATTATGTTTATTGTCTAGCTTTGATTATCCCTGCATGGTTAATATATAGTTCGTATCGTCTAGCTAACATACGAGTCTGAAAATAGACGCTAGAATTTAATATACAAAACCTGGGCAGTACTGCAATCGTCGGAGTAATGAACCGATGGATGCCCATGGATTTTATTAAGGAAGTAAAATGGACTTTCTAAAAATTTCCTGAATTGTTTTTAAATAAACACCTAATTAGAAAGTTTTCCTTGAAATAAAATCTGTTAGTAAACAATTAAGTGAACCCACCTTCCTTTATGTTGACACTTGATTTTAACGTGTTCTAGAGGTACTTGAAATCGGCTTCGGGAAATCATGGCGTATCTTGTGTTTGATGGTGCATGTCGTTTCTGTTAAATATGTTGGACAACTTTTAAACTATCTGGGACTTTTGTAATAAGATCCGCGAGGATCAAAGACATTTTAACTATGTAGATGTGTCGTGACTTAAAACGTAATGTTTAATAACTTATGTTTAAAATTAACCAATATGTCCAACAATAAAGTGCATCGCTTGACAAGATATAAATGAGCACCAACTTCCGTCTCCAATACGTTTAAATATTCCGCTGCGACGTTTTTGGGGTGTGACATTGTAAAAACTAAAAGGTACACATTGTGGGGTAGCTAATGTATTTTCTTAACAATTCAAGGGAGTTAGTGAACTTGCTATCCAATTCCAATAAAATTGGTGACGATGATACGAGGATAGACAAACAACGTTTAATGATTGAAGGAAAATTAATTCACCTAGAATAGTGGCGGAACTAGCCCACTAAATTAAGGGTATCCCAAAAAATCTTTTTACCGTGCAATCATACAATATTAGAAACACGACAGTAAATAAATAAAGTAAAGCAAATATCTAATAGATTTGTCCTCTTCTTTTTTTCATGGTTTGAAATCGCTCCATCACATCGTCGTCATGAAAAAATCATTTTCAACTCCACAAACGATGGCATTGTTCAAATGGATTACTTTATTATTTGGACTTTATTAGTTATTACAATTTGGGTTTAATTATCATAAAACTAATTATTTGGCTTAGTTAATAAAGGTTTTGGGTTTAATGAATAATATCAAGTTTCATAATCTTCTCTGACAAGTATCCTCGTATATGTTTAGGTGCATAAAACCGGAAAAAAAATTACACTACGAATGCGAATACGGGGTTGAGCCGTAGTCCGTGCTACGACTAAGTGTACATTGGATCCACCCCTGGCCTAGAAGTAGGTCAACTTAGAAGGGTGTGAAGGTCGTAACACCTGAGGCTAGTGGGTGTGGTAGCGGGGTGGCAGGCGACCCCGACAGGACCCCCTCCTCCACCCTTTCTTCAGTGCCCTCTGGGAAATTTCCCCGGTCCTCCCAATGTTTTTTTTTTTTTTTTGATTTTCAAAAATCCAACCGTTGATATAAGGACTGGTTTAATAAAAAAATCATTTTTTTAAAATTTTCAAACCTATATATACCTACACCCTTATATCAAAAACTCATAACCCTCTCCATCTTTCAATCCTCTCCTTCATATTTATATACAATCCTCTCCTATTTTTTATACAATCTTTTCCTTCAAATTTTTTCTATAATCTTGTTAAAATTATGTGACTAGTCATGAGTTCATCATCAAAGGAAAACGTTGTAAACTTTTTTTGTTAACGCGATGACTGAGACGGCAAAAATTATCATGGGGATGGAAGAAGACGGCGAAGACGAAGGAACTTCCGAACCAAAAACAAGGAGCGCTGCGCTAGATAGAGATCATGATGGTATATTAATTGTTTACATTCTATTTTTATAAAATAAATGTTATTATTTTTGTTACTTATTTTTTAAATTATTTACTAAAATTTATTAAATTTATTTTTCAAACTTTATTAAAGGTGCACATTATCGTTTGGTGGGTGACTATTTTGCTGAAAACTGTGTATACACTGGCGAACAATTTAGGCGTCGGTTTCGAATGAGTTACAGATTGTTCCTACGTATTGCCAATGATGTGGATAATTATGACGAGTTTTTCACATTACGATATGATGCTAGAGGGAAAAAAGGTTTTACTACATTACAAAAATACACTTCTGCACTTCCTCAAATGGCGTACGAAACTACGAGTGATTCATAGCATGAATATTTAAGAATGTCTTCTAAAATGGGTCAGGAGTGTTTGTATGAAATTTTCAAAGATATTGTGAAGCTATATAGCAAGTGTATTTGCGTAGTCCAACGAAGGACATCGAAAAACTTTATTCATACCATGAAAAGAGACATGGATTTCCTAGCATGCTAGTAATTATCGATTGTACGCATTGGTCATTGTGTAATTGCCCTAATGCATGGCGAGGTCAATATATGTGTGGTGATCAAGGACACCCCTTAATAATACTAGAAGTCGTTTGCTCACAAGATCTATAGGTTTGGCATGTCTTTTATGCTCAATATGATCCAAATGACATTGATGAGAATGCTGTTTGGTGTGTTAAAATCACGATAACATATAATACAAAACCTAGCACGTGCATGGGATACAAAAAGATTGAGCCAAACGGGTTTTTACCGGTAATTTCACCGTCATGCCTACGGACGGGTGGGTTACCGGGTTTTCCCCGGAATTGGTGGTGGGCTTGGGTTACTCTTGGAGTACTCCGTTTGTCCAGTGCGTGTCCCGAGAGTGCTCGGGATTGATTATGTTAATCGTTCAAAAAAAAGAAGATAGGGTGTAAGGGTGTTTCTCACATTGGGAGTGATAAACTCTTCACTTATCCAATCATCTCATACCATGTCAATTCCCTTCTTCATTCACTATTTTGCACCCATACGTAAGAGATGTTTCACTTAAATAGTTTTTTCTTAAAAAGAAAAAAAAAAAAAAGATAAAAGTATGATTGGTTAAAAGAGAGTATGATTGGTTAAAAGAGAGTGTGACCTATCGTTAACCTCCTCTCTCCTCTCACTCCACGCGGTGAGTAGTCCCCGAGTTTAAAGGTTTACTGCTCCCCTCACCGAATACGCCCCCGATCACCCTTATCTTATTTTCGATAATACATTAACAAAAACATAAAGAGTGAGAATCAAATACAACCAAACCAATGGATATGGGAACCGGTGATGCCTTGCTGTCAGTGATACCAGCATCCTTTGCGTCGGGAATCATGGGACTGGTTCCTACTCGGGTCTTGTGTCTTGCCACCTCATCTTTGTGTGGGACCAACTTAGCTAGTCACAGTTAGGTTTTGGAGGAGCCAACGCATTCTATATAAACTTATATCACAAAATAATTAATAGATTATTAATTGTTAGAACTTCTAACATATATTCCCTTTAAACCTACATCTAAATTTGTACTAATGTTTACTATGGGACTAGAAGCTTCAAGCACTTTAAAGAGGAACACATCTATTACAAACCGTGATATATACCACTAAGCTAAAAGGTTTAATGATTCGGTATGTTAGCCATTCTATCAAATTAAAAAAATATTAGAGTTTTTTGAGAAACAAGGATTCACCAAAATATTTTGTTTGGTTTCTAAGGTTAAAGGGTGTGGAGGTCATTGTTGGAATATGATTTGTCACATAGGAACGTGAATGGAATGATACATCATCCATTTGGATGATGGATTAGAGGTGGGTGATATTGGACTGACATGAAGGGTCATGATGGTCATGAGGGTCATGACCACACCCTATAGCCTAAAGAAAACATTCCAAACCAATAACTTTATCCGTAGGTTTTTTAGAGTAGTGGCTAATCCATAAACTTTTGGTAGAGGGGATGGAAATTGGTTAGGCTAAAGGGTGTAGTTTGCTTAGTCCTTTGGGAGACTACCCGTCACGTAGGTGCCACATCACTATTGAATTGAAGGAGGGCCATCCTTTTGGAGACTACCCAAGGTGTGGAGGATAAACCATTCCCTTATTTTTTACATATAAAACTAGCTGAGGCACTCACTTTATCACAAAACAATACACACAATTAATGGGGGGGTCCCACCTTTTGGATCGTCTCAAACGTCCTGGAACCGCCGGAAGCGACGTGACGAGCCCTAAGGGGGCGGTGTGAGACGTGGTGGACGAGCCGGAGACGGGGATGGACGACCCCACACCCTTCCGTCTTAGGCTAAATTAAAACGGATTGATTAACAAACAACAAATTATGAAAAGTGAAATAAAAATAAAGTTTGTATAGATATTTTATATATGGTAAAGAGTTGAAAAAAAATTTGTGTAGATATTTTATATATGGTAAAGAGTTGGATTTAAACAAGTTAAACAGAAACACGTTAAATAACACAAACAAATAAACCATATCAACTATTAAAATTATTTTAAATGTAACTATTATAATTATTTTAAATGTATGAAAATGAGGGTTTAGCAATAGAAAATTTGTGGATGAGTTTTTAAATTACCAACGAATATATGTAGCTAAAAGTTCAGCTTCATTTTTTCGTTACTGCCTCTTATCAGCTTCTTGTTTTTGCGAATTAATGTTTTTTTTTTTTGAATAGAAAAGTTTACTTTTGTCTACTTTAAATGATTTAAATTACTCTCTTCATCAAGTTTAAACCTAAGACATCCCATGGAAGAGACATGTATCTTTATCAAGTGGAATAGACCCCTGATTAGTAGTACACCAATGTTCGTTCTACCCTTTTACCTATGTGTAATAAACAATATATTTATTAAAACAGAATGTGATCTGCCAAAACTTAATATGATACGTTATAACCTATACAAACCCATTATAACCAATTGCAAGTCAATACGACTAATAATGTGATAGGTATGTTTTGTAAATGATAGTTTTTAATTCATTTGATATGACCGTTTGTAAATTAATTTGCACTACTACAAACTAATCGAATTTGGGTAGTGTAACCAGGTTTTTGGGTGGCTTTCAACTGAAACAATTTTAACACAGCTTCAAGTTTTGAAATCGTATTATTGAAATTGTCCTAGGAAATCTCTAAATCATTAAACGTGTTATCTAAATTGTTATCATTTAAAGTGTCCTCATTTGAATTTGTATTATTGAAATTGTCCTAGGAAATTTTCATATGCCTTCTTGTCTAAATTAACCAATGTCGTGGCACCGTCAATCCGTGATTCCCCATGCACTAACCAACAAGTGTGACTAGGCATAAAACCATTTACAATCAAATGAACATTCTATATCTCTAAAATTTTCATATCTTTAAAAGGTTTTACAAGTCATACAAGGACACCAAATCCATTTAGAGCCAACATTTCTTCGATTAGATTCACCAACTTTAAGAAAAGTAGAAACACTTTTCTTATATATTTAGAAGGACGCACACTTTTGTACATCCAATATTCTCTACCTTCTATCTGAAAATTACAATACTCAAATGAGTGATATGCAATTTATGTACAAGTTGTTAATAGGTACTCTAAGGCGGTGGATCATAACCCACTTTTTAAATATTCTATCTCATATGTATACATTTTAACAGGTCAACTATTTAGAAAAAATGGGCAGCGTTTCTCCATAACTCCCCAAGTAAGTATGCAGATAAACCGCAAACCCGAAGGGGTAGGGAAAACAACTGCTGATTTTTTTCTTAAATAGTCAACATGTTCAAATAAACACACGTCCTAATGAGATATAATACTCAAAAAGCAATCCCTACGAGGACAATTTTGGACAGCTATACCTAAAGAGTTATCTTCAATGCATATGTATCCATATATACACACTCGCACACACATACATACATACATACATACATACATACATACATACATACATACATACATACATACATACATACATACATACATACATACATACATACATACATACATACATACATACATACATACATACATACATACATGTGTGTTTATATGTTCCTCTCAATCACCTATCACTGAGAACATATATCCAGAAGTGACTTGGTCAAGTCCTGAACTCATTGCAAGTTTTTCAAGTGAAGTAGCCACTACAACTATAGGGACCACTGTTTCATAGCTGGACAGTGGTTACATAGCTAAGAATTCCTTGAAGGCAACAACTGTTGAGTCTACAATAGTACACTCATTTACAGTTGGAAGTCCCCAAAACCAATAACAAGTGGCATTTAGTTCAAAACCAAATACAACTACCTCTGGTAGGAATTCTGATGATCCTATTAACTTAGGTGATGGATTAAGATACCAAGAATTGATAGAGAGAGTCATCAAAATGGAGTCTACAATTGATGAAATCAAAGAGATGATAAAAACTTTGGTACAAAACTCAAGAACTCCAGCAACAAATGCAGAGATTGCCAAAGAGATATAGACCCATGCACAAATGTAATTTCAATTCTAAAATCAATCTGCAGATGCCACCCACAACATGCATTAGGAGTTGATCAGGAATATTGTTAATGAATGGTACAAAGATAGCCAAGAAGAGATAGAGGCCATAAAAGATCTCCTTCTTCAATCAACAGGCACTGCACTAAAACCCAAGTATCCTGAAGATGATGCCCAAAAGGGAAAGAATGCAGAAGGCATGAGAAAACTACCTCCTTAGATCAAGAAAGCATAGAAATGGCCTGATCTATGTGCAGCTAAAAAGGCAAAGGAGGATGCCTTAGGAAAAAAAGAGGAGAGATACAAGAGAAGCAAAAGATGCTTTAGCGGTGTAGGAGAAGCTTGAAAAGCAAAGGGTTCTACAAAACTTGGGTTCTTCAACAGAGGTTCTCACAAGAAGACAGCCTACAAGACATGTAAAAAACACTGTTACATCAGTCTCTCAAACCTCTGCTACAACAACCATTGTTCCATCTATCGAAACCACTAGCATTATCCAAACCATTGCTCCTCCAATCCATGTTGGCATTACAAAAATGCAAATAGATGTTACATCTACAACATTACTTACAACCATCTCAGGACAAGTCAATCCTATTTCCGAAAAGGCCCATTCTAGTGTTCTCATCAAAATAAAACTACCTACACATACGCCATCACCACCACCTAAAGCACTTACACAAGGGGAAGGAAATTAAAATTTATCATTCAAGATGATGATGAAGAAACCTCACAAGCACCTACTATCAGAACCACACCATCATTTCAATTAACCACCACAACCACATCAACATCCATCCCCATATCACTTCCATTATCAATCTCATCAACCACCATAACCCTAATCACCTCTACTCACCTACTAGAGTTAAAATCTGTATCACAAGAAATACAGTCTTTCTACTCCTCAACAGATGCAAGTAAACTCACCATCCCACCTCTCCAAAACTTTACAAAGCCCACAAATGTTAAAGAATATTTGGAGCTAAAGCTAAAGCAACCTGAGAAAATAGTTGCAGAGAGAAGCAAAGGATGTGACAACTGTCAAATTTGCATGCATCTGTACAATTAATTAACTATGATTAGTGCCTAATGACTGTGCTGATTTGCGTTCTGATTTCTGCACCATATTTACGTGTGCATCACATTTCATGCTGTCACATCATTTTTACATACAAACTTTAGTGATTAAACGATGCACAAAGCACAGCTAGCACAGTTAGCGGATAACTCAGAAAATGCTAACGATGTTCGGTACATAGACAGACAGTGTTTTGAGACCCAGTATGGGCCAAAGACAAGGTACTACATTAGCATGGTGTGTAGGGAAGTAAGGACCATAAAACTGCGTCACTAGGTGATAGTTTAAGTGCCGGAAAGTGCCTAAAACTTACCTAAAGTGCAGAATTCTGCAGAAAATTCAGCAATTCAGCATTTAAATACAATAATATTATGCAGAAACATGACTTAATGGTCCTGAATACTTTCCTAAGTCTCAGGAATTAAAAGTGTCACAAAAGGGTACATAACGAACACTAAACGGTATAGTTTAGCACTTTAACGAACCAGTATCTAACCGAACAACCGGACATTACCCGGATCACCAAGATATTGCTAGAAGCATTGTTTTATTATTTTTGAACTAGTTATGATCCCCGAACACCCAAACACACTATATAATGCATCATACACTTGAAACACTAGATATTACACTTAACCTCCAACTATTATCTAAGTTACCATTCAAAGTTACACATAACCCCCCCCCCTTTTCATACTTACGGTTATGGGGATGACCCCACCTCAAACTTACAAGATTTCTTTTCTTAATCCTACAAGATATTGTGATCTCCTTTGATTTCATTAGATCTTATAAGATCTATGGAAGATTATGTTGTGCACTATAAGTAAACCATCTCCATCATCATCTTTCACACACTAGCACACACTTCATCTCTCTCCTTCTCCTCCCTCTCATCTCGGCCGAATACCCTCACCACCACCACCATTGTTTTCATTTAAAGTTCACGCAATCCAAGCTCATTTCAAGATGTTAGAAGGTGATTAAGGAAGCTTGAAGCTTGTGGAACTTGAAGGATCTCTATTGCTTGCTTTTATCCACCATTTTCATCATCTTCTTCATCAAGTGTTCTTCCCTAGCTTAGAGCTAGTAGTAAGACTCTCACAACCCCTTGATGCTTCTAATTTTGATTTGTTAAAAGATGTAACATGTTTTTTTTTTGGGTAAAGGGTTACCCTAGGTGAATTTTATAAATAACTCAAAAATAATACAAGGGCATGCCTGAATGACACACCAACTAGGCAACACAACCGATGCCTAGGGAACAACGAAAGAAAACACACAACCCCAGTTATAGAAACCAATAAACACCAACAAAAAAAAAATAGCCAAACCAAAAAACTACCAAACAAAAAACTTAGACAACCCCACGAGCTAGTTTCTAACCCGGGTCCTTCACTTCTTCGTTTGTAGCGATCTCCCACTTCTTTAACATGTTATGAACTTTGGAATCCCCTCTAAACTCGAATCCCATTAGTCGAAGCCTGACCGTATTCTTGATTCTCCCAACCACCGAAGCAGTATTAGATTGAACATTAGAAAACAGGCAGTTGTTTCTCTCGAGCCATATAAAGTAAGTAGCCGCCGCAATGACTAAATTGCATATAATGTGCTCTGTTTTCTTGGATGAAGCATTCTGGCCCATCCAATCCATTATAGCTTGCCACGAGTCATCAACCTGATCCAACGACACCATCTGCTTGACTTCCTGCCATACTTTAGAAGCAAATGAACATGTTGTAAATCACAAGAACACTAAAAGACATAAACATGGATCTTGAACATAAAGATTAACATATGATGATTTAGTGGGTGAAATAATATTGTTTAGTGTATGTATATTACTTGTTTGTGGATTTCTTGAAATGATGATGTAAATCATCACATGGAACTTGCTAGAGTGTGATTAAACACATGATCTAGCAAGTGAGAGGATGATTATGTGACAACATAAGATAATCATCTTCTTGTGTAAACATGAACTTGATGAATAAAATGATTTCTTGACAATAATAAACAAAGTGAGTTGGCAGTCTTATGGATCCAAGATTTACAAATGATTTTCCAAGAAGAACCAAGTTCAAAATATGATTTTTAGTAGAACTAGACTATTACTTAAACGCACACTATTTTAGTGGAAAAACAAGTGTATAAACACTTATGAAACAAGAAGGTCTAATAAATAAACATTTTTGTAAAATGTGATTACAAGTTGTAAACACCTAGTTTCTTTAAGAATGAGATTTCTAAAGTAATAAACACACTTTAAAGGGTAACTAGACCTACTAAAAACATTACCAAGTTACTACAAGTTTTTGTGAAGGATCAAGTTCATGTTGTAGTGTAAATAACATTGTTCTTGCACTTGGTAAGAATAAGATTGTTTAGGGTGGATTGTTGATTAGTGTGTGTTGATTTTGAAAAGAAAATGATATGCTTTAATAGCATGGACACCTCCATTTTTAGGGGAAACTATGGCAAAATTTTCTAAAAATACAAACACTTAGAAAAATATTTGCTAAACAAGTATTTACAAGTGAGTTTTAACTATGGTTTTTAATACAAACGTTGCCATAGATTTTGTTACAAACATACAAGTATTGGAGGTTGGTTTTTGTAAATAAAAATAACTAAATATATATTTGGAGAATATATATTTAGAAGACACATTGTGTGTGATTATTTGTGAAATAGTTATATTATTTTAGGGTAAAATAATATAACCTAACAAAGTACCATGAAATTTACTATCCAAAATAATACCAAAAATGACAAGGAATAAACATATAAGTTACACACATAATATCGTGAAACCGGACACAAGAACATAACTTATAAAATATTCCAGAAAATACCGTTACATGTATATTTCTGGTAAATATTATTTTGGGTACAAGAAACGAAAATATGATTTTTGTAAATATTACAAAGTTGTTTCATATTTTTGGACAAGGAGGAATATATTATTTTTGGAAATAAAAATATATTTTCCTAGTATATTTAGAAGATATATGATTTTTGGGAAAAATATATGTATTTTCTGGACAATACATTATTTTTGGGACAAAATGAGTTTACAAATATATTTTCTAAAGTGAGACTTGGAAATATATTATTTCGGAAATTACAAATACAAAAATATGAATACACATGTATGAGATACCCCCATTCTTGGGAAGGAAATACGAATATAAATACTTGAGAAGTATCGTTACAAAATATTGTTTACACAATTATTCCAAAAATTCAATAAATGTAACTTAAGTTAAAATATTTATTATTTTAACAAATCATTATATAACTTGGAATAATGATGAAAATACTTGGAAACGTAACTCAAAGGCACTAATTAATACTAAGTCAAGGCACGACCGCTCGTCTAAAAAGACCATAGTACATTGTAGGTAGTCGTGTACACCAGAGGACACTTTGAGTTACAGGCGGATTCAAGGAACGCAAAACGGTGAGTTCATGTCCCCCTTTTCTCTAAACTGTTTTGTTTATTAACTTCGGGGGTGAAATACATGTTACAAATGATTACGTACAATACAACTGGTATGGTTAGCCTAGCAAAGAACCATAGATCATGTGAATGGGTAGGCGTATACTTGAGGCCATCAATCCTCTTGTAGGACCGAGGGGCATGAGTGATAGATCTATTTGGGTGTAGTGAGCCCCATCCATGAGTCCGCCGAATGGGCCATGAGGTGACTATGTCTTACAGCCGGAAGCCCGGTACAAAGTCTGCTAGGTTTGAGTCTTCCTGCACCATGTCACGTATATTAATGTATTAGCTACACATTAATTGATCTGTTTCCTTGTTACTTTCATACCGGGACTTATCAACTTACATACATACTTACAACGATTTCAAAGGTTTATACATACACTCAAACGAACACATGAACTCGCTAAACTTTTGTTGATGTTTTCAAACTACATGTATTTCAGGGAATTTGTAAGTGGATCTGGCGGGCGTTGGAAGTTTTTATGCTGTGTTAGAAATAAAGATGTCATCCATGGTCTTTGGGTTTGGTTAGTGTGTCTTATTCCTGGATGAGACACGTCTTTCAAACCTTGGTGTTATTCAATATCTTTGACGAGTCCTTAATGAACTCATGCACAATTTGTACGGTTTGTAAAACTTGAATTTGAAGTCTACGTTTTTAAAACAATGTTGTTATGTTTTGAACTTATTTAATGGATGACAAACTTATGGTTTTATCATATAGTTGATGTTATGATTGAATGCAATGATATTAAGAAAGTCACACCATAATCACGATTCCGCAAAAGTCAGGGTGTGACAGCTTGGTATCAGAGCCAGGTTCGTAGCGAACTAGGATTGTTTCTCGAGTCTAGACTACGATCATTAGGGCTCTCACGAAAACATTTTTACGAACATGTTTTCATTGCATACACGAAACGCCCAGATCCAGGAAATAAAAATTTTTACAAATAAAAGACACAAAATACATTTCAAGGAATTTATTTATATTGCAGTCTGAGAGACTGGGGAGTTGGTCTGAGAGACTAACTGGGTAATTCAGTCTGAGAGACTGGGGAGTTAGTCTGAGAGGCTAGCTGGGTAGTGCAGTCTGAGAGACTGGGGAGTTTGTTTGAGAGACTAACTGGGTAGTTCAGTCTTAGAGACTGAGTAGTCTAAGAGACTAGTTGGGGCAGTCCGAGAGACTAGGAGGTTTAGCCTGAGAGGCTGGGTAATTCAGTTTGGGAAACTGGGAGTTTAGTCTGAGAGACTAGGGAGTTCAGTCTGAGAGGCTGGGTAGTTAGTCTGAGAGACTAGTTGGGACAGTTTGAGAGACTGGGTGTTACAGTCTGAGAGACTGGGTGTTTCAGTCTGAGAGGCTGGGTGTTTCAGTCTGAGAGACTAGGTGGTTCAGTCTGAGAGGCTGGGTGTTTCAGTCTGAGAGACTGGGTGGTTCAGTCTGAGAGGTTGGGTGTTTCAGTCTGAGAGACTGGGTGGTTCAGTCTGAGAGGCTGGGTGTTTCAGTCTGAGAGACTGGGTGGTTCAGTCTGAGAGGCTGGGTGTTTTAGTTTGAGAGACTAGGTGGTTTAGTTTGAGAGGCTGGGTGTTTTAGTCTGGGAGACTGGGTGGGTTAGTCTGGGAGACTGGTTGGTTTAGTCTGGGAGACTGGGTGGTTAGTTTGGGAGACTAGGAAGGATAGGAAGTTTCATGAAGAATAATGTGAATACATGATTACATGATGAATTGTCTTTGCTTGCAATACACTAAGTGTTTGTAATTACTATGGATATACATGCTATGATTATTATGTACCGGCACACAGGTCACCTTCTTTAGAAAGCGAGTTATCAGACATTGATAACCCTACGGCCACCGCCACAGATAATGAGATTGCACCTGCGCTAGAGATATTTACGTCAGACACTAAGAGTGATCCCGATATGCTGACCGAGGACGAGGATGACTTTCAACCATCCGCGCTACTAGACTTTGGTAACGATTTACCCTTGCTGATTGCTTCCCTGACAAGGATCTTTTGTTATCCTAGTTTCAGTCCATGACCACCTCATCACTGGTCATCCCGATAGTGAGCACACCATGGCCCTGATCCTCGATAATGCGTCTCCCATGGACATTCCTTTCGAAGGTGGGCTACTCGACGAGTAGTTGATGATGACGTTGACATGTTTATTGATGGTCCTCCTGATGACGCCCCTGATAATGAAAAGTTAGACAAGAACGTTGTTACTAGTTTTACTTCTTGAGACCCCTGTTATCAAGCTATCCTCTGATCTAGTATACACTTGATTTCAGACTCCTTTGAGTCTGCGACATTTTCAGCTTTACAGACGATCAGGTGACCGCTTTTTGCTACTAATTTGGATGACGACACCGCTATGACTGCTGCACAATCACCTACTCGAGATCCCACACCTTCACACGACCTAGAGCCTGCTCCTGAGACAGCTCCAGTTCCTTTATGGACAGCCTAATGTTGCACCTGCTGATCCTGCGCCCTTACTTGATCATGACCCTATTTCTTTTGGTTTATCAAACATTGCACCCCTTATACCTGACCCAGTACCTGCAGCTGATGACCTTCTCTTTTGTTGGGACTTTTGTTCCTGCACCTGCACCCGCTGAGGTTGCTCCTTTGGAAACCGACGTCCATTGCGCCGACATGCCTACCGCTTTCTTTCAGGACATACCCGCACCCCTGAAAAGTACTCCAGGTCAGCACCCGCATGACGATCCTTTTGCTATAGCAGCACTTTCCCCGACCTCACAGGCCGCACCGTTGCTACTTTTACCTCTACACCGCTGGACGAACCATTTCGATGGTTCCTATCATACACTATGCTGATATTAGACCCTTACATTATGGAGGCTACACACAGGATGAATTGTTCCTATAACATCAGCTACAGTTTGAGGATATGAGTCGCAGAGTTTTGGAGCTTGAGCTGACACCACGTCCTCCACCCTGCCTATTGCCAGTATACTTTGATCATCCACATTTATCAAAGATCCCTTTTGCGCTCTCACATGCTGCTATTACACCTTTCCCAGGTTTTTGATGCTCGTTTCTTTACTGTCGAGCGGCAGATCAGTTAATTACTTTGACGTATATGCAAGCTCGAGGAGGCGTTCACGCATGTTAGCAGTTTACTTTTCTTTCCTCCTCCGCCTCAGTCACCGGTATAGTTGGTTTCGGGATTATGCGGATTGCATTACATTTAGGTAAAAACAACTATATGTACTCCCTGAACAAATGAGACCTTACCGAACCGATCTTCTTCTTAGAAGATGTCGATACAAGGGAACGTCGATACCAACAACCCTCTGCCGACGACAGCGGCATAATTACAAGAGCACATCTCACGGGCCATCGCACAGCACGAGGCCCTTCACTCCGAACACAGCGGAGTTACCTCAGGAAATAACCCACCCAACGGCTGCACCTACAAGCAATTCTTGAACTGCAAACCTCGAGAATTCGACGGCACTGGGGTGCCATATGTCACACCCCGACCACGTATAGCATACAAGACGTGGCGGAAACGTCGGGGAGTGTTGTAACAGAATTAATTGTTTCAAATCCATGGCAATTGAAGTTTCGTTTTATTAAACAAATATGAAAGATTACATTGTTTTATACAAGAACCAAAAAGTACATAACATAAAGTAGCTAGTTCTTGTCTCGTTTTAAGTCACTAAGGCACAGGTCCGCCTAAGTATGTCTTGATAAGTCCTATACATCACCACCTGAAAACACATGTGAAAATAGGTACGTCAGCATAAAAATGCCTGTGAGATACATAGGTTTTGTGAAAATAGGTTTCATGACTTATGTTTGAGAAAATGTTTAGTCATGAACCTTGTAATTTGCTTTGTCTTGTAAATCATTTGAAAAACGATAAGATCAGATGATATGTATAAACAAATGTCAGGTTAAATGAATAACCATGTAAAAATGTGTTTGTATAAGATAAGTTGTTTGTAAATCAATGTTTTGTGAAAAGTATGATATTTGTATAAAATGTTATATGTCTCAAACTGAAATGATTCAAATAACGCTACGACATGTAATACCATACAAACACTTATATATAGGAAGTACCAGCGGCGTATCCACCATGCTTGTATCATATTACACACGCATCGTTACTTAATCACTTAATCAAACCAAACCACCAAAGTAATGTTTAACAATTGTAGAAATGTTTATGTATGGTCAAATACGGTTCACACGGTTCATAAATACAAACGGTTCACAGATTCTAACGGTTCACAGATACAAACGGTTCACAGATACAAACGGTTCACATAGTCAAATGAGTACAACGGTTCACATAGTCAAATGATTACAACGGTTCAAAATGTAGTATAATGTGTTCATATGCTGGATGAGCATATGCAACAGAAAGGCAATGTAAAACAATGTACTAAGTATGCACACACAATGGGCATACATAGCATGTAATGTAAAACGATGTACTAAGTACACACACAATGGGCATACATAGCATGAAATGTAATGTAAAACGATGTACTAAGTAATGCACACAATGGGCACACCTAGCATGAAAATGTAATGAAATCATGTACTATAATGTACTAACGAACATAGCAGGTATATGATGTGAAAACAGGAAAGCACGAAAGTAACAAGTAGGCACATGTGTTCCACCCCAAAACAGTTTGGAAAACAGTAAAAGAGGGGTCTATGTACTCACTTGATATTGCTCAGTAGTCTTTGAGTAACAACCAAACAATGCTAGAGATCGCGGATATCAAACGGCACCTAATATAGGTAACTATGTTAATAACCGGACCTAAATCGGATGATTGGATAGAATGAGGGTTCGTAAACCAAACGAGTATAGAGACTCGTGTCATATGGTTTAACAAAGCCTACATACTAAATGAAACCTAACCTAAGTGCTTTCGACCCATTACGACCCGTTTAGGTAGCTTATGCTACTTTAACGCGTCGTTCGCGTGAAACGCGTTCGGACCGCCTAACTAGTCCTGTGATAAGTGTTATATGCCTAAACATGTTACAATAATCAGTTATGTGACAAAAGTTTAGGTTACATATGCTAAATTACCAATTATACATGAAAAGGGTATTCTGGTAATTTACCTAAGGCATATAAACTACCTATCATACAACTACTTAAACGATGTGACCATAGGGTATAACCTCGGAAGGTTATTCCCTATACACTATGGTCACCTAATGTATTTGGTCGGATCCTAATGATCGACCAAACTGGGTCGGGTTCGAAGGTATAAGCGATTTATCAGATCGCTTACCCTACGACCCTAGACAACGTGGTAATCAGTAGGCATAGTCCCAAGGGACTATAACCATCGTGATTACAATCACGTTGCGAAGTTCAAACGAACTTCGCATTGACCATAAGCTGGTCAACGCTGAAAGTCAAACAAAGTTTGACTTTCTGAATCAAAAAGCAATAAAATAATGAAAAGAACGAAAGAATACTTACGAAGGGTCCCCGAATGCTAATCTAGATCGAAATAACTCAGGTATGAAACAATGGTTTCAACTTAGAGTCTTTAAGATCAGATTCTAGTGGTTTTTAAGCAATGGGGGGTGGGGTATTTATAGTTTTCGATCCACCGTTAAGATCGTTTCATGGAAAACGTGCCTTAATCCTACCCGTACATGTGTTGCAAAGTTGTGGTAGCCTAAAATGATCCTTATCAGCTGATTAGGCAAGGTGTGAGCTTGTGGTTGTGGTTAAAACAGCTGGAACATGCTGACTGTTCGATCTAATCTGATCAGACATGCGTACGCGGCCCGCTTCAGGATGTGCAGAAACTCAGGTGGGCCGCCTGAGAGTTGCAGATCAGAAACAACTTTCTGTTTTGACAGTTTCAGTCCCTGCATGTGTTTAAGGCCATTTCCGACACTTCTAAGGCCCGTAAAGCTAACTTTAAGGCCCTAAAATGATGCCTAAAAATTGTGGACATGAAACATGTTCAAAAATATGTCTGATGTCAGTTCGTTTGGTCGTACGAACGCGATGTTCGCTTAATTACGACGGAATGCGCACAAGCGCGAAAAACGATCCAAATGACGCGACGAATGGATTTTTCTCATGCCAAACACTAAAATAAAATATTTTAGTGCTTACATAAATTTTTGGATGTCCGGATGTATTCAGAACGTAAGTTATGCGCGAAAATGCAAACTTGTGCACTTTTTGACGCTTTTAGTCCCTGAATGACCCAAAAGTTTATTTTAGCACACCAAACCCCTCAAAGCCTATTTCTAAGCTATGTAAAGGATATTTATGGTGTGTTTAACTTATGGTCATGTTCCGGAATGTCTGTTACAGTTCAAATTGGCATACTTTCGCAGTTTGTCAACTTTAGTCCCTGTAAGCGATTTAACTTGTTTTTGCAATACCAAAGCCTTCAAAACTTATTTCTAAGTTATTTAAAGGTTATTTAAGGTATGTTAAGTATATGTCACTATTCCGGAGTGTTCGTTGCATTAAACTGGTTATATTTACGCATCAGTGCGCGTATAACCTTCCAGAAAGCGATATAGAGTTTGAAATCGAACAAAAAATTGATATGTGTAAACGATACACATATTTTTACAAATCCCAAGTATGAAATACAATATTTCATTGGTTTGGCATTTGTTTGATGGTTGAAGTGACACAGGTGTCACAGTCTCCCCTACTTTAGGAAATTTCGTCCCGAAATTAATTCGTAGGAGTCTATTTGTGACTTTGTGTCAGATAACCACCAGAGATATGTAAAGCATAATCCTGTCATTTCCTTAACGGACATTCTTCAGAACGAAAATGAACAGACGAAGTCATTTTCCTCAACGAGTATTCTTCAGAAGCGGAAATGAAGGAATAAACAAACGGGGATTCATTTCCTTAACGGACAATCTTCAGAAACGAAAATGAACAAACGAAGTCATTTTCAACGGGTGCTTCCTCAGAAACGGAAATGAAAATGATAGACAAACGGATATTCATTTCCTCAACGGACAAATCTTCAGAAACGAAAATGAACAAAAGGAGTCATTTTCAACGGTTGCTTCCTCAGAAACGGAAATGAAAAAGGATAGTCAAACGGATATTCATTTCCTTAACGGAAAAATCTTTAGAAACGAAAATGATCAAACGGAGTCATTTTCAACGGTTGTTTCCTCAGGTTCGGAAATGAAAAAGGATTAAGCAACGGATATTCATTTCCTCAACAGATAATCTTCAGAAACGAAAATGAACTAACGGAGTCATTTTCAACGGTTGTTTCCTCAGGTTCGGAAATGAAGGATTAAATAAACGGATATTCATTTCCCTCGACGGATACTCTTCAGAACGAAAATGAACAAACGGAGTCATTTTCCTCAACGGGTATTCTTCAGAATTGGAAATGAAGGATAAACGGATATTCATTTCCTCAACGGATATTCTTCAGAAGTGAAAAATGAATAGCTAGTTCATTTTTCCTCAACGGATACTTCATCAGAATTGGAAATGAATAGGGTTAACTTCTAGGTACATGACAAAGCTCGCTGTGGTTTCTGTGCACTAAATTCCATAATTATGTATGCATCCATAATTACATAATTCCTTGCACAGTCCGCACAGTTTGTCTTGTAATGTTCATAAGCACATAATCACATAGTTGTTTAATTGTTATTATCTTGTTATTGATTGCTATTAACTTGGCACCTCGTACTTCGTTTCTCTTGGAAGAAACGGGTACTTAGGATTTTCGTGGAAAACGCAAGAGATCATACAATGGAAGAAATTTGGGGGTAGTCTGTTCTTCAAGGAATGCGGTTCCTTGATTGTCGGTATTGTAGGGGATATGTTGTTTATACATACAATCACATAAATACATTGCAATGTAAATAAAAGTTTTATTTATAAAAAATGATAACAACAACTGTTTCATGGATCGTGACAACAAAAGAAAATAATACATAAGACGTAATTATTTCTAAACGATGTTGTCTTCTGGTTGGTCATATGCTCATCCCTGCGCTGGATTTGCATTAGCAAGCCTTGGGCAATTCCTACGAAAATGGCCCATCTCGCCACAGTTGTAGCAAGATCCCGGTGGAAAATGAGCTTGAGCAGGATTGTTGCCAGCTTGATTTGGTGTAGCTGCGGTTGGGCAAACCCTAGCTGTATGACCTATAAGTCCGCAAACTTGGCATGTGCGGCACTTCACACCAGCATGATGATGTAGGCCACATTGGTTGCACAAGGGTGCAGTTCCGTTGTAGGGTTTCCTGGCAGGGGGTTGAGCTGATTGGTTGGGGACGGCTTGATCATTATGAGCGACCACAGCGTAGTTCTGAGAAGCTTTTCGCTTCTTTGACCTTTTAGGGGATCCAGTCTGTTCATCCATGATCTTTGATTCCTCGATTGGTTTCGATTCCTCGACCGGTTTCTTGTCACCTTTTCGGAAAAGTTTACCTTTCCTGATCTTTGATTCAGTCAAGGTTGCAGATAGCTCAATGGCCTGTCTCACTGTAGTAGGGTTGCTACCAGTCATAATGTCTTGTATTGAATCAGGGAGGCCATCAATGTACTTTTCGATTGCCTTATCCAAAGGCGTGACCATGTTTGGGCATAACAGACTTAACTCCTCATAACGGTCCGTGTAAGCTCGATGCTCACCGCTGTATTGCTCAAGATTGTCGAATTCCCTTTCCAAGGCCCTGATCTCGTGACGAGGACAGAATTCCTTCATCATAAGGGCCCTAAGTTCAGCCCATGTCTGTGCTAGAGCAACTTCTGCACCACGATCTCTCATAACCCCGTTCCACCACGTAAGGGCTCTTTTCTGGAACACACTCGAAGCAAACTTGACCTTGCGATTGTCAGGACACTGCACGTGGCGGAAAGTATTCTCAATGCTCTCGAACCATTGAAGAAGCCCAGTCGCTCCCTCAGAACCACTAAACTTGAGTGGTTTCGCCGAGTTAAAACTCTTGAAATTGCATGGACCATTGTTGTTGTTGTTGGCTTGATTCCATAGAGCAAAGGGGTTTGGGAATTGAGCAGCCATTTGCTGCGCAATGATTTCTGCCAGTTCGGCAGTCGCTATCTGGCTTTCGCGTCGAGGAGGCATTCTAAAAGAGGAAACATGAAAAGAAACGAGTGAGAGAATTAGACGAAAAGAATGAGATGAAACAAATCTGATGAAAGCAAGGATAGTGGTCATTTGTTTGTTACTACCAAGCAACAAACGACACACAGTGACTAATCAAAGTAAATGGGTCAAAAATAATGTATCGCGAAGACATGCTCGCCTATAAGTGAACACTCATCCCAAGAATTCCCAGGTAAGCACAACTGGTCTCGCGTCTGATGAGATGTATACGAAGTGCTTGCCTAGACAGAAAACCCAGAATACAGGCATTCACCCTTCCAGTTTGCACGTGTTCACATTATTTAAAACCCAAAACCTTGACGAGATTTTGAAATTTCAAAGGGGTTCAAAACCATATAACAGAGGGTTCAAAACCTAGTAATAAATCATCCTAGAACAGATGATTAGTTTTCAAAGCGGTTTTGAAATTTATGTTCTTGTTGTGGTCGTCGCCTAAGGATAGGTGACGGTATTGTTTTATGACTAAACGCAAGTAAACTCGCGTTAGGGTCCTAAGAAGGTTATAGACTAGGTCAAAGCATTACTAATAACCTAATTCCCTATAACCATTGGCTCTGATACCATCTTTTCTGTCACACCCCGACCACGTATAGCATACAAGACGTGGCGGAAACGTCGGGGAGTGTTGTAACAGAATTAATTGTTTCAAATCCATGGCAATTGAAGTTTCGTTTTATTAAACAAATATGAAAGATTACATTGTTTTATACAAGAACCAAAAAGTACATAACATAAAGTAGCTAGTTCTTGTCTCGTATTAAGTCACTAAGGCACAGGTCCGCCTAAGTATGTCTTGATAAGTCCTATACATCATCACCTGAAAACACATGTGAAAATAGGTACGTCAGCATAAAAATGCCTGTGAGATACATAGGTTTTGTGAAAATAGGTTTCATGACTTATGTTTGAGAAAATGTTTAGTCATGAACCTTGTAATTTGCTTTGTCTTGTAAATCATTTGAAAAACGATAAGATCAGATGATATGTATAAATAAATGTCAGGTTAAATGAATAACCATGTAAAAATGTGTTTGTATAAGATAAGTTGTTTGTAAATCAATGTTTTGTGAAAAGTATGATATTTGTATAAAATGTTATATGTCTCAAACTGAAATGATTCAAATAACGCTACGACATGTAATACCATACAAACACTTATATATAGGAAGTACCAGCGGCGTATCCACCATGCTTGTATCATATTACACACGCATCATTACTTAATCACTTAATCAAACCAAACCACCAAAGTAATGTTTAACAATTGTAGAAATGTTTATGTATGGTCAAATACGGTTCACACGGTTCATAGATACAAACGGTTCACAGATTCTAACGGTTCACTGATACAAACGGTTCACATAGTCAAATGATTACAACGGTTCACATAGTTAAATGATTACAACGGTTCAAAGTGTAGTATAATGTGTTCATATGCTGGATGAGCATATGCAACAGAAAGGCAATGTAAAACAATGTACTAAGTATGCACACACAATGGGCATACATAGCATGTAATGTAAAACGATGTACTAAGTACACACACAATGGGCATACATAGCATGAAATGTAATGTAAAACGATGTACTAAGTAATGCACACAATGGGCACACCTAGCATGAAAATGTAATGAAATCATGTACTATAATGTACTAATGAACATAGCAGGTATATGATGTGAAAACAGGAAAGCACGAAAGTAACAAGTAGGCACATGTGTTCCACCCCAAAACAGTTTGGAAAACAGTAAAAGAGGGGTCTATGTACTCACTTGATATTGCTCAGTAGTCTTTGAGTAACAACCAAACAATGCTAGAGATCGCGGATATCAAACGGCACCTAATATAGGTAACTATGTTAATAACCGGACCTAAATCGGATGATTGGATAGAATGAGGGTTCGTAAACCAAACGAGTATAGAGACTCGTGTCATATTGTTTAACAAAGCCTACATACTAAATGAAACCTAACCTAAGTGCTTTCGACCCATTACGACCCGTTTAGGTAGCTTATGCTACTTTAACGCGTCGTTCGCGTGAAACGCGTTCGGACCGCCTAACTAGTCCTATGATAAGTGTTATATGCCTAAACATGTTACATAATCAGTTATGTGACAAAAGTTTAGGTTACATATGCTAAATTACCAATTATACATGAAAAGGGTATTCTGGTAATTTACCTAAGGCATATAAACTACCTATCATACAACTACTTAAACGATGTGACCATAGGGTATAACCTCGGAAGGTTATTCCCTATACACTATGGTCACCTAATGTATTTGGTCGGATCCTAATGATCGACCAAACTGGGTCGGGTTCGAAGGTATAAGCGATTTATCAGATCGCTTACCCTACGACCCTAGACAACGTGGTAATCAGTAGGCATAGTCCCAAGGGACTATAACCATCGTGATTACAATCACGTTGCGAAGTTCAAACGAACTTTGCATTGACCATAAGCTGGTCAACGCTGAAAGTCAAACAAAGTTTGACTTTCTGACTCGAAAAGCAATAAAATAATGAAAAGAACGAAAGAATACTTACGAAGGGTCCCCGAATGCTAATCTAGATCGAAATAACTCAGGTATGAAACAATGGTTTCAACTTAGAGTCTTTAAGATCAGATTCTAGTGGTTTTTAAGCAATGGGGGGTGGGGTATTTATAGTTTTCGGTCCACCGTTAAGATCGTTTCATGGAAAACGTGCCTTAATCCTACCCGTACATGTGTTGCAAAGTTGTGGTAGCCTAAAATGATCCTTATCAGCTGATTAGGCAAGTTGTGAGCTTGTGGTTGTGGTTAAAACAGCTGGAACATGCTGACTGTTCGATCTAATCTGATCAGACATGCGTACGCGGCCCGCTTCAGGATGTGCAGAAACTCAGGCGGGCCGCCTGAGAGTTGCAGATCAGAAACAACTTTCTGTTTTGACAGTTTCAGTCCCTGCACGTGTTTAAGGCCATTTCCGACACTTCTAAGGTCCGTAAAGCTAACTTTAAGGCCCTAAAATGATGCCTAAACATTGTGGACATGAAACATGTTCAAAAATATGTCTGATGTCAGTTCGTTTGGTCGTACGAACGCGATGTTCGCTTAATTACGACGGAATGCGCACAAGCGCGAAAAACGATCCAAATGACGCGACGAATGGATTTTTCTCATGCCAAACACTAAAATAAAATATTTTAGTGCTTACATAAATTTTTGGATGTCCGGATGTATTCAGAACGTAAGTTATGCGCGAAAAGGCAAACTTGTGCACTTTTTGACGCTTTTAGTCCCTGAATGACCCAAAAGTTTATTTTAGCACACCAAACCCCTCAAAGCCTATTTCTAAGCTATGTAAAGGATATTTATGGTGTGTTTAACTTATGGTCATGTTCCAGAATGTCTGTTACAGTTCAAATTGGCATACTTTCGCAGTTTGTCAACTTTAGTCCCTGTAAGCGATTTAACTTGTTTTTGCAATACCAAAGCCTTCAAAACTTATTTCTAAGTTATTTAAAGGTTATTTAAGGTATGTTAAGTATATGTCACTATTCCGGAGTGTTCGTTGCATTAAACTGGTTATATTTACGCATCAGTGCGCGTATAACCTTCCAGAAAGCGATATAGAGTTTGAAATCGAACAAAAAATTGATATGTGTAAACGATACACATATTTTTACAAATACCAAGTATGAAATACAATATTTCATTGGTTTGGCATTTGTTTGATGGTTGAAGTGACACAGTTGTCACACCATAGCTTTTGTGCGTTGGATTGAGAAGACGGATTATGTTTTATGATTAAGTGAATGCGCCCCAGAACATCAGGTCACATACATAGCTAGACTATTTATAGATGGGGCTCTGTCATGGTGGAACCTTCAGGTTCAGACAATGGGCGAGACTGCTGCGTATGCTTTGACGTGGGACGAACTGAAAGAACTGATGTGTAAGAGATATTGCTCGAGGGCGGAAGTCCAGAAGTTGGAGACTGAACTGTGGAACTTGAAAATGGAAGGTTCCAAGATAACTGAGTATGTACAGAGATTTCACGATTTATCACAAGTTACTTCGCGTCTGGTGGAACCAGAGTTTAAGAGAATCGAACGCTTCATTGGGGGATTGGCACCTCAGATTCTAAGCCTGGTGACAACATCGAAACCCTCGATGATCACCGATGCTATCTACTTAAGTGTGGCGCTCACTGAAGAAGCGGATAGTCTAGGGAAATTTTCCACTTCGGTAGAGAAAGAGGAGACTCCTGTAGAGCCAATTGGAGATAACAAGAGAAAGTTCGCAAACTTCAAAAAGGGTACTCGGGTGAATAGCAAGAGCAAGGCCAAAAAGGGAAAAGACTACATAGGTATCCTACCTAAGTGCGACAATTGTCTACGTTACCATGTCGGGCGATGTAAATATGGAAAATATGATAACTGTGGCAAGAGGGGGTATCCCAAGGAGAGTTATAGGCAAGGTACTGAACCTAGAAATGGAGGCCAGGATGGTAGCAAGAATCACAGAGGAAACAACGACAACGACAACTATCAGGGAAGGATGAGTGACAAACAAAAACGTGCTCAAGGTTGTCTTAACTGTGGGAGTAAAAAGCATTTCAGAAAATACTGCCCTAAGAAGAATCAGGCACAAGGATGAAAGCTCAATAGCGGAGCTAGGGAAGCACGTCAGAATCCAAACAAGGTTATCCATACATTCTATATTAGTCAACATTATGCATCTATGCTACTTGATATTATTTCAAATTTTAGCTTCGCATCCCTAGAGTTTGAGAGTATACTTGGTTTAGTATCAAGTAAGTTAGATAACCCGTGCTAGCTAAAAGAAACTTCGACGACGTATTTGGAATGGATTAGTTGTTAAGCAATCGAGCGGAGATTGTTATCCGCATCTCGATGGCGAACGAAGAAAGGATTGTGACTCATGAAGCAGGATACGCCTCTACAAATTACTAATTGCTTGAAGGTACGAAAGTTGTTACATAAAGGATGTGTTGTTTTCTTGGCTCATGTCGTGGACAAGGGAGCCGAAGAACCAAAACTCGAAGATATCCCTGTGATAAGGAAATATCGTGAAGTCTTCCCCGAAAACTTTCCAGAATCATCTCCTCAACGACAAGTCGAATTTCGCATCGATTTGATTCCAGGCGACGCACCTGCAGTCAATGTACCTTAGTAACTTACACCTCCGGAGATGCAAGGATTGTCAGTGTAGCTTCAGTAGTTGATAGAGATGGAAGATAACAGACCAAGTTTCCCGCTTTGGGTTACCCCAGTTCTGCTAGTCAATAAGAAGGATGATAGCTTTCGTACGAACATCAACTGCCAGGAGCAGAACGAGCTAACCAACAAGAGTCGGTAACTCTTGCAGAGGGTTAACGAATTTTTAACTAACTGTGAGGATCCAACTACTATTACACGACTGATCGATGATTGAGTGTCAATAGCTGTGAATTCAGGAAGAAAGTATACCAAGGGAAATTGTGGGACAATAACTTGTTTTAAACGTACACAAAAATGGTGTTTCCTACACGATGCACAAAACAGTTTTACACGGAATACGAAACCTAGAGAATCTAGAAAACAGGTACTTAGGACCTTCGGGAACCCAGGACCAAACTCGTAAAGGTTGCTTAGGAACCACACATGTTAACTCAAGCAAACCCCACATATGCCATTTCAGTTAACCAAACATAAAGTACTTAAATTCTTTTGTTGAAATCTTCACTTTTGCTTCTAGTGAGTAGATGTTTGCATCTCTACTCCCCTTAATGGTAGTTGCATCGTGTTAAATTTCTTCGCTGAGAGCGAACACACATTTGCTTCGATACTTGGTCATTTCTTTATTTTAGCAAATACTCATTACTTCAGTACTCGGAAACTTATATGTCACACATGCACCATTTGCTACGCACGTGGTTTCGTTTCAAATAAACGCTTCATTGAAATTCAAATATTTCTTATTTATGATTTGAATGACCTACCTTATTATAATTGTTGGCTCTTTTGCTACCAAGTTAACACACTTTCTTGAAACTTCCCTTATTTCAAGTTACATCCATGGTTTATCTTTGTAACCAAGCCGAGATTCCCTTGTTGATACGTACGTTTATTGTCGGATTACGCTGAAACCAAGTTCAATTGCTTGAACTTATCCATTTCGCTTATTCAGTTGAAGACGCCATATGATGTATTGAGAGCATCACATTCAAATATTTTTGCAAAGGTTCTTTTGTTTCGAGTTGTAGTGGACTTGATTGGTCTACGACTCCACTAAATCGTTTGTTGGTTTCGATACCTTACGGTGGTACTATCACAAAATTGAAGCTTGCGCTAATTTGGGTACTCACTTCATACACGGATTTAATTGTTTATTCATTAACTTGCTCTAAAATCCGTCTTGTCTATCATAATTAAAGCGGTCTCAACACAGTTGTGTGTTAAGACAATGGTACCTAGATTCATTTCATATCATGGTGCACCTCCTAACGATTCTTTTGTTACAAATTGATCACCTTGCAGTATTTATTGCCTTCCGTCTTCAATCAGAAACATTAGTTCTTTGTTGTTCCATAATCGATTGAAAACTCCATAACATTGTGTAAACCAAATCCTCAGGTTATTTTAGTACACTTCCATTTGTTTACAAACACGGTGAACTTATTCAGTCACCACTATTATTGAATTATGTCATTACGACACCTTGTGGTGTCATTACAAACCTGTAGCTTATGCTAATCATGGTCAACCGTTTCACACGAAACTACACATACTTTTGTTTGACTTGTCATTTAAACATTTCTGATGCAACTACGAATTAAGACAATGATACGCCAAATTCGCTTGTATTTCATTCGGCATATTTTCAAAATTCAAGAATGTCAACACACTAAACCTTACCATTCATCTATTCGGAAGTTGACAGATCATTTCATGTTACTATCATATTTGAGTTGTTGATGAGTTCATATAGCGGATACTATGGTTTGTGAAAACTCGTTGGCATATTGTGACCAATTGTTTGAGAATCCATTGGTCGAGACTCCTTTGTTACATCCCTGTTAACTGAGTTACACTAGATTATACATCTATACATCTCGTGTCCTTTGACATCAAATGCTAGAACACATACCTTTTTAACCACTAGGTTCTTGTTGTTGAGATACATTCATGGATGCACCTGATGTGAATAAGATTTGATTCGGTTTTACGGTTATCTACCTCAGTACTATTCATATACATACACATATAATGTAACACTAAGGAGATAAGGTGGTACAAATTTCGAGGATGAAATTTTCTTAACAGGGGGAGAATGTGACAACTGTCAAATTTGCATGCATCTGTACAATTAATTAACTATGATTAGTGCCTAATGACTGTGCTGATTTACAATTTATAACTTGAATTGCGTTCTGATTTCTGCACCATATTTACATGTGCATCACATTTCATGCTGTCACATCATTTTTACATACAAACTTTAGTGACATAAACGATGCACAAAGCACAGCTAGCACAGTTAGCGGATAACTCAGAAAATACTGACGATGTTCGGTACATAGACAGACAGTGTTTTGAGACCCAGTATGGGCCAGAGACAAGGTACTACACTAGCATGGTGTGTAGGGAAGTAAGGACCATAAACTGCGTCACTAGGTGATAGTTTAAGTGCCGGAAAGTGCCTAAAACTTACCTAAAGTGCAGAATTCTGCAAAAAAATCAGCAATTCAGCATTTAAATACATTAATATTATGCAGAAACATGACTAAATGGTCCTGAATACTTTCCTAAGTGTCGGGAATTAAAAGTGTCACAAAAGGGTACATAACGAACACTAAACGGTATAGTTTAGCACTTTAGCGAACCAGTATCTAACCGAACAACCAGACATTACCCGGAACACCAAAATATTGCTAGAAGCATTGTTTTATTATTTTTGGATTGTTTTTCGCATTCGTTCGTGTTTCGTCGTAATTAACCAAACAACGCAACCGTACGACCAAACGAACCGACATCCGAGATATTTTTGAGCATGTTTCATGTTCCCTATACTTTAACTTCATTTTAGAGCCTTGAAATGGGATTAACGGGGCTTAAACGTGTCAAAAAATGCATCAAAAACCTTGTTTTGCACATTCAGGGACTAAAATTGACAATCTGCCATAGTTATCTTAGGAAGGGACCAATATTGAAAATCTAAATTCCAGCTTGTTCCAGCTGTTCCCCTCATTTGCACATGGTTTTAATGATACTAGGGGCTTGGTTTGGGGTACCCATGGTATTCTAAAACCATGGGCACACATGTAAGGTCCAGATCAAAGCTCGGTTTTCGATGAACGATCCTAACGGTCTTGGTTTTTCTATAAATACCCACCTTCCTCATTTGCATTCTTCACACCTTGATCTGATTGCTGTCTAAGTTGAAGTGCTTTCACTTCGTACCTGAGAATAATCGTGTCAAACTTCCGTTCTTGGACCTTTTGTAAGTCCTCTTTCGTTCTTTTTCGCGTGAAAGTCAAACTGTGTTTGACTTTCTGCTTTGACCAGTTTATGGTCAACATGAAGTTCGTTTGAACTTCATAACGTGAGCGTAATCACGATGGTTTTAGTCTCTTGTGACTATACCTACGGATTACCACGTTATCTAGGCATAGTGGCGAGTCGTAGTTTCGGCCAAAATGCGTATTCTTGCGTATTTTGTAACCAAACTACTTTTAGGTATCAAAACCGTTTGTTTTGATACCAAACCTGTTTTCAAACCTCGTTAAGCATGTTTTAACATGTTTAGCTCGTCACTTTAGGTTTAGTGCTTATGTAGGGTCGTAAGGTAAGCGGTCTAAACAACCGCTTATACTTTCGAACCCGACCTGTTTGGTCGATCTTTAGGATCCGACCAAACACATTAGGTGACCATAGTTTCATAGGGAATAAACTTCCAAGGTTATACCTTATGGTCACGTCGTTTAAGTAGTTGTATGATAGGTAGTTTATATGCCTTAGGTAAATGACCAAAATGCCCTTTTTACGCCAAAATTCATTTTAAGCATATGTAACATAATTTTTGATATCTAAACTGATTTGGCAACAATATTAGACATGTTAAGGCATATTTTACTTATCATAGGACTAGTTAGGTGGTCCAAACGCGTTTTACGCGAATGACGTGTTAAAGTGGCGTAAGCTACCTTAACGAGTCGTAATGGGTCGTAAGCACTTAGGTTAGGTTTCGTTTTAGAATGTAGGCATTGTTCAACCATATTACATGAGTCCCTACACTCATTTAGTTTACAAAACCTCATTTTATCCGATCCTCCGATTTAGGTCCGTTTATTTACATAGTTACCTATATTAGGTGCCGTTTGATTCCGTGATCCCTCTAGCTTTGCTTGGTTGTTATTCAAGACTTCTAAGCATCCTCAAGTGAGTATATAGACCCCTCTTTTACTGTTTTCCAAATGTTTTGGGGTGAAACACATGTGCCTACTTGTTATTTTCGTGCTTTCCATGTTTTCATATCATATACTTGTTATGTTCATTAGTACACTATTAGTACATGATTTCATTATGTTTTCCTATGTATGTTCACTTAACATGCTAGCACAATTGTTTTACGTTTTGAACCATTTGTAATCGTTAGATGTATATGAACCATTTGTAATCATTGGATGTATGTGAACCATTTGTAATCATTGGATGTATGAGAACCATTTGTAATCATTGGATGTATGTGAACCATTTGTAATCATTGGATGTATGTGAACCATTTGTAACCATTTGATGTATGTGAACCATTTGTAATCGTTGGATTTATGTGAACCATTTGTAACTGTCTGAGCCATTGGGTTAGGGAAGTGATTAGGTAACGGGGCGGGTGTAATGTGTTAAAAGCATGGTGGATACGCCGCTGGTACTTCCTATATATAAGTGCTTTTAACACATTATATATCGTTGCGTTATCTAGATCACTTGGGTAAACGATTTCGAAACAATGTCACACAAGGATGTTTTCTGAATAATATAAACCATACGAGTTTTATTATCGAGTTTTTATGAGATATTTTACAATTCGATTTAATAAAACAAATGTTTTGGAGTTAAGAATCATGGCTATGAGATTTTGCAAATTATAACCAACTTGATTTGAGTTGGTTAATTATGTCGTAATATTATACTTTTCAAAACAAGGTTTTTAAATAAGTATTGCAACATGTAAAACGAGCCATGAATCTGACACTCATATAAAACCTATGTACTCGCCGGCATTTTTATGCTGACGTATTTTCACGTGTGTTTCAGGTACCATAGTTGATGATGTTTGATGATGATTTTTGTGTACGCTCACATAGGAATGGACGAGGCCTTAGTGACTTAATAACAATGAAAGTTTATTTGTTCTTGTTTTGTTTCTAATTCCAATGTAATGTAACACGTTTAATTTAATAAAACGAAACTGTTTAATCCATGGTTGTGAAACAATGATTCTGTTACAACACTCCCCGATGTTTCCGCCACGTTTTGTTGTTTTACGTGGTCGGGGTGTGACACTGTGTGACTCGATATACCACCCATGGGGTATCTTTAATAGGCCCTGAAAGACCTCTTTAACAAGATTAACAAACCAACACATCATTTGTTAATCAGATAACAGTTTCTGTCGTTCCCTAAACTACCCACCAAATCCAGTGAATAGCCTAGTAACGGGATTTGTAAGATCCTATGGTACCATAACATACTACTGGTCAGCTTGATCATTGTTAATGAATATCATTCGAATGTCTTTCGACTAACGCCCTAAAAAGTTCGTTCACATTATTGAAATCATCGTGTTTTATATAAACCATAATCATTGTTTTGAAAACATGAAAAGCATTTAGCACATATGAGTCACCTCAAAACAGTTGAAAGCATAAAAGAGGGGAGCTATGTACTCACTTGAGATTGCAAGGTATCCTCGATTAGGTGAACTAACAAAGCTCGGGTAATCAAGGAATCAAGTGGCACCTTGTACGGAATCACTATGTTAATAATCAGGACCTAAATCGGGAGATCGGGTAGAATGAGGTCTTGTAAACCAAATGAGTGTTGGAACTCATATGATATGGTTTTACAAAGCCTACATTCTGATTTGAAACCTATCCTAAGTGCTTTTGACCCATTATGACCCGTTAAGGTAGTTTACGCTACTTTAACGCGTCATTTGCGCAAATGCGCATTTGGATGGACTAACTAGCCCTATGATAAGTATTATATGCCCTAACATGTTTGATAATGTTGCATAATGTGACAACCCGACTTTTTGAAGTCAAAGTAAAAGTCAAAGTCAAAGGAAGAAAATATTGCTAATTTCATCTGTCATTCTTTGCTTAATTATTGCTTCTACTCTTTGACTTGTTAATCGATACTTTAATTTATGTTACTTTAGTTGTATCATGTGGAGTAAATGCAATAATCGCTATTAATTGCTAATCTACTTATCGCTATCTCATCGCTATCGCATCGCAACTCGAATTACAGGTTCTGGATATTGTTTTACGTGTGTGTGTGCTATTATGTGTTATTTGTGCATGTTTATATTTGGCTGAGGTGAATCATCGCAAACGCAATAGCAACTTTATCACAATGCAATCTCATTGCGAACTCGAAGTTTAAGGTTTACTTTTGTGATTATTAGTAGTTATATTATTTGTGTAACTAGTGTGTAATACTATCGCATCGCTTACTCGCAACGCATTGCAACGATCAACGCACGAAACAAAAAGTCGGAAACGAACCCAATCGAACCATCCGATCGAAGGACCATTCGATCGAATGGTCATCCGCCCGGATGACCATCTGATCGGATGGCCATCCGATCGGAAGGCCCTCCGATCTGTCTCACTTACACCGCCTTTCTCCCTCTCTTGCCTATAAATAGCACCTGTCACTTTTCATGTGATGTGATAGCTCTCGTTCGACCAGTACGCTCTTGGCTTATTTTCTCTCGATTTCTAGCAATTCTTGTAAGTTTCTACCTCAAATCTTGTACTTCTATCATCTACACACACTTTCTCATCAATTTCACCAACAAATCTCCACTTTTCACCATGGAATCTATGGATTGGGGTTGTTCAAGGATGATGTCATAATGGAGTTCTTATGAAAATTGAAGTGTGATCTCATTCAACCAAGAACAACTCAGATCTAAGTGATTTCAACATGTTTAAACACTAATTTTGACATAATGTAAGCATTTTCCAACTGATTTCCACTTTTCTTCTAACCTTCTTCACTTTTACTTAAAACCGATAGAGTCTGAGCTCGTTCGGGCCTTCTACTCATTCTCTAGTGAAGTGCCGGTCTGAGAACTAAATCCTATCAACGAGATGGCCGACTTAACAGGTTGAACATGAAGTTCCATCAAGGACCGTTACTGATCGGACGGGGTGATTCCCACCCGATCGGATGACTTGAACTTGATGGGGTTTCCGTTGTTTGACACATTGTCATACCGTCTCAGTTTAATCGCGATACATCCTAAATTTAACTAATTTTGCAAAGTTTTACAAACGAACAGGTTCCCAAGCGGATTGCCGTCCGATCGGATTGCCATCCGATCGAACGACAATCCGAACGGATGACTTGTGATTTCTTTTCAACACTTAAACGTTTTCACAAAATTTAAAAGGATTTCAGTCTGAACGAAAGGCCATCCAATCGAACGGTCATCCGCCTGAATGACCATCCGGGCAGATGACCTAAAATTGTAGAAACACTTCTCGTTTTACAAAATGCTACAACGAAAACTTCAAAGTCACATCATACACAAACACATCCATCCCAAATGGATAACCCTCCGAGCGAATGGCCATCCGTCTGGATGACCATCCATCCGGAAGGTCATTCGATCGGATCACTATCCGTCACTCAGCTCACCCGACACTGTTTTATGCACCGTTCAACGCTTATACTGTCGTACCATGTTCAGGCTAATCACTCAGCGCTCCCTTCAATCCAAGACTGTGTTTATTCGTTAAACACGCTCTGTGAGTACACTCGATCCCTTTTTGCTTTAAGCACTTTTGGGTGTTATATACGTTACGTATATTAAAATCACAGTCGACACACAACGCAAATACTTTTATACGCTAACCGCTCTGCATTGTTATACATGTTATTCAATGAATGCTAGTATGTTATGTTTACAAAGTGATTTGTTGCCTGACACCTTAGCAACGATAGTACTATAGTTTGGACTCAGCACCTGTCATGGACAGGGGTTGTTAAGGGCTTTTCTTCACGTGTCACAGTGGTGATATGTGTTGCGCATTCTACAGTTGCAGTCATATCTGTGCATATTTCATTATCGATAACCTACCTGCTTCACATTATACGTGTTACATGCTGGTTATGCGTAAATCGCTTTCGCTACTAATATACTATTAAACTTGTATGCTCACCTTAACACTATGTATATTGACCTATTTTAACATATGTGAAGGTGTTTATGATGCTTTGCTATGATTGCTTTGTGGAAATCGAGCTAGGGGAGTCTAGAAACAAGCTAAATAATTTATGAGTTGTCGGAACAGTTTTTATTTGTCTTTGAGAACAATTTGTCTGTAATAACTGTGCTACTTTATATGTTACGGTATGGGACGTAATGCTTAAATATTTGGTAATCATAGTTGTTATGGAATCTCTTGGACAATCTGTTTCGCTCAGTGCCGCGCCCCGATGTTTCCGCCATCAGTTGGGGTCTGACAGATTGGTATCAGAGCCATAACTATAGGGAATTAGGCAAGACTCGACCTGGTCCGGGTCGATGTCTTAGAAATGACCTAGTCTATAGTCTAAGTACCACAGACCGACTATGCAAACCCGGTAGGGGTTTTGTACGAGCTTACTTGATATTCTCGCTCGAATTCGTTGAATACTACACTCTTACGCAAGCACCGCATACTACAACTTCGCGCAAAGTCAGCCTTTCCTAAGGCTGGCTACACACGCAAACAAATGATCTGGTTGAGATTAGGTGTGAAAACCGCAACTCTCGATCAAATCGCTCGTTCGACACGTATTTTTGCTATAAACATGAGAATTTGCGTTGAACCAGGAGTGAAATCCATACTTCGACGCGATTCTCCCTATCTATCTCGTGATTTTATCACACAAACAGGAATGAAGTTGTTAAGTTAAGGGTGAAACCTGAACCTTGATGACTCATTCCGCTCTCTAATTTGGTTTTACAAAACTCTCACCAAGATCTCGATGGGTTCCAATGACACGAGTCACGTGAATAACCCGAAAAGATGCGTGCCAATCACCGTATGCCGGTGAGAGAGCATAGTCTATAGGCCAAATCGCATACTCAAAGTCCTTGAGAACAGTCGAATCACTTTGGGTAGTAAAAGTCTAGCACACCCAAGACATTCCGATTTTCGATGATTCTTACGCCTTATCGCTTTTATATGTTTCGATTCTGGACTTGCAACCGCTGATTTCTCGATTTTATGTGGAAACTTTATGTGTCTTATGTGGTTTTCTTGATTATGTGCTTTGATCTTGGAGGTTTATACGTTTTTGCACCTCGCTTTATGGAACACATCGATCACGCACAGCTATTCACATCTCAAAACGCTAACAAATCACGCTATGTTACTTGCACTCGAAATTCTCGATCGCTTTACGCAGTTATGAAAGATAGGTGAATACGTGCAAAATACGTAGGTGAATACATGTATATGTGCTTACGTGGATTACGTGCTTTTGTGCTCTACCTGCTTATGTGTTTTTGTGCTTTCGTGCTACGTGCCTACATGATTTATGTGCCTCTGTGATTATATGACGTATGTACACATGTTCCTGAGCTTTATATATATATATATATATATATATAAAAGTAGCGCGTGGAGATATGCTAGGCTACATTAGATTTAATTGACCTATGTCTGAGTCCTATGGTGATGTCTGTTGCAGACAATGTCGTCATTCGGATCGCACACTTCTCGCGCTTCTCGCCGAAACAACGCTGACAAACGCATCGCTTCTCTAGTCACAAAGCAAATGGCTAAGGTCATTCTGCAAATCGTCAACGAACTTAATGAGAACGCTAGCAAGTCCTCCGAGGAATCTAGGACTGATTCGCTGAAAGCTACTTTTAGCTTCAAGCAGTTTAAGGCCTGCGGCCCCAAAGACTTCACTGGTGAAGATGGGCCTACTGCCATGTTTCAATGGTTCGATGCAATTGAAGTCACTCTGCGCCAAAGCGGCTGTCCTGATAATCTTCGCACTATTAACGCCACTGGTGTTTTCCAGTTCGTGGCTCTGGACTGGTGGACTGCCGAAATAAACAAGCGAGGAAATGATGTAGCCTGTGGGCTTACTTGGGAAGAGTTGAAGGAAATCAAGATGAAGGAATTCTGCCCTCCCCATGAGCTTCAGAAGCTGGAGGACGAGTTTTGGCATATCAAGCAAGAGGGTGGTGATAACACTGGTCTAACTGCCCACTTTAAGCCACTGAGTATCATATGCCCTGGCCAAGTCTCTACTCCCGATATCACCATTAATAAATACATCCATGCTTTACCGGATTGTGGGGCTGATTTCGTGCAAGCCGGCAAAATGACAACCGTTGAGGAAACCTTTCTGCTCGCTGCCGAGATCAATGATAAGCGAGTTCGGGCTGGTTACTTCGATATGGCCACCAAGAGTCTTCACCAAGTCACCGCTGCTCCCACCGCTGAAACCGCCGCACCGCAAGCTTCCAAGTCTTCACGCTGAAAGCGCAAGAACAACAACAACAAGAACTATGCAGTCACAACCGCTCCTCTCAATGTTGTTCCTGTCCAACAGCATAACCAGAACTGCCAGGTAGCAGCACCGGTGACCAATGCACCGCCAGCTAAGCGTGCATATACTAGTCCTCACCCATTGTGCCCTACCTGTACTTACCATCATCTTGTTTGGATTGCTTGTCGATTTTGTGTTCATTGCAACCTCTACGGCCACTTCACTGCAAACTGCCGTACTGGTCCCCATCAAGCTCAAGTTCAAGCTCCTGCTCTACCAGCTCCTCACGGATAACAAGTAGCTCCTGCTCCCACTGCCCATGCAAGAGCTTGCTATGCATGTGGTGATCCCAACCACTTCGCAAACGTCTTCCCAAACAGAGTGGTGAAGCAAGAGCCACAGCAGCAGCAGCAGCCAGTGCAACAACAACATCAACAGCAGCAGCAGCAGCCAGCTCAGCAAGCAGCCCGCGAGCGAGTCTTCAACATCAACGCCCGTCAAGCTCAGGCAGACGACAACATGGTTAATGGTACGTTTCTCGTAAATGGTATATATGCTTCGTGTTTGTTTGATACTGGAGCCGATAACTGTTTTGTATCGTTCGAATTCGAAAGGCTCCTAAACCGTAAACACGTTAATCTCCCATCAACAATCGACGTAGAAGTTGCCACTGGAAGAACCGTCACTATTAGTTCTGTTCTACATGACTGTACTCTTGAGCTCAACAGTAACATTTTCCCAATCAACCTTATCCTAATTCAACTTGGTAGCTTTGATGTCATAGTAGGCATGGATTTCCAACTGGAGAATCACGCTGAAATTGTTTGTTTCGATAAAATGATTCGTTTCTCTCTCACAAACGGCGACCAATTGTGTGTTTATGGCGAAGTTGCTTCGAAGAAGTTACAACTCATGTCGTGTGTCCAACCTAGCAAGTATCTCTGCAAGGAATACCAAGCTTTCTTGGCACACATTGTAGTACCGGAGGAAAAGGAAGAGATGGTAATGGAAAAGGTGCCCGTGGTTCATGATTTTCCTAACATCTTTCCTGATGTTTTACCTGGTTTACCTCCCACTCATGATATCGACTTTCCAATTGACCTCATTCCTGGAGCAAATCCCATCACTAGAGCGCCGTATCGTCTCGCTCCATCTGAAATGCGCGAACTCTCGAGTCAACTCCATGAATTGCTTGATAAAGGCTTTATTCACCCTAGCATCTCTCCTTGGGATGCTCATGTCCCTTTCATCAAAAATAAGGATGGATCGTTTCGGATGTGCATCGACTACAGGGAATTGAATAAGCCTACCATCAAGAATCGCTATCCCTTACCTCGAATCGATGATTTTTTTGATCAGTTACAAGATGCTACGTGTTTCTCGAAGATTGATTTACGTTCAGGGTACCACCAGTTACGAATTCAAGAGGACGATATACCCAAAACCGCTTTTCGAACCTGATATGGCCACTACGAGTTTGTTGTTATGCCCTTTGGTTTAACCAACACCCCCACAGTTTTCATGGATCTAATGAATCACGTGTGTAAACCCTTTCTAGACCGCTTTGTTATCGTGTTTATCGATGATATCCTAATCTATTCCAAGTCAATTGCCGAAGATGTGCAACATCTCCGTTTGGTTCTTGAACTACTCCAGGGAAACCGCCTATACGCCAAGTTCTCCAAGTGCGAATTTTGGCTTGAGTAGGTTCAATTCCTCGGTCACATTGTCAATAGTCTAGGTATTCATGTCGATCCTGCGAAGATAGAAGCAGTTAAGAGTTGGGTTACACAAAAGAACCCGTCCGAAGTTCGTTCTTTTCTCGGATTGGCGGGCTATTATCGCCGATTCATCGCTGATTTTTTTGAAGATCGCTTTTCCTCTCACATCTCTTACGCACAAGGAAAAACCTTTTGTTTTGGGGAACCGAACAAGAGGAAGCCTTTCAAACTCTCAAACTTATGCTTTGCAATGCTCCTATGCTCTCTTTACCCGACGAAAATGACGATTTTGTAATCTACTATGATGCCTCTAACCTCGGCCTTGGTTGTGTTCTTATGCAACGGGACAAGGTTATCGCGTACGCCTCTCATCAGCTCAAGATCCATGAGAAGAACTATACAACCCACAATCTCGAGCTTGGTGTAGTTGTTTTTTGAGTTAAAGATTTGGTGACACTACCTTTATGGTACCAAGTGTACGGTCTTCACCGACCACAAGAGCCTACAACATATCTTTAACCAGAAGGAGCTGAATATGTGCCAACACCGATGGGTTGAACTCCTCAACGATTACGACTGTGAGATTCGTTACCACCCAGGCAAAGCAAATGTTGTTGCCGATGCTCACAGCCGACGAAGCTATTTGCATAGCGTTCGTAATACTCAAGCCCAACACAATCTCGATGCTCTTATCCGCGAAGCCAACATGCTTGTTTTACCGAACGTACCTTGAAGAAAGAAAGGATCATCAACAACGGCGAACAACTAGTGAATAAATTAAATGGTATATTTCATTATCTTGACCAAATTTGGATTCCCAAACGCACTAACCTACGAGTGATTATGCTAAACGAAGCCCACAAATCTCGATATTCCATTCATCCCGGTGCCGATAAGATATACCAGGACCTTCGCTACAAGTACTGGTGGCCGGGCATGAAGAAGGATATCGCTATCTACGTTTCGAAGTGCCTATCCTGTTTGAAGGTCAAGGCTGAACAACAATGCCCCTCTAGCTTACTCGTGCAACCCGAGATCCCTATGTGGAAATAGGAGAGTATAGCTATGGATTTCATTACGAAACTTCTGCGCACGCCATCAGGTCACGATAGCATCTGGGAATCGTGGATCGTCTCACCAAATCCGCCCACTTTCTGCCGATACGGGAAGACTATAAGGTCGAACGATTAGCACGAATCTACACCGACGAAGTCATTTGTTGACACGGGATACCTCGTGACATCATCTCTGACCGCGATGGTCGATTTACCTCGCGCCTTTGGGAAATGTTTCAATCTGCTCTCGGTACTACTCTTAATCTTAGTACTGCTTTCCATCCCCAGACCGACCGTCGGACTGAACGCACGATTCGTACCATTGAAGATATGCTTCGCTCTTGTGTTATAGATTTCGGTGGTAATTGGGATTCGCATTTACCTTTAGTCGAATTCTCGTACAATAATAGTTATCACTCTAGCATTCAAATGGCGCCATTTGAGGCATTATACAGAAGAAAATATCGATCGCCTATTGTATGGCACGAGATCGGGGATGCGCAAATTACCGGTCCTGAGTTATTGCAAGAAATGACTGACAAAATCCTCCAAATTCGAGACAATCTATTGAAAGATTAGAGTCGTCAAAAGAGTTACGCTGATAGACGCCGCAAGCTCCTTGAATTTGACGTTGGCGATCACGTACTCCTAAAGGTTGCACCTTGGAAGGGGGTGATCAGATTCGGCAAGAAAAGAAAGCTCGTGTCTCGATATGTTGGACCCTTTAAAATTCTGGAAAGAATTGGCAAGGTGGCCTACAGACTCGAACTACCGGAGGAACTTAGTAACATCCACAAGACTTTCCAAGTTTCGAACCTCAAAAAGTGTCTAGCCGACCAGAACTTACATGTCCCCCTTGAGGATCTACAAGTGGACAAAACATTACTCTTCATGGAAAAGCCAGTCGAGATCATGGATCGAGCGACCAAGAAACTCCGACGCTCACGCATTCCCATTGTGAAGGTTTGCTGGGAAGGCAAACGCGGAGCCGAGTTCACCTGGGAACTCGAAAGTGATATAAAGGCTAAGTACCCATAGCTTTTTGTTACGCCTGCACCTTAATTTCGGGACGAAATTCCCTAAAGTAGGGGAGGCTGTAACAACTCGACTTTTTGAAGTCAAATTATAAGTTAAAGTCAAAGGAAGAAAAGATTGATAATTAGATTTGTCATTCCTTGCTTAATTATTGCTTGTACTCTTTGACTTGTTAATCGATACCTTAATTTATGTTACTTTAGTTGTATTATGTGGAGTAAACGCAATAATCGCTAATCTACTTATCGCTATCTCATCGCTATCGCATCGCAACTCAAATTACAGGTTCTGGATATTGTTTTACGTGTGTGTGGTATTATTTGTTATTTGTTCATGTTTATATTTGGCTGAGGTGAATCATCGCAAACGCAATCGCAACTCTATCACAACGCAATCTCCTCGCGAACTCGAAGTTTAAGGTTTTCTTTTGTGATTATTAGTAGTTATATTATTTGTGTAAATAGTGTGTAATACTATCGCATCGCTTACTCGCAATGCATCGCTTACTCGCAATGCATCGCAACGCTCAATGCACGAAACAAAAAGTCAGAAACGAACCCAATCGAACCATCCGATCAAAGGACCATTCGATCGAATGGTCATCCGCCCGGATAACCATCCGATCGGATGGCCATCGGATCGGAAGGCCCTCCGATCCTTCTCACTTACACCGCCTTTCTCCTCCTCTTGCCTATAAATAGCACTTGTGACATCACTGTTCATGTGATGTGATAGCTCTCATTCGACCAGCATGCTCTTGGCTTATTTTCTATCGATTTCTCACAATTCTTGTAAGTTTCTACCTCAAATCTTATACTTCTATCATCTACACACACTTTCTCATCAATTTTACCAACAAATCTCCACGTTTCACCATGGAATCTATGGATTGGGGCTGTTTAAGGATGATGTCATCATGGAGTTCTTATGAACATTGAAGTGTGACCTCATTCCACCAAGAAAAACTGTAACACCTCGAAAATTCACGTCCTATAATGTATTGACACGTGTCATAAGCTTGAACGTGTGAAATAATACTCTAGAGGGACTAAAGTTGACAAACAAGAAAACTGTGTGAATATAAGGGTTCAAATTGTCAACAAGGGATAAATATACTTTACAGTAACCCTACATGATGCTTATGCTTTCAAACGAATAAATCATGGATCATACGAAGCTAAATATGAAAGAAAGTGAGAGATTACAAGCTGCAGGGGTTAAATGTGTCAACATGTTTAAAGTATACCTCTGAATGACCTTTTAGCAAACACGAAGCTTTGTAACGGTAAATTATGCTCACTAGAATACATGATAGAAATTTCATAAAGTTTGTTTATCGTATAAGAAAGTTATGATCAAATTCGTATGCGAGGGGTTAAAGCGTAAACGTTGAAAGTTAAGACTTTTCGGGTGATAACCAAGTTAACCAAGGACTTAACAAAGTGGGTATAAGACTTGAAGCCCTTATAAGTCAAGTTGAGGGGCTCAAAATGGAAAGAATAAAGGTAGGTTTACCTTTCGAAAGACCAAGAGCCAAGATGCAAAAGTTGGAAAACTTTTAACCTGAAAACAGGTCTTAGGCGGGCCGCGTAAGACATGTTAAGATCTTACGCGGGCCGCGTCAGACCCCCAGATGCAGAAAAACATAAAAGTTGGCTGTTCAGCCTTGGAATCAACTTAAGAAGATATTTTCTCATCCATGGGCGACCCCTAAACATTCCTAGGCACTTAGGGACACTTGTGGGTGATCCATGATCAGTTGTAGCCTTAGTTGTCAACAATCTAATGAGATTAAAGCACTATAAAAGGGCCTTGTGTTGCAACATTGTCTTCACTCATTCCTTCTGCATTTCTGTAGCTTCCTGGAGCTTAAGAGCAAACCCTAAGCCTTCCTAATCGTGCATAGGACTTCTGTAAGTATGCTTAACCTTTCTTAGTTGAGTTTTTACTTAGTTTTAGCTTAAAAGTCAAACCGTCGTAATTAATGGTTGACTTAGCGATTAATCATTTATGGTCCAGTGATTAGTCGAATTGAAGGTAGTTATAAGTTGGTAATTATGTGGGCATTAGACCCTTAATAGGGCTCCCTCTGATTCCCACTCTAACTAGATCAAATGTCGGGTCAAAGTTGATTAGAAAAAGTCAACAGAACCTTAGTTTGCGAATCAACGCCTAATTAACAATGTAGAAGGCATGTAACCTATTTTATCACTCATATAACTTGTTAATAAGTATAAGAACTAGTCTAAGCTTGTTTGATCCGACAATTTTCTGTTTAGACCCGGTTCGGAACCGAAAGTCGCAAAACATTGACTTTTGCTTTGACTTCAGTTCTGACCCAATTTAGTATGATTTGGAATTGCCTTAGAGCTTCCTTAGGACCAGGCTACATGTTAGCATAACCCTCTGTGGTTGGTTCATTGATTATCCGATTCGTTTACATGTTTCCGTTAATTGCTTAAATGTTGACCAATATGCCCTTTTGACCATAAAACGAGAATTTTGGATATGTGAAAAGATAATAACCTATGTTACTGATTTATAAACATGTCCCTAAAGTTTCATATCAGTTAGAGGTCCAGAATAGGAGTTATGCTAAATAGCGCATTTAAGAAGCTTTTTGTTAATTAAACGACGCAATTAGCATAAAGCCTATCTAAATCCAAATTTTGACACCAATCCAATTGCTACTGATTTAATATATAAATAAAGTATTTTGAACTTTATAACCTGATCAAAAAACTCAGATTTCCTGTATAACCCGGAAATCGCTTAAAATGACTTTTTACGCGTATTAAACGCATAGTTTGGGTTTAAAACCATTTTGCCATATAAGAATTATTATCAACTGATATGACCTATTAAAATAAGTTATTTTACTGATGTATTCGGACCCGAATCTCAGAACTTCATTTAAACTCTTTTATAACCTTTAAAATGACCAAAATACCCCTACGGGGCTAATTTTGAGATTAAACTCGTTTTGGGCATAATGGAAGGTATCCTACTGATATCACAACATATTTAAGGCATATTAACTTAGGAAACCTGTATATGACTCTTTTGGTTACTCGTTACGCACTTGTCGCGTTCGGATCGGCTTATGTGACTAGTTTGCATATATTAGCCGAAACGGGTCAGACCATATCTTTTTTGTCTCAAAATCCAGAATGTGTTTAAGTTACCCATATTAAGCAAGCATACAAGCTTGTCGGGTCAAAACCACATTCTAAACCGGTCTTCGCCTTATCATGCATTTGAACCGTATCTTTCTTTAAAACTAACCGGTCTAAGCTTAGGCTTAATTAAAGACCCGTTAGCATTCTAATTGGTTATTTATACCATCATTCCAGATTAGAGCCTTCCGGTAAATTGTACCTACGCTTACTTAAGTGAATACGGCTGAGTTATTAAAATCTTGCTATTTAAGACAGGAGCTAGCTCAGGTAAATACTCTTAACTTATTTTCCCTGTACGGGCTTGGGATACGGTATTATAATAATACCGCTTGGTCGGGTATTGAATGTTTAATCAGATTGTGATTAAATTATTGAGGTAACCCAATTTAATCTGTATTGTTTGAAATAAAAGCCTTTAGGAGTTAATGACCATGTCCCGGATATCCTTGACATCATTGTCTTATAAAATGGCCACGTCTTAAGCACGGGGTGTAGGCATACACTGAAAGTTGCTTAAAGGGAAACGGTATCTCACTCTCTTGTGGGCTTATACTTGTGGCGTGTCTGTTAATCTTGAATCGGTTTCTACATCGGGCCCTGAACGTACAACGAACATGTAAATCTGTATACAAGATTAATTTTATATAATTATCCCAAGTTATAAAAGATATCTTTGTGCCTGGTGCATCTAAATCAATTTTCTTAAACTCTTTTTAAAATGAGTCGGTTAATTGTATTTACCAGTGTAAACTGACGTATCTTCCAAAAAGGTTAAGTGACAGGTACTGAACGTAATTGGCTGGAAGCTCAGGGCGTTAATAAGGAATCTTGCAAGTTCTAGGCGTCCAAAGTCTGTTGAATAATGTTTATGTTTTAAGATCCGCCTGTGGATCCTTTACTTTCCGTTGTAATACTTTGATATTACTTTATATTCGGATTGTAATATATTTATCTTTTGCTTCCGCTGTGCATTTATATATTGTGTTGTTTGACTATGATGATATTAACTACGTCACGATACTCCCCACCGGGCCCACCGGTAATACGTGGAAATATCGGGGTGTGACAGGTTGGTATAAGAGCCAACACTGAGTGAATTAAACGCTAGCCTTTTGTGTTTAATCTCAGTTACACAGTTGCACATTCTTGAGTCTAGACAAGAACATATGACTAATCCTAATTCGTTTTATTTTGTCATTATTTGATTCCTTTGTTATTTTTCTGATTAGCCTTGCATGGGCAAGTCATTTTTATTAGAAGTCCCGTTTAGGGCAACCATATACTTGTTTAAATTTTAATGGAACGATTATATTTAAAATATCATTCCTATATTATAAGATCTACCATTATAATAAAATGGCAAAATCTAAAAAGGGACAAAACCTAGCCATATGTCGCATTAGGACAGGGCCAAGATGGTAGATCCATAATTAGATTCAGATCCTTGTTAACATTTCAATGTAGGATTGTTCTGCGTTGAATATTAAAAATAGTCTAGAGGGTAAAACCTAGCCTAATTGTCATTGCAGACATGGCCAAGATGGTAAAACTTATTCAAAAGATTCAAATCCTTGTTAAATATCTGAAAGCATATTAACATGCTTGACAAAAGGCGGTACGATAAAATCACATAAGTCATTCTTAAATGGGTTAATCTAAATTCCCTTATTTGAAATAATCATCCCTTAAGGATGAAGTGCCTACGGGCTATAATTAGCGTCCTCTGAGACTAAAGACAGTAGTAGTCTTTGACTCTCTGTCAAGAAAAGGTAATGAAATATGTTCAAACCTTAATGCCTCGATTCTCTGAAATCATGGCTTATATCATCCTATAAGAGGATCATATTATAAACATCCCTTAGAAGGGAAGTGCCTACGGGCTATAGTTAAGTCCTCTGAGACTAAAGACAGTGGTAGCCTACAACTCCCTGTCAAGAAAAGGTAATGAACTTTGATTCAAACCTTAATGCCTCGATTCTCTGAAATCATGGCTTATAAATTAAACTTGTCTACGTGACTAGGCCTTTTTGTGCCATTATTAAATTATAATTAGGGATTGTAATAAAGATCCTGAATATATGCATGCTTAACAAATTAACCAAAATAGCTATTAAAAACCATGGTTAATAAATCGTCAAGAACGATAGTACTGTATGGGCTTCTAAATAAACCTTGCCCTTATTTTCTTTTTGTAGCAATTAAAACTACCTACATGGCTGACTCTGACGAGATAAACAGTCATCCTCTGGAAAACCGTGATGATGATAAGATTAATATAACCAGAGGAGAACTTCGTACACTGATTGATACAGCTGTATCTAAAGCTGTAGAGGAGCAATTTAGGGAGTATAGTGGGACTCATAGTAAAGCCTAATCTGTACCCCACTCTAAGTTTGTCCCCAAGACTCATTCTGAGGCTCATAGCAAGCCACCCTCAAAGAAAGATGAGTCAAAGTAGGATGATGATCGACATTCATCTATTCAACACAGTGTTCCATCCAAGAGGATAGTATCCGGTAATGAACCACGTACCAAGTCCTGTACCTATAAATACTTTGTTTCCTGCAAACCCCGGGATTTCACTGGGGAGAAAGGGGCAATCGATTGTATGACCTGGTTGGATGAAATGGACACCGTTGTCAATATCAGCGGTTGTGCTGAGAGGGATTTAGTGAAGTATGTATCCCAATCGTTCAAGGGAGAGGCACTAGCATGGTGGAAGGCTCTCATTCAAGCTGCGGGGAAGATCCCACTTTACAACATGTCATGGGAACAGTTTATTGCTCTCATCATGGAGAACTATTGCCCTCAACACGAGGTTGAGATGATTGAGTCAGATTTCTTATCATTGGTTATGACAAACTTAGATTGTCAAGCTTACCTCACTAGTTTTAATACCCTGTCCAGACTGGTTCCTTACCTAGTAACACCAGAACCCAAGAGAATTGCTCGCTTCATTGGGGGTTTAGCCCCAGAAATCAAAGCCAGTGTTAAGGCTTCAAGACCTACTACATTCAGGTCAACGGCCGATCTGTCGCTATCTCTTACACTCGATGTAGTCAGAAACAAGGCTGCCAAAGCCTCTGAAGATGGAAAGCGTAAAAGGGAGGATGAGAATTCTCATCTCTCCGATAGGAAGAGGAACTCTGAGGATAAGAAGAGTTCCGGGTTTAAGAGAGACAGCCAGCAGTCGGGTGAGAAGACCAGGTGCGAAACCTGTAGGAAATACCACATCGGGAAATGCAGATTTGAATCTCAGCCTCTACCGTGTGGAATTTGCAAGTCTAAGGAACATAAAACCCTGGATTGCAAGAAGTTGAAAGATGCAACCTGTTATGGTTGCCACGAGAAGGGGCATATCAAGACCAACTGCCCTAGGAATCAGAAGAAGCCCGAAGAGGCCAAGAAAACAAACCCATGAGTCTTCAAGATGAACGCCCAGGAGATGGTGCAGAATGATAATTATATAGCAGGTACCTTTCCTTATCAAGCAGTTTATGCAGGAATTTATTTGATGCTGGCACATATGATTCTATAATGAACGATAAATGTTGAGAACTGTTGTCTCCGCCTGATTAGGACTCCGGTCATTTAATGCGAGGTAGAAATTGGCCGATGACACTATAGAAAATGCTCCAACAAATCTTAGATTGATATTTTATATCTATTAGGAATCACTCTTTTCTGATATCCTTATGGCAAGCTTTCAAGCTATCCAAATTCATCACTATAATAAAGACAGATGTGACATTTTGATTCCCTGTCAAAAAGATGATGGATTAGGACCAAACTTTAAATGCCATTAATGGTCTTTTATGACCTAGGCTAAGTATAATTGATATATATTAAATAACGTTCATTAAGAATGTTAATGCTATATTGGCCTATATGGTTTAATGAAAACAGGGTTAGTATATAAGGCCATGAGGATGAGGAATAGCAGTTGTCGGATCGCAACCAAGAAATTGATTCATTTAGTAATAGGAACCAAATCTTGAATATGACAAACTCGGATAAGACATCAGTCAATCACGCCATCGATGATGCGACGCATGCTAATGATACTACAATTGTAAACCTTACAAGGTCCAATGATGTTCTTCAAACTATGATATGACGCAGCTGTTGGAAAAGCTGTGAAGGGATTGTGAAAAAGGTTCAAAAAGCCGAATGCTACTTACTCTAAATCCTTCATAAACTATAAGTATAGCAAACTTTTAAAATCTTTCCTAAGAACCATAGTTATTAAGTGAAAGCGAAAATAATAGGAACCATTTCTTACGTTCCTATCAGAAATCTTTAAGTCTTAGAATTCTAATGTACCCTCTCTATAGATAAAGGACATTCGCATGTAATTAATATCTCCTTAATCCCTATTGATTACGAATACCACATGGTATGACAAAACCACCGTATGAAAATTTATATATCTTAATAAGTTCCATAGATTGCTTCCATGCCTGATCAGTATGGAGGTTTAATGCATAGAACCACAAAGATATCCCAATGATCATATGGTACTAAAGTCAACTAATAGTATTCAAAGAAGATATCCAGAATGGAATTGTCCAAGTAAGTGTCTCTGATTAAATCTGTGGACTCGTAACATAAATATGCCACTTATCTGACACAGGCAAGGATAAATGAACTGGAGCCGAGATTTGGAAAAATCTCTGTAATCTCCGTGTGTCTTGATTACCTTCTGCAAAGACTACCCTGTTTACCTCCCGAGAGGCAAGTAGAGTTAAGATTAACATCCCACTTTGGGTTAGAGTGTTGTAGAACTCCATGATTGATTATGGAATAATCGAAACCCTAATTAAGTAAATTTTAAGATAAGAGATTCATATAGCCTAACTTAATATTCCGAGAGTTTGATATTGCTAAATAAGAAAGACGGTTCATTTTGCTTATGCATTCATTACCGCAACCCTATTTAGACAACGATTAAGAATCGCCATCAACTACCCAGGATCGTCGAGTTATTCAACTAGCTATAAGGATTAGCTATTCCTTAAGAATAGTTTTAAGCAATGGTTGGGATAACCATCTCACCTTAAGATAAGTTTTTCTATAGTAGTTGTATATAAGTATCAAGGTGGCTCCTTTGAAAACCTTGTATGGATGGAATGTTAAACGCCTATTGATAGGACAATAGATTGGTAACTCCAATTATCAGGATCTGAAAGTTGCATTAGAAACAACAAATAAGATCACGCAAATACATAATCATCTATAAGATGCCAGTATTCGGCAGAAAATCAAGGATTAATGAAAATAGCAAACCTCCTAAATTCTTGTTAAGGATAAGGGTCAACAAAAGATATCGCCCAGGAAGGGTGTGCCAAATTTGTTAAATTATCAGGCTAGTTAAGCTCTGAATATATAGAATCATTCTAAGGAAATCGAATGTATCAAGATCAAGTAGCTTATAAGCTAAAACCTATTTAGGGAGCTTGGCGGAGCTCGCAATACATTGCACACTAGTGACTGAAGGATGTGTTTCGCCAATAAGTCAAGAAACACTATCACATAATGATATGCAGAATTATGATGTGATGAGCATCCTGTATCGATTGAGGATCTACAGGTTAAGAAGCCCCAAAAGGATACATGTACCTAATATAGGGGTCACTTTGAGAGCTTGGAAAGACTCCAGATATGTTATAGAAGTTAAGTCCATTATGCGACAAAAAGTACTTCCAGCATTGTAGCAAATCTCGAGGTCGAGATTTCTTTTAAGGGGGTGAGGATGTAACACCTCGAAAATTCACATCCTATAATGTATTGACACGTGTCACAAGCTTGAACGTGCGAAATAATACTCTAGAGGGACTAAAGTTTACAAACAAGAAAAGTGTGTGAATATAAGGGTTCAAATTGTCAACAAGGGATAAATATACTTTACAGTAACCCTACATGATGCTTATGCTTTCAAACGAATAAATCATGGATCATACGAAGCTAAATATGAAAGAAAGTGAGAGATTACAAACTACAGGGGTTAAATGTGTCAACATGTTTAAAGTATACCTCTGAATGACCTTTTAGCAAACCCGAAGCTTTGTAACGGTAAATTATGCTCACTAGAATACATGATAGAAATTTCATAAAGTTTGGTTATCGTATGAGAAAGTTATGATCAAATTCGTATGCGAGGGGTTAAAGCGTAAACGTTGAAAGTTATGACTTTTCGGGTGATAACCAAGTTAACCAAGGACTTAACAAAGTGGGTATATGACTTGAAGCCCTTATAAGTCAAGTTGAGGGGCTCAAAATGCAAAGAATAAAGGTAGGTTGACCTTTCGAAAGACCAAGAGCCAAGATGCAAAAGTTGGAAAACTTTTAACATGAAAACAGGTCTTAGGCGGGCCGCGTAAGACATGTTAAGATCTTACGCGGGCCGCGTCAGACCCCCAGATGCAGAAAAACGTAAAAGTTGGCTGTTCAGCCTTGGAACCGACTTAAGAAGATATTTTCTCATCCATGGGCGACCCCTAAACATTCCTAGGCACTTAGGGACACTTGTGGGTGATCCATGATCAGTTGTAGCCTTAGTTGTCAACAATCTAATGAGATTAAAGCACTATAAAAGAGCCTTGTGTTGCAACATTGTGTTCACTCATTCCTTCTGCATTTCTGGAGCTTCCTGGAGCTTAAGAGCAGACCCTAAGCCTTCCTAATCGTGCATAGGACTTCTGTAAGTATGCTTAACCTTTCTTAGTTGAGTTTTTACTTAGTTTTAGCTTAAAAGTCAAACCGTCGTAATTAACGGTTGACTTAGCGATTAATCATTTATGGTCCAGTGATTAGTCGAATTGAAGGTAGTTATAATATGGTAATTATGTGGGCATTAGACCCTTAAAAGGGCTCCCTCTGATTCCCACTCTAACTAGATCAAATGTCGGGTCAAACTTGATTAGAAAACGTCAACAGAACCTTAGTTTGCGAATCAATGCCTAATTAACAATGTAGAAGGCATGTAACCTATTTTATCTCACTTATATAACTTGTTAATAAGTATAAGAACTAGTCTAAGCTTGTTTGATCCGACAATTTTCTGTTTAGACCCGTTTCGGAACCGAAAGTCGCAAAACTTTGACTTTTGCTTTGACTTCAGTTCTGACCTGATTTAGTATGATTTGGAATTTCCTTAGAGCTTCCTTAGGACCAAGCTACATGTTAGCATAACCCTCTGTGGTTGGTTCATTGATTATCCGATTCGTTTACATGTTTCCGTTAATTGCTTAAATGTTGACCAATATGCCCTTTTGACCATAAAACGAGAATTTTGGATATGTGAAAAGACAATAACCTTTGTTACTGATTTATAAACATGTCCCTAAAGTTTCATATCAGTTAGAGGTCCAAAATAGGAATTATGCTAAATAGCGCATTTAAGAAGCTTTTTGTTAATTAAACGACGCAATTAGCATAAAGCCTATCTATATCCAAATTTTGACACCAATACAATTGCTACTGATTTTATATATAAATAAAGTATTTTGAACTTTATAACCTGATCAGAAAACTCAGATTTCCTGTATAACCCGGAAATCGCTTAAAATGACTTTTTACGCGTATTAAACGCATAGTTTGGGTTTAAAACCATTTTGCCATATAAGACTTATTATCAACTGATATGACCTATTAAAACAAGTTATTTTACTGATGTATTCGGACCCGAATCTCAGAACTTCATTTAAACTCTTTTATAACCTTTAAAATGACCAAAATACCCCTACGGGGCTTATTTTGAGATTAAACTCGTTTTGGGCATAATGGAAGGTATCCTACTGATATCGCAACATATTTAAGGCATATTAACTTAGGAAACCTGTATATGACTCTTTTGGTTACTCGTTACGCACTTGTCGCGTTCGGATCGGCTTATGTGACTAGTTTGCATATATTAGCCGAAACGGGTCAGACCATATCTTTTTTGTCTCAAAATCCAGAATGTGTTTAAGTTACCCATATTAAGCAAGCATACAAGCTTGTCGGGTCAAAACCACATCCTAAACCGGTCTTTGCCTTATCATGCGTTTGAACCGTATCTTTCTTTAAAACTAACCCGTCTAAGCTTAGGCTTAATTAAAGACCCGTTAGCATTCTAATTGGTTATTTATACCATCATTCCAGACTAGAGCCTTCCGGTAAATTGTACCTACGCTCACTTAAGTGAATACGGCTGAGTTATTAAAATCTTGCTATTTAAGACAGGAGCTAGCTCAGGTAAATACTCTTAACTTATTTTCCCTGTACGGGCTTGGGATACGGTATTATAATAACACCGCTTGGTCGGGTATTGAATGTTTAATCGGATTGTGATTAAATTATTGAGGTAACCCCCTTGAATCTGTATTGTTTGAAATAAAAGCCTTTAGGAGTTAATGACCATGTTCCGGATATCCTTGACATCATTGTCTTATAAAATGGCCACGTCTTAAGCACGGGGTGTAGGCATACACTGAAAGTTGCTTAAAGGGAAACGGTATCTCACTCTCTTGTGGGCTTATACTTGTGGCGTGTCTGTTAATCTTGACTCGGTTTCTACATCGGGCCCTGAACGTACAACGAACATGTAAATCTGTATACAAGATTAATTTTATATAATTGTCCCAAGTTATAAAAGATATCTTTGTGCCTGATGCATCTAAATCAATTTTCTTAAACTTTTTTTAAAATGAGTCGGTTAATTGTATTTACCAGTGTAAACTGACGTATTTTCCAAAAAGGTTAAGTGACAGGTACTGAACGTAATTGGCTGGAAGCTCAGGGCGTTAATAAGGAATCTTGCAAGTTCTAGGCATCCAAAGTCTGTTGAATAATGTTTATGTTTTAAGATCCGCCTGTGGATCCTTTACTTTCCGTTGTAATACTTTGGTATTACTTTATATTCGGATTGTAATATATTTATCTTTTGCTTCCGCTGTGCATTTATATATTGTGTTGTTTGACTATGATGATATTAACTACGTCACGATACTCCCCACCAGGCCCACCGGTAATACGTGGAAATATCGGGGTGTGACAACAACTCAGATCTAAGTGATTTCAACATGTTTAAACACTAATTTCGACATAATCTAAACATTTTCCAACTGATTTCCACTTTTCTTCGAACCTTCTTCACTTTTACTTAAAATCGATAGAGTCTGAGCTCGTTCGGGCCTTCTACTCATTCTCTAGTGAAGTGCTGACCCGAGAACTGAATCCTATCGACGAGATGACCGACTTAACAGGTTGAATATGAAGTTCCATCAAGGACCGTTACTGATCGGATGAGGTGATTCCCACCCGATCGGATGACTTGGGCTTGATGGGTTTTCCGTTGTTTGACACGTTGTCATACTGTCTCAGTTTAATCGCGAAACTTCCTAAACTTAACAAATTTTTCAAAGTTTTACAAACGAACAGGTTGCCAAGCGGATTGTCATCCGATCGGATTACCATCCGATCGAACAACAATCTGAACGGATGAGTTGTGATTTCTTTTCAACACTTAAACGTTTTCACAAAATTTCAAAGGATTTTAGTCTCAACGAAAGGCCATCCGACCGAACGGTCATCGGCCCGGATGACCATCCGGCGGGATGACCTAAAATTGTAGAAACACTTCTCATTTTGCAAAATGCTACAATGAAAACGTCAAAGTCACATCATACACAAACACATCTATCCCAAACGGACCACCCTCCGAGCAAATGGCCATCCGTCTGGATGACCATCCGTCCGGAAGGTCATCCGATCGGATCACTATTTGTCACTCAGCTCACCGGACACCGTTTTATGCACCGTTCAACGCTTATACTATCGTACCGTGTTCAGGCTAACATCTTAGCGCTCCCTTCAATCCAAGACTGTGTTTATTCTTTAAACACGCTCTGTGAGTATACTCGATTCATTTTCGTTTTAAGCACTTTTGGGTGTTACATACGTTACGTATATCAAAATCACAATCGACACACAACGCAAACACTTTTATACGCTAACCGCTCTGCATGTTATACGTGTTATTCAATGAATGCTAGTATGTTATGCTTACACAGTGATTTGTTGCCTGACACCTTAGCAACGATAGTACTATAGTTTGGACTCAGCACCTGTCGTGGACAGGGGTTGTTAAGGGCTTTTCTTCACGTGTCACAATGGTGATATGTGTTGCGCATTCTACAACTTGCAGTCACGTCTGTGCATATTTCATTGTCGATAACCTACCTGCTTCACATTATACGTGTTACATGCTGGTTATGCGTAAATCTCTTTCGCTACTAGTACACTATTAAACTTGTATGCTCACCTTTACACTATGTGTATTGACCTATTTTAACGTATGTGACAGGTGTTTAGGATGCTTTGGTATGATTGCTTTGTGGAAATCGTGCTAGGGAGTCTGGAAACAAGCTAAATAATCTATGAGTTGTCGGAACATTTTTTATTTTTCTTTGAGAACAATTTGTCTGTAATAAATGTGCTACTTTATATGTTACGGTATGGGACGTAATGCTTAAATATTTGGTAATCATAGTTTTTATGGAATCTCTTGGACAATCTGTTTCGCTTAGTGCCGCAGCCCGATGTTTCCGCCAACGGTTAGGGTGTGACACATAGTCAGTTTAAGTGTCAAAATTTAGGTTACATAGGCTTAAAATGAATTTATGCACAAAAAGGGTATTTTGGTCATTTTCCTAAGGCATATAAACTACCTATCATACAACTAATTAAACGAAGTGACCATAAGGTAAAACATCGGAAGGTTATTCCCTATACAACAATTGTCACAAAATATGTTTGGTCGGATCCTCATGATCGACCAGACGGGTCGGGTTCGAAAGTCAGAGCGGTTGTCGAGACCGCTTGACTTACGACCCTAAATAAGCACTAATCTAAAAGTGAAAAGTTAAACATGTTAAAACATGTTTAACTAAGTTAGAAAAACTGATTTGGTGTCAAAACAGAGTGTTTTGATACCCGAAAATAGTTTCTTCGCAAAATGCACATAATCGTGCATTTTGACCGAAAATTTGACTCGTTACTTCGACTAGTCAACGTGGTAATCAGTAGGTGTAGTCACAAGGGACTATAACCATCGTGATTACGCTCACGTTGCAAAGTTCAATTGAACTTTGACTTGACCAAATCATGGTCAAAGCTGAAAGTCAAACACTGTTTGACTTTCTTGCTTAAAATAAATAAACAAAGCATGAAAGAATACTTACAAGTGTCCTAAGCTTGGAAAAATGACTATGAATGCTCAAGTATGAGGCCTCCAACTAGGTGTGGTAGCCTCAATCAGAGCAAGAGTGAAAGAAAGAAGGAATGAGCAATTTGTTGAATGATGAAGTTGGCTATTTATACTAATCCTTGAATCATATGATGATGACAAGTGTTTATGTGTTGCCCAAGGATTAATCTCATCCCTACAAGTGTTTGGACCAGGTTACAAGCCTTGGGGAACACTTAAATAGCCCACAAGATTGCAAAAACCAAGTTGGAAATCAGTTTGCAACAACTGGGAAGCTGTTTAGAAAATTTTGAAAAAATGGCCTCTTTCGCGTGTCACGCCAGAGCACTATGGCTCCCTTGTGTGGCGTGAGGGGAGCTGTTTTGCCAAAAGTTTCATTTTTTGACAGTTTCAGTCCCTGCATCATGTTTTGATGGTTTTTTGACGCGTATAATCCCCGTTAACCCAATTTGAAGGCTCTACAAAGATGTTAAAGCATAGGGGACTTGAAATATGATTGGAAACATCATGGATGTCGGTTCCTTTGGTCGTACGGTCGCGTTTTTGGTTAATTACGACGAAACTTGAACGGATGAGAAAACGATCCAAATTAAGCGACGAACATTATTTTTGCATTCCTATCACTAAAATACAATATTTTAGTGATTACAAAAATTTTTGGATGTCCGGATATGGTCAGAATGCAAAGTATGCACGTACACGCAAACTTACGCAGTTTTTGACGCTTTTAGTCCCTGTGATTCAGATAAGCATATTTTCGCATACCGAACCCCTCAAAACTTATTTCTAAGCTATGTATAGGGTATTTAGGGTATGCTTAGCTTATGATCTTGTTCCAGAGTGTTCGTTGCTATGCGAATTGGCAGACTTTTGCAGTTTGACGCAAATAGTCCCTGGGATCGAATAAACTTGTTTTTGCCATACCAAACCCCTCAAAACTTATTTCTAAGTTATGTAAAGGTTATTTAAGGTATGTTAAGATTATGTCACTATTCCGGAGTGTATGTCGTGTTAAACTGATTACGTTTACGTAACAGTTTGGGTATAACTTCCAGAAAAGCTTCTAGAGAGTTCGGAATCATGCGAAATTTGATATGTGTACTTGTCATATGTAATTGTACAAATCCCGAGAATGAAACACAAGATTTCATTGAATTCGTATTTGTGTGTTGGTTGTAAAGTCAAAAGTGTCATAGCTATAGGTATAGTTTTCTTAATTTCTAATTTTTTTACTGGATATATGATTACAGATTTAATACAAATCATTACGTGATTACAAATTTAATATGATTTTTTATAGTTGATGTTATTAGAGTTATGATTATTACTAGATTACACATTCAATGATTAGAACTTAATTGTTTATGTTTTATTACATGATTAAATCTGTAATACATGACATTGCATGGTTATTATAGGTTGATTGGTTAATTTTACTATTACATTTATACTTAATATGTGCTTAAACCTGGAATATTATCCATTTCTACAATATTATGACTATATGCTTTGTTCTTTATTACAGTTTTGGTTAATACGTAATTACGTAATCACTTAGTGGGTTTTCACACAATACTATTTTGAAATCATGTAATCACGTAATGGGTATTCAAAATCATGTAATCAGGTAATAAACTAGTAATACATAGTCAACTATTATTACGTAATTACGTACCTATGCATAATCACGTAACCTTACACTTGTGTCAAAAATAAAATGCATATTGCGTAATTACGTACTGGTACATAATCACGTACGTTACAAAATCGTGTACCGTTATAGCTTGTAAAATAAAAAATTTTAAAATTTAAGAAACTATAGTAATAGCATTCTCAAATTAAAGAGAATTAAATACTCGTTAATACGATGTAAATTTTTTAAAACAATATTATCATATGAAAAAGTTATATCCATTTGAAATTCGTGAAATAAGTGAGTTTATTGAATATTTTTATACTTATTTCCCTTGGTTTGTGTCACTTGAATTTTATTTGGGCATCACCTAATCTCAAACCATTGAATTGATTGAAAAAGGCCCAAAACTTCTGCTACATTTAATACGTTAAAGGATTCTTGTAGATGATCACTTCCTTTTTTTCTATATCATGCGTGAAAGAGGTTGCTTAATGCGCATAGAAAACATATGTATCAAAAAAGTAAAGGATATTTTGTTAGTTTAGGGATCCAGAGATATATGAAATTCCTCCTTGATTAACAAATGTACATTGATGGATAGGAAATACACTTATAATAGTTTAAGGAATTGAATTTATTAAAAATATTCGACTTTTAACTTCCAAAACTACGTAGACCCCAGTAACATTCACACCTCATTGTTATGTATATTTTAAATTTTCTTATCATATCATACATTTAGCATTCATCATGTGGTCCATATCCAATTTAAAATATTAAAACTTTTCCATTTGTGTATTTAATTGATTTATATATGTTGCAAGTTACTTTCAAGTTTGACAAACGTATGTGTTAAAAGAAAATAAGACAAAGTCAACAGAGCATATACAACTCAAGTATTTGTAAAACTATAGAGTTTGAAATTAAAATTTCCGATCAATAGATTCGTGAGATATATTATAGTGAAGTGGGCATTTCAACATTTTTCCTGTTTTTGACCCTCTAAAGAGTGAAACATCAATGCTTTCGGCTCTATGAAAATGATATGTTTTGCTAAAATTAATGAACAATTTATCAATATTAGTTGTTTATTATATTTTCTACAAACACTACGATCAAGATATCTTATATCAAACCAACAACTTTTAAGTGGAGAATCTACTTAAAATATATAGATTCCATATCATAATTGAAATAACAAACGTGCTAATTAATGGACTAAATCTTTTATAGTTGCAAGTGATGATTTCCTCACATATTGATGAATACGATTTCACATGGAGAGCAAGTTAAGTTGAAGAGAAAGGGCATTTTGTGACTTTAGTAATTTTTGAACATTGTACAATTTTGATCATTTTCTTATGTAATAAAATGTTATATTTTATTTACGAAATACGTAATCGTATGATCGAGTGAAACGATATTCATTACACTACCGGAACAAATCTAAGCATCTCATAACTTGAAACCTTCCTAAATTTAACTAAGGGATTAGAATCGTCAAAACACCAAACTCAAGGTCTAGGGACTAAAAATAACAAAAACCTTAAGTTAACATGTTGTTCCACCTAGCAAGACGCTAATCATCTCCTAAGAAACTCATGAACACTTGTCTTGCCCATGTTTTGCCACCTTTTCACCATTTTGCCACACTTATTCTTGTCTTGACACATAAGGGGATACTAATCCTTATCTTAGAACACCTTGGAGCACTTGTCTTGATCTCCTCAAACTTCCTTATCTATAAATACCCCTTTGAAACTTCATTTTTCTTCACACCAACTCAAATTACAAACACTTCACTTGGAAATCTTATAAAGAGCTTCTTCTTTCTCACTTTGTGCTTTCTCTTCTATTCTTTTGGAGAAGTCCTCTAAAACAAGTAAGTCTCCTTCTTTAGTTATTTCCTTAAGCTTTTAGTTTCATAGCTTATTTCCCTCCAAACCCGTATTTTTACACATAGTAAAAATACCAAAAGGAACACATAAGTGTTTTTCGTGTTTTGGACAGATTCCGTGTTGTTACTTTAATCAGTCAAAACTTAGCAAAACAAAGGAAATCGTTACATTTTGAGTAAATTCATTGAAATGTGATTCCAAGGATGTAAGATGCATCTACAAACACCTCTGTTTGGACACTCAAATGTCTAAAAACAAACCGAAGGTCAAAACTGGATAGTTTGTAAAGATCAATGGTTTTGACCATTTTCTAGGTTCTAAACAGAAAAACTTTCTAAATGAAAATTGTAGAGAACACTTTGATTTAGTGGACTAGATATTTTTATAATTTTTAGACAAAGTTTGCTATTTTTAACGTATTTTACAAAACAACACAGAAGGCTGCCAAAATTTTCTATCTTCTAAAAACATCTAAACTTCTCAAAGTTATGATGTTTCCATCACCCACATTCATCCACAAACATTATCACAACAAAACTTTGATGAACAAATCCTTATTCCTAGGAAACACTTGAGCTTTGTTTATTCCATTGAACGAGGATACATACGCAATTCCAAGTGAGTACATAGCTCCCCTCTTTTATGTTTTGCTAAATGTTTTTGGGTGACTCATATGTGCTAAACCGTTTTCATGCTTTCAAATCAAAGTCGATGGTTTATATAAACAATACGATTTCAATAATGTAACGAACTTGTTGGTGCATTATCCATAACACGAATGACATTCATTAGCTCTGGCCGAGCCGACCAGTAGTATGTTATGGTACCATAGAACTAACAATCTTGTTACTAGACTATTCACTGGAGTTGGTGGGTAGTTTGGGGAATGACAAAATCTGTTATTTTAACAAACCCTTTGGTGGTTTGTTAGTCGATTTAAAGAGACCCTTTGGTGGTCTAGACGAGTCACACAGGTTTGAATGTATTCATTAAAGAACGACCAAAAGTTTTCACAATTAAAACACAGACGATTGACGAATGCTTTATAACACGGACGATTGACGAATGGTTTATAACACGAACGATTGAATAATTGATTTATAACAATGACAATTTTTTTCAAATGATGTCATGCAACGATTTTCACTTAAAGATATAAACCATACGAAGTTTTCTTTTAAGTCAAATTACTACTCGATTTTACAAAAGAAATGTTTTAGTCAAGATTCATGGCAACAAGGTTTTCATAAACTTTAACCAACATGTTTTAGTTGGTTAATTATATTGTAATACGAAACAATTTTTTTATATACATGGTTTTCACTTATCGATTCTAGTAGTTGGACGAGGTATTGCAATATGTATACAAGCCTAGAATTTGACACACTCACAAAACCTATGTAATCGCCAGCTTTTTATATTGACTCTCTTTTCACATATGTTTCAGGAGCTGTTGTTTGATGATATGATCATGCTTTACGTAGGATTGGACGTGGGCCTTAGTAACTATAAAATATGAAAGAGAAATTTAGTGTTTATTTGTTTCTTTTTCAAGACAATGTAATATATTTAATAAAAAAACGCAACTTTAAATGCCATGTGTTGTGAAACAATGTATCCTGTGACATGACTCCCCGATGTTTCCGCTACGGTTTGTTGTTTTACGTGGTCGGGGTGTTACAGGAAAGATTGGTATCAGAGCCATGGTCATAGAGAATTAGGTTATTATTAATACTTTAACCTAGACTATAACTTTTCTAGGACCCTAACACAAGTTATCTTGTGTTAGATCTTAAAACAATATCGTCACCTATCATTAGGTGATTACAAAAACAAGTACATAAATTTCAAATCCATTTTCAAAATCAATCATCTATTCTTAAATGATTTGTTTTTAGGCCTTGTGCCTTCAAAGTTTTCAAAATCTTGTCAAAGTTTGGGTCTTATTAATGTGAACACATACAATCTGGAAGGGTGGGTCCCTCTACCCTGAGTTATCTGTCTAAGGCTAGAGTGTTCGTACAAATCCGCATTATCGGACCAGTCACTCTTACCTGGGAACTCTTGGGATGAGTGTCCACTTATAGGCTAAAGCATGTCTTCAAGACACATTATAAAGACTCATTTACTTTGATTAGTCACTGTGTGTCGTTTGTTTGTTTTAATTAACGAATAAATGACCACCTTCCTTATGTTTCGTCGATATTTTAAATACCTCTTTTGATTTTCCAATGTCAATCACACATATTTTCTCATGTTTCCTTCTCTTTTAGAATGCCTCCGCGACGTAATGTAAATCAAGACGCCGACATGGCGGCTATGATTACTCAACAAATCGCTGCAGTACTCCCGAACCTAGTAACCTAGTTAAATCAAGCGAACAACAACAACAATAACAATGCACCCGCTCCGTGAAATTACAAACAATTCAATTCGGCTAAACCACTCAAGTTTACTAGGTCTGAAGGAGCTACAGGGCTCCTACAGTGGTTCGAGAGTCTCGAAAGAATGTTTCAACACGTTCAATGCCCGAATGAGCGAAATGTTGAGTTCGCATTAAGTGTATTCCAGAAAAGGGCACTTACATGGTGGAATGGTGTGATGAGAGATAGGGGTGCCGACGTGGAAATGGCTCAAACATGGGAAGAGCTTCGAGCTCTAATGATGAAAGAATTTTTCCTCATCATGAACAACGGGCACTGGAAAATGAATTCCACGATCTTAAGCAAGACAGTGGAGAGCACCGTGCCTACACGGACCGATACGAAGAATTGAGCTTCCAGTGTCCCACCATGGTCACCCCATTGGATAAAGCGATTAAGAGGTACATCGATGGTCTGCCTGACCTCGTTTAAGACATTGTTACTGGTAGAAACCCTACCTGTACATCAGGTGATCGAATTGGTTCCTACCCTAACTGAGTCGTAGGTCTGGAAGGGTAAACTGTTTCGCAAGGGCGATAAGAAAGAAGTGGCCAAGTCCAACCAAGAGAAAGACAAGAAAAACAAAGTCGAGCCTTCCAAGAAGTTGAGGAAGCACAAGGCTTCCCAGAACTTTGCGATTGTTTCTCAACTGAATCAGAACACATAAAACCAGCCAACACAACCTCCTTCCAGGAAACCATATGCTGCTACTGCACCGTTGTGCAACCGGAGCAATGGTCATCATCAAGCTCACCTAGTATGTCGTCAGTGTACATCATGTGGAAAACTTGGCCACACGGCCAATATTTGCCGATTTGCTCCAAATCAAGCTGCACAGAATCCCGTTCAACCTCAAGGAAACCCTACTAGACCTCAATTCGCACTTGGTTCTTTCTACAACTTTGGCGATATGGGTCACTTTAGGAACAACTGCCCAAAGCTTGTGAACACGAATGCAAATCCAGCTTGAGGACGCGCATTCAACATTAATGCCAACGAGGCTCATGCTGATAACGAAGTTGTTAACGGTACGTTCCTTGATAACTATCACCCTGCTTTTGTTTTTTTCAATTCTGGTGCCGATAGAAGCTTTGTATCACTAGCCTTTGAACCTTTGCTTTCGATGCCTAGAACTAAACTAGGAAATCCCTTAACAGTGGAAATTGCTAGTGGTGAACCCCTTGTACTCGATTTTGTCATTCGTGATTGCCAATTAAACCATGATAACCACCTTTTTCCCATTAACCTCATGCCGATGCAACTTGGAAGTTTCGATATCATCATAGGACTGGATTGGTTAACCAAACACCATGCTGAGGTGATTTGTTTTGACACTGTTGTTCGTATACCTCTTTCATCTGGTGAAGTTTTAGAGGTTCGTGGAGAGAAACCCTCTAGTAGCTTGAAGCTCATGACATGTACTCAAGCCCAAAAATACCTACAAAAGAATTATGTGGCCTTCTTGGCACATGTCGTAGAGGACAAAGGCAAGAGCAAGAGTATTCAAGATATCCCTGTTTTTCGAGATTATCCTGAGGTGTTTCCTGAAGAACTGCCTGGTTTACCTCCAGCACGTCAAGTTGAGTTTCGTATTGATCTTATACCAGGTGCCAACCCGATTGCTAAGACACCTTACCGTCTTGCACCGTCTGAGATGCAAGAGTTGTCGAAGCAACTTCAAGAGTTATCTGACAAAGGATTCATCCGTCCAAGCTTTTCACCTTGGGGCGCTCCTGTTCTATTTGGAAAAAAGAAGGATGGTCTTTCCGAATGTGTATCGATTATCATGAGCTCAACAAACTCACGATCAAAAATCGATATCCCCTACCAGGTATTGATGATCTATTTGATCAGCTACAAGGTGCTACATGTTTTTCAAAGATTGACCTGCGTTCTGGGTATCATCAGCTTCGTGTACTCGAAGAAGATATTCCCTAGACTGTATTTTGCACGAGATACGGTCACTACGAGTTCACCGTCATGCGTTTTGGTTTGACGAATTCTCCAACCGTCTTCATGGACTTAATGAATAGGGTTTGTAAACCTTATTTAGACAAGTTCATCATTGTTTTCATCGACGACATCCTTATTTACTCTAAGTCTCGAGCCAATCACGAACAACATCTTCGTCTGACAATGGAACTCCTAAAGAAGGAATAACTCTTTGCCAAGTTCTCCAATTGTGAATTTTGGCTTAAGAAAGTTCAGGTTTTGGGTCATATTGTCAATGAGCAAGGTATACATGTGGATCCTTCCAAAATCACTACGATTAAGGACTGGAACACACCCACTACTCCCATAGAAGTTCGCTCATTCCTCGGTCTTGCTGGTTACTATCGACGATTCATCGCGAACTTCTCAAAGATTGCGGTTCCCCTCACTACTTTGACTAAGAAGAATAAGCCTTTTGAGTGGGGACCCAGACAAGAGGAAGCCTTTCAAACACTGAAACGAAAACTCTGTGATGCTCATGTGTTATCTTTACCCGATGGCAACAACGATTTTGTTGTCTATTGTGACGCATCGAATCTAGGCCTTGGTTGTGTTCTCATGCAATGAGATAAAGTCATAGCCTATGCGTCAAGGCAATTGAAAATCCACGACAAGAACTACACAACTCATGATCTTGAGTTAGGTGATGTAGTTTTTGCTCTCAAGATTTGGAGACACTACTTCTATGGTACGAAGTGTGTGGTTTTCACAGACCACAAAAGTCTACAACACATATTCAATCAAAAGGAGCTAAACATGAGATAACGACGCTGGGTCGCACTCTTGAACGACTACGACTGCGAGATCTGCTACCATCCTGGTAAGGCAAATGTCGTAGCCGATGCGCTAAGTCAAAAGGAACGTGTCAAGCTTCATTGTGTTTGATTTCAATCTGATATCCAGACACGTATCCTTCAAGCACAACGTATGTGTGTAACCCAAGGTTTGTTAAAAAATGAGCTACCACTTAGACTTGAACTTCAACTCAAAATGAAAGATAATGGGTTACTCTACTACATGAACCGATTGTGGATTCCGAGTCAAGACAATCGTCGCACTTTATTAATGGACGAGGCTCACAAGTCTCATTATTCAATCCACCTTAGTGCAGACAAAATGTACAAGGATCTTCGTACTCAGTATTGGTGGCCGAGTATGAAGAAGGACGTTGTCTTGTATGTGTCTAAACGCCTAACTTGTCTTAAAGTCATGTGACACCTGTGTCACTGTGACCATCAAACAAATACCAAACCAATGAAATATTGTATTTCATACTTGGGATTTGCATAAATATGTGTATCTTTCTGCACATATCAATTCTTGTTCGATTTAATCTTTAAATCGCTTTCTGGAAGGTTATACGCGCACTGATGTGTAAATATAACCAGTTTAATACAACGAACACTCCGGAAAAGTGAAATAGGCTTAAAAAACCTTAAATAACCTTTACATAACTTAGAAATAAGTTTTGAAGGCTTTGGTATGGCAAAATCAAGTTAAATCGCTTACAGGGACTAAAGTTGACAAACTGCGAAAGTATGCCAATTTGAACTGTAACAGACATTCCAGAACATGGCCATAAGTTAAACATACCATAAATATCCTTTACATAGCTTAGAAATAGGCTTTGAGGGGTTCGGTGTGCTAAAATAAACTTTTGGGTCATTCAGGGACTAAAAGCGTCAAAAAGTGCACAAGTTTGCACTTTCACGCATAACTTACGTTCTGAATACATCCGGACATCCAAAAATTTATGTAAGCACAAAAATATTTTATTTTAGTGTTTGGCATAAGAAAAATCCATTCGTCGCGCAATTTGGATCGTTTTTCGCGATTATGCGCATTCCGTCGTAATTAAGCGAACATCGCGATCGTACGACCAAACGAACCAACATCCAGCATATTTTTGAGCATGTTTCATATCCAAAATGTTTAGGCATCATTTTAGGGCCTTAAAGTTGGCTTAACGGGCCTTAAACATGTCGGAAATGGCCTTAAACCACAACAGGGACCTAAACTGTCATTTTTGAAAGTTGTTTTCTGATCAGGACACCCAGGCGGCCCGCGTAAGCCCAGGGTGATCCTTTACGTGGCCCGCGTCAGCTTCCCAGATCAGATTAATTAGTTTTAACAGCAGATTACAGCTGTTAACCACTCACAACTCACCCAAACTTGCCCTTTCATGCTCATGAGGGGCCATTTTGAGTTACCACAAGGTTTCAACAAGTGTATGGATGAGTTCAAAGCACGTTATTCGATAAACGATCCTAACGGTTCTACCACATCTATAAATACCCACCAACATCACTTGCAAAACCCACACAAATCTGATCTAAAAGCTCTAAGTTGAAGCCATTGCTTCATACCTGAGCTATTCGAGCAAGATTTACTAGCGGGGACCCTTTGTAAGTGTTCTTTCGTTCCTTTCATTCGTTTTAGCGTTAAAGTCAAACTTTGTTTGACTTTATGCATTGACCAGTTTATGGTCAATGCGAATTTCGTTTGAACTTCATAACGTGAGCGTAATCACGATGGTTATAGTCCCTAGTGACTATACCTACTGATTACCACGTTATCTAGGCTCAGTAACGAGTCGTAGTTTCGGCCAAAACGCGCATTCTTGCGTATTTTGTAACCAAACTACTCTTAGGTATCAAAACCGTTTGTTTTTATACCAAACATGTTTTCTAAACTTAGTTAAGCATGTTTTAACATGCTTAGCTCGTCACTTTTAGTTTAGTGCTTATATAGGGTCGTAAGGTAAGCGATCTAAACAATCGCTTATACTTTCGAACCCAACCCGTTTGGTCGATCATTAGGATCCGACCAAACACATTAGGTGACCATAGTTGTATAGGGAATAACCTTCCGAGGTTATACCTTATGGTCACATCGTTTGAGTAGTTGTATGATAGGTAGTTTATATGCCTTAGGTAAATTACCAAAATGCCCTTTTGACGCCAAAATTCATTTTAAGCATATGTAACATAACTTATGGTATCTAAACTGATTTGGTAACAATATTAGACATTTTAAGGCATATTTTACTTATCATAGGGCTAGTTAGGCGTTCCGAACGCGTTTTACGCGAACGACGCGTTAAAGTAGCATAAGCTACCTAAACGGGTCGTAATGGGTCGTAAGCACTTAGGTTAGGTTTCATTTTAGTATGTGGACTTTGTTAAACCATACTACACGAGTTCCCATACTCGTTTGGTTTACGAACCCTCATTCTATCCAATCCTCCGATTTAGGTCCGGTATATTAACATAGTTACCTATATTAGGTGCCGTTTGATATCCGTGATCTCTAGCATTGTTTGGTTGTAACTCAAGGACTACTAAGCAATCTCAAGTGAGTACATAGACCCCTCTTTTACTGTTTTCCAAACATTTTGGGGTGAAACACATGTGCCTACTTGTTACTTTCATTCTTTCCTGTTTTCACATCATATACTTGCTATGTTCATTAGTACATTTATAGTACATGATTTCATTGTGTTTATGCTATGTATGCCCATTGTGTGCGTACTTAGTACATTGTTTTACATTACATTTTATGCTATGTATGCCCATTGTGTGCGTACTTAGTACATTGTTTTACATTACATTTTATGCTATGTATGCCCATTGTGTGCATACTTAGTACATTGTTTTACATTACATTTTATGCTATGTATGTCCTTTGTTGCATACTTAGTACATTTGTTATTCATCACATGCTTACATTTTGGTATGACATTTGGTTTGTTCAAATGAGACAATGTACATTCATTAACATTAGCTACGCCGCTCGTTAGTAGGTAATGGTACCATAGGACTTGACAACTCCCATTCCTGAACCCTAGGTTTGTTTGGGTGGAAGGAATGACCGAATTCGATAAACATATCAACAAGATAGACCTTTAAATTCGTTTACGGGTTTATCGCCACAGTCACAAGGCTTGGATGTATGCATTTTCACAATACCGAATAGATGTTTATATCAGTATAGCATGCATTTATTACACAAAACATAACTTTGATTTAAACCATGTTTTACTTCAATACCTTGTTTTTGTGCATTTTACATATGGTTTAGTTGACATATTTCACTTACCATACATAAACATTTTGACATTGATATACACAATTCATGATTTACATTAGACATAAACATTTTTACATTGATATACACAATTCATGATTTACATTAGACATAAACATTTAAACATTAATATACACAATTCATGATTTACATTAGACATAAACATTTTTACATTGATATACACAATTCATGATTTACATTAGACATAAACATTTAGACATTAATATACACAATTCATGGTTTAGATTAGACATAAACATTTTGACAATTGATTATACATAAACATTTTACTTTGGTGGTTTGGTTTGGGTAAGTGATTTAAATAACGAGGCGTGTGTAATACGATACAAGTATGGTGGATACGCCGCTGTTACTTCCTATATATAAGTGCTTGTATGGTATTACATATCGTAGCGTTATTTGTATCATCTCAATTTAGACATATAACATTTTATACAAATAACATACTTTTCACAATACATTGTTTTACAAACAACTTATCTAATACAAACTCATTTTACTTGGTTATTTACTTAACCATGTATTATTCTTTTATACATATATATCATTTGGTTTATTTATCACTTTTCAAATGATTTACAAGACAAAGCAAATTACAAGGTTCATGACTAAACATTTTCTTAAACATAAGTCATGAATTGTATTTTCACAAAACCTATGTATCTCACAGGCATTTTTATGCTGACGTACCTATTTTCACATGTGTTTCAGGATATGATGCATAGGATTTATCAAGATACACTTAGGCGGACTTGGGCCTTAGTGACAATAAAAGATGCAAGACTAGTTATTTATGTTATGTATTTCTTTGATTGTCAAGACATTGTAACTCTTTTAATCAATAAAACAATATTTCAATTTCCATGTGTTATGAAACAATGATTCTGTTACAACACTCCCCGACGTTTCCGCCACGTTTTGTTGTTTTACGTGGTCGGGGTGTGACAGAAAAGTTGGTATCAGAGCTCATGGTTATAGGGAATTAGGTTATTAGTAATGCTTTGACCTAGTCTATAACCTTCCTAGGACCCTAACGCGAGTTTACTTGCGTTTAGACATAAAACAATACCGTCACCTATCCTTAAGTGACAACCGCAACAAGAACATAAATTTCAAAACCGCTTTGAAAACTAATCATCTGTTCTAGGATGATTGATTACTAGGTTTTGAACCCCTGTTATATGGTTTTGAACCCCTTTGAATTTTCAAAACCTCGTCAAAGTTTGGGTCTTATAGTGTGAACACGTGCAATCTGGAAGAGTGGATGCCTGTACTCTGAGTTTTCCGTCTAAGGCTAGAGTGTTCGTACAAATCCACATAATCGGACCAGTCACTCTTACCTGGGAACTCTTGGGGTGAGTGTCCACTTATAGGCTAAAGCATGTCTTCACGATACATTAATATGACCCGTTTACTTTTATTTGTCGCCGTCTCATTTGTTTGCCTTAGGTAACAAACAAATGATCGCAATTTTTTTGCATTGCCATTATGTTTTGATTGTCTGATAACCTTTCATTTGCTTCCTCCTATATCTTTCATTTTCTTCTAGAATGTCTCTTCCTCTCAGCAACGGTCAGATATCCGAGCAGACAGCCAAATTTGCCCAGCGAATAGGCGAAGTAGTCCTGAAGACTGTCGAATTAGCTACTGCCATGTATCGTCTCCAGGATGAAGCCACTCAAGAATCACCAAAGGAGACCGAAGCCAAGCCTTCACCAAAACCAAAGAAACGTAAAGCTTCAAAGAATCCCGCAGCGGTTGCACCAAAACAGGCAAGACCTAGCCAAGTGACAGCACCACCAACCAAGAAACCAATCGAGGAATCAAAGACCATGGAAGAACGATCCCCTAAGAAGTCAAAGAAGCGAAAGGCTTCTCAAGACTTCACCGTGGTCGCTCACAATGGTCAAGCCATCCCCAACCAACCAGCTCAACTCCCTGCTAGGAAGCCATACAACAGAACTGCACCCTTGTGCAACCAATGTAGTCTTCATCATCACGCTAGTGTGAAGTGCCGCAAATGCAAAATTTGTGGACTTAAAGGTCATACAGCAAGAGTTTGCCGAGCTGCAGTTGCTCCAAAGCAAGCTGGCGACAATCCTGCTCAAGCTCGTTTCTCACCAGGGTCCTGCTACAACTGTGGCGAGATGGGCCATTTCCTAAGGGATTACCCAAAGCTTGCTAATGCAAATCCAACCCACGGATGAGCAGCTGGCTGACTAGAAGATGTTGCTGTCTTGTGCTTTTATTCTTCTGTTTTCTTGTAATGTGAAACAATCTGTTTTGTTTATAAATAAATTATTGTTCACAATTCTGATATACGAGTGTAGTTACATGTGTGTATGACTTTTCCTATGATACCTACATCAAGGAACTATATTCCTTACAAACTACTCTTGCGAATTTTCTTGCGTTTGCTCATGATTCCCTTGGAAAAATTCTAAGTACTTGTTTCACTCTAAGAAACAAAGTACAGAAAATAAAGTGACATTATGAGTAAACGTGCTTTTGCACATCTGTGCCCTTGAATCCTTGGTTAGATAACCAAGGATATTTTCAAATCTCATACCCATTACGTTCTGATTTTTTTTTTCAACATGGATAACATAAGTTTTCAAAACAACCTACATGATTTCAAAACATTCTATATATAGTTCGAAAACATTTTTTTTATATAGTGTATTTACTTAACATAACAAATGCACAAAGCTTTGTCTGTATTTTCAAAAACAACCTTCATGATTTCAAAATGTCCCATATATCCTGAAAACAATATTAATACAATATATTTTCTTATCAAGTGCATGATTTCAAAAGCATCATTCATGTTTTCCAAAAACCTTATACATAATTTCAAAATTCATCTCGCATGATTTTAAAACATTTTTATAAATATACTTACCTAGTACACCTACTTTATGATTTCAAAAGTATTATGCATAAGGTTTTAAAAACATTGAACACATTTTTTTAAGAACCCCATGCATAGTTTTCAAAAATATTTTCCTCATACATCGACTTAACTTTCAAATTCTGCTTCATATGTCGCCTTGACATATCTAGCATCTCAACTTCATAAGCATTTTTACTTCATGTTTTGACTTAAGCACATCCAGAGCAAGGTTTCAAAACAGGTTTCAAAACATCTTCAACTTCTAAAATCCATATGGGATCTTTTTATCTCCACGATTAGACCCTTGTGGATGATTATCATACAAATCAGAGTCCTTAATTGGATTCCTTGTGTACCTTAATTCGAACATTTCGGTTCCTTAGAATCGAAATCGAATTTTCTCTTTAAGATCTTTCTATCTTTATAGTTAGATTCTTGGAAATATTTAAAGCAGCAATAAAAATCCACTGATTGGATACCTGGTGTGCTTTGAATACATGTGCACAGTTAGCAGAACAAATTAACAAAATGATAACAAATCAAGTTAAACAATTTAGTGGTTATGTGACTATGTGTTTATGCATTTTGTGTTTTCTCTTATGCATTTTGTGTTTTCGTATACTCTCGATATTCGTTATCCCAATCCTCGTAGAATCTTTCATATCTTTATATGAGGGACTCGTAGAGGATATTCAAAAAGGTACTAACTTAAATCCTTATTGGGCTTCTACATGATAGTTAAGACCCTTGGATTGTATAGTACCACTCCATGGTTCATAAGAGACCTTTTAGTGGTCTAGTCAAAAAGATTGATTCAAAAATCTGGTTAAGAATGACATGTGATGATATAAGCTGAAAAGACTCCTTGGTTGTCTATAAAAATCATTTATTGATTTTAAAAAAAAGGGACCCTATGGTGGTCTAGTCACATTCATCACAGGGTTTGTTCATTTGGTTTTCCCCTACACATTATAAAATAAACTGTGTGGACTATGCAAGGAATTGTGTAATTATGGACGCGTACGTAATTATAAAATTCAGTGCACAGAAACCCAGTAAAACTTATTATGTGTAAGAACCGATAGTGACCACAATAACAAAATGTGAACGATGTAATGGAGGTACGGTGGACGCACCAATAACACTTTATGTACTTGTATATAAGTGTCCCTCATACATTGCAAGCATAATGTTAATAAAGTTACTGGAAGTTCAGAACCTTAACCAGTGTTGTTTTGTCTTTTCAAAATTCATGTTTCAAGCTCTCACAAGTTTCCTCTAAATAAATTTCGGGACGAAATTTCCTAAAGTAGGGGAGACTATGACACCTGTGTCACTAAGACCATCAAACAAATACCAAACCAATGAAATATTGTATTTCATACTTGGGATTTGCATAAATATGTGTATCTTTCTGCACATATCAATTCTTGTTCTATTTAAGCTTTAAATCGCTTTCTGGAAGGTTATACGCGCACTGATGCGTAAATATAACCAGTTTAATACAACGAACACTCCAGAATAGTGAAATAGGCTTAAAACACCTTAAATAACCTTTACATAACTTAGAAATAAGTTTTGAAGGCTTTGGTATGGCAAAATCAAGTTAAATCGCTTACAGGGACTAAAGTTGACAAACTGCGAAAGTATGCCAATTTGAACTGTAACAGACATTCCGGAACATGGCCATAAGTTAAACATACCATAAATATCCTTTACATAGCTTAGAAATAGGCTTTGAGGGGTTCGGTGTGCTAAAATAAACTTTTGGGTCATTCAGGGACTAAAAGCGTCAAAAAGTGCACAAGTTTGCACTTTCGCGCATAACTTACGTTCTGAATACATCCGGACATCCAAAAATTTATGTAAGCACTAAAATATTTTATTTTAGTGTTTGGCATAAGAAAAATCCATTCGTCGTGCAATTTGGATCGTTTTTCGCGCTTATGCGCATTCCGTCGTAATTAAGCGAACATCGCGATCGTACGACCAAACGAACCAACATCCGGCATATTTTTGAACCCTCATTCTATCCAATCCTCCGATTTAGGTCCGGTATATTAACATAGTTACCTATATTAGGTGCCGTTTGATATCCGTGATCTCTAGCATTGTTTGGTTGTTACTCAAGGACTACTAAGCAATCTCAAGTGAGTACAAAGACCCCTTTTTTACTGTTTTCCAAACATTTTGGGGTGAAACACATGTGCCTACTTGTTACTTTCATGCTTTCCTGTTTTCACATCATAAACTTGATATGTTCATTAGTACATTTATAGTACATGATTTCATTGTGTTTATGCTATGTATGCCCATTGTGTGCGTACTTAGTACATTGTTTTACATTACATTTTATGCTATGTATGCCCATTGTGTGCGTACTTAGTACATTATTTTACATTACATTTTATGCTATGTATGCCCATTGTGTGCATACTTAGTACATTGTTTTACATTACATTTTATGCTATGTATGTTCTTTGTTGCATACTTCGTACATTTGTTATTCATTACATGCTTACATTTTGGTATGACATTTGGTTTGTTCAAATGAGACAATGTACATTCATTAACATTAGCTACGCCGCTCGTTACTAGGTAATGGTACCATAGGACTTGACAACTCCCATTCCTGAACCCTAGGTTTGTTTGGGTGGAAGGAATGACCGAATTCGATAAACATATCAACAAGGTAGACCTTTAAATTCGTTTAGGGGTTTATCGCCACAGTCACAAGGCTTGGATGTATGCATTTTCACAATACCGCATAGATGTTTATATCAGTATAACATGCATTTATTACACAAAACATAACTTTGATTTAAACCATGTTTTACTTCAATACCTTGTTTTTGTGCATTTTACATATGGTTTAGTTGACATATTTCACTTACCATACATAAACATTTTGACATTGATATACACAATTCATGATTTACATTAGATATAAACATTTTTACATTGATATACACAATTCATGATTTACATTAGACATAAACATTTAAACATTAATATACACAATTCATGATTTACATTAGACATAAACATTTTTACATTGATATACATAATTCATGATTTACATTAGACATAAACATTTAGACATTAATATACACAATTCATGGTTTACATTAGACAAAAACATTTTGACAATTGATTATACATAAACATTTTACTTTGGTGGTTTGGTTTGGGTAAGTGATTTAAGTAACGAGGCGTGTGTAATACGATACAAGTATGGTGGATACGCCGCTGGTACTTCCTATATATAAGTGCTTGTATGGTATTACATATCGTAGCGTTATTTGAATCATCTCAATTTAGACATATAACATTTTATACAAATAACATACTTTTCACAATACATTGTTTTACAAACAACTTATCTAATACAAACTCATTTTACTTGGTTATTTACTTAACCATGTATTATTCTTTTATACATATATATCATTTGGTTTATTTATCACTTTTCAAATGATTTTCAAGACAAAGCAAATTACAAGGTTCATGACTAAACATTTTCTTAAACATAAGTTATGAATTCTATTTTCACAAAACCTATGTATCTCATAGGCATTTTTATGCTGACGTACCTATTTTCACATGTGTTTCAGGATATGATGCATAGGATTTATCAAGATACACTTAGGCGGACTTGGGCCTTAGTGACAATAAAAGATGCAAGACTAGTTATTTATGTTATGTATTTCTTTGATTGTCAAGACATTGTAACTCTTTTAATCAATAAAACAATATTTCAATTTCCATGTGTTATGAAACAATGATTCTGTTACAACACTCCCCGACGTTTCCGCCACGTTTTGTTGTTTTACGTGGTCGGGGTGTGACAAGTCAAGCCTGAACACCAACACCCATCTGGTTTTCTTGAAAAACCAGAAATATCGGTATGGAAGTGGGAGAACATTGCAATGGATCTCATCACAAAATTACCGTGCACATCTAGAGGTCATGATGCCATCTGGGTAGTCATTGATCATCTAACAAAGTCATCACACTTTTTGCCGATTCGTGAGCATCTATCTGCTGATAAACTCGCCAAGATCTATGTTGATGAAATCATATCCCGACATGGCGTTCCTTTGAACATCATATCTGACCATGATGCTCGATTCTCATCTCACGTTTGGAAAACCATGCAGTCTGCCATGGGAACCAAACTAAATCTGAGCACTCCTTATCATCCCCAAACAGATGGACAATCCGAGAGAACAATACAAACACTAGAGGATATGCTTAGAGCATGTGATAGACTTTGGTGGTAATTGGGATTCGCATCTACCGTTGATCAAATTCTCTTACAACAATAGGTATCACGCCAACATCAACATGGCGCCTTTTGAAGCTCTATACGGTCGAAAATTTTGTTCACCTGTCTGTTGGAATGAGGTCGGTGAAGCTCAGCTCACTGGACCTGAACTCATTCTGGAAACAACAGACAAAGTCAAGAAAATTCGCGATAACCTTCTGACAGCTAGAAGCCATCAAAAGAGTTATGCTGACAAGCGACACAAGCCCTTGGAATTTCAAGTTGGTGATCACATTCTTCTCAAGGTATCCCCTTGGAAAGGCGTGGTTAGTTTTGGAATGAAAGGAAAACTTGCACCGCGAGTGTTGGACCATTCAAGATTGTTGAGAGAATCGGAAAGGTGGCCTACCGACTAGAGCTACCTCCTGAACTTGGGAATATTCACCCAACATTCCACGTGTCCAATTTGAAGAAGTGTTTAGCCGATACAAATCTCCACATCCCCCTCGACGAAGTTCACGTTGATGACACTATGCACTTTGTCAAGAAACCTGTGGGGACATTAGACCGTGAAGTCAAGAAACTCAAGCAAAAACGAATAGCGATAGTCAAAGTTCACTAGGAATCCAAATGTGGCCTAGAATTTACTTGGAACGAGAGGATCAATGAAGGCGAAATATCCACATCTATTCTCACAATTTTCCTCAAATTAAATTTCGGGATGAAATTTCCTAAAGTAGGGGAGACTGTGACTCTTGCAATTTTTGAACATTGTACAATTTCGATCACTTTCGTATTCAATAAAATGTTATATTTTATTTGTGAAATACGTAATCGTATAATCGAGAAAAACGATATTCATGACACTACCGGAACAAATCTAAGCATCACATAACTTGAAACCTTCCTAAATTTAACTAAGGGATTAGAATCGTCAAAACCCCAAACTCAAAGTCTAGGGACTAAAAAAACCAAAAACCTTAAGTTACCATGTTGTGCCACCTAGCAAGACACTAATCATCTCCTAAGAAACTCATGAACACTTGTCTTGCCCATGTTTTGCCACCTTTCACCATTTTGCCACGCTTATTTTTGTCTTGACACATAAGGGGACACTAATCCTCATCTTAGAATACCTTGTGACACTTGTCTTGATCTCCTCAAACTTCCTTACCTATAAATACCCCTTTGAAACTTCATTTTTCTTCACACCAACTCAAATTACAAACACTTCACTTAGAAATCTTATAAAGAGCTTCTCCTTCCTCACTTTGAGCTTTCTCTTCTATTCTTTTGGAGAAGTCCTCTAAAGCAAATAAGTCTCCTTCTTTAGTTATTTCCTTAAGCATTTAGTTTCATAGCTTATTTCCCTCCAAACCCGTATTTTTACACATAGTAAAAATACCAAAAGGAACACATAAGTGTTTTTCCTATTTTAGACAGATTCCGTGTTGTTATTTTAACTAAGCATAACTTGGTCAAAACTTAACAAAACAAAGTAAACCCTTACATTTTGAGTAAATTCATTGACCCTCAAAGTAAACCAAGCATAACTTGCATCTACAGACACCTCTGTTTGGACCCTCAAATGTCTCAAAACAAACCGAAGGTTAAAACTAGACAGTTTGTAAAGATCAATGGTTTTGACCATTTTCCGGGTTTCAAACACAAAAACTTTCTAAATGAAAGTTGTAGAGAACACTTTGATTTAGTATACTGGAAATTTTTATAATTTTAGACAAATTTTGGTATTTATAACGTATTTTACAAAAACAACACAGAAGGCTGCCGAAATTTCCTATCTTCTAAAAACATGTAAACTTCTTCAAAGTTATGATGTTTCCATCACCCACATTCATCCACAAACATTATCACAACAAAACTTTGATGAACAAATCTTTATTTCTAGGAAACACTTGAGCTTTGTTTATTCCATTAAACGATGACACATACGCAATTCCAAGTGAGTACATAGCTCCCCTCTTTTATGTTTTTGCTAAATGTTTTGGGGTGTCTCATATGTGCTAAACCGTTTTCATGCTTTCAAATGAAAGTCGATGGTTTATACAAACAATGCGATTTCAATAATGAGACGAACTTGTTGGTGCGTTAACCATAACACGAATGACATTCATTAGCTTTGGCCGAGCCGACCAGTAGTATGTTATGGTACCATAGGACTGACAATCCCGTTACTAGACTATTCACTGAAGTTGGTGGGTAGTTTGGGGAACGACAGAATCTGTTATTTTATCAAACCCTTTGGTGGTTTGTTAGTCGATTTAAAGAGACCCTTTGGTGGTCTAGACGAGTCACACAGGTTTGAATGTATTCATTAAAGAACGACCAAAATTAAAACACGGACGATTGACAAATGGTTTATAACACGAACGATTGAACAATTGGTTTATAACAATGACAAATGTTTTTAAACGATATCATGCAATGATTTTCACTTAAAGATATAAACCATACGAAGTTTTCTTTTAAGTCGATTTTCAACTCAGTTTTACAAAAGAAATGTTTTAGTCAAGATTCATGGCAACAAGATTTTCATAAACTTTAACCAACATGTTTTAGTTAGTTAACTATATTGCAATACCAAACAGTTTTTTATATACCAAGGTTTTCACTTATCGACTCTAGTAGTCGGACGAGGTATTGCAATATGTATATAAGCCATGAATTTGACACACTAAAAAAACCTATGTACTTGCCAGCTTTTTATGCTGACTCTCTTTTCACATATGTTTCAGGAGCCGTTGTTGTTTGATGATATGATCTTGCTTCATGTAGGATTGGACACATGCCTTAGTGACTATAAAATATGAACGACAACTGTAGTGTTTATTTGTTTCTTTTTCAAGAGAATGTAATATATTTAATAAATAAAACACAACTTTAAATGCCATGTGTTGTGAAACAATGTATCCTGTGACGTAACTCCCCGACGTTTCCGCCGCGGTTTGTTGTTTTACATGGTCGGGGTGTTACACATTTAGCCCAAATTAAGTAAGAGGCACCTAATTTGATCAACGGATTATGACTATGGAATCATATAGGATTCAGACAAGACCAATGTGGTTATTAAATGAGAAGACAACGCATCACGGTATACAAAGTGATGTCTTGGGGATTTTGTGCATCCTAGTTGTTTGAGAAGGACAAACTAGTGGCTTAAGACAACATAACTCGACGAAATAAATTTGATAATTATTATGTGAAATTTGAATGAAAACAGTTTGTAGGCGAAGACTAAAAACTGTGAAATGTGAATATAAAAAACTTGTGATGTGGAACAACCTGTTCTTGTCAAAGCTCACAAGTCAATGTATTCCAATCCATCCACCTAGGTTTCTCAAAGAAATATCAGGATATACTTTTAGTCAACATGTTTCAAAAGAGACTGTATGAGGTGTGTTGAGATTTGTCTTACGTGCTTGCATGTTTGAGTCGGGCACCAAACACCTTTCTAGAAAGTGGAGATTCCGATGTGCAAGTGGGAGGGAGCATGTTGTTGGTTATATGTTGCTAAGACAAAAAAATACAATGATAAAACTAATAACACAATGGGTTAAATCTTGAAGTAGATTGAACTAGTGAATAGCAAGTTAGTGCTGAAGTCAATAAAGCTCATACCAAAGATTGTTCCTAGTTATGGGAACACTTACCAATGGTAAAGATAAGGTCAAGATTCTATTGTCCAAGTACCCTCTTGCTAAGAGAGATCGAGCTTTTGAAGAAAATCAAGTTGCTACCTATAAAGATGTTCCTATGAATAGAAGAAATTTGCAACCGCTAGGGATACATGCATGTCATACCATATATAAACGGAGAAGATTGTCTATCTCTATGTCATTTATTATTCTGTAGTTTGAGAAAGAAAACAAAATTTCAAGAGTATAATACTCCTCTTGTTTTACTATAGTTTGTTGAATATGATTTTTTTTGTTTTTGTTTAGTTTAGTTTATAAACTTCCTCAAGAAATTTAGTAATTGGTTTTAACGCCTCCTCATCCATTTTTATCGTATTCTTTTAGGGATTAAACAGGTTTAGTTTTCAAATCATAGAACCCTAATTGACCACCTATGATTTGGCATCAGTGTCTTCGTTGAATCGGTTTGACACAATCATCAAAAACTGGCGTTCATCAAGTATTAAAAGCTTGGTTCGTGAAATTCATCAAGCGAAGGATAGCTTGGTTCGTGACATTCAAGGGAAATAAAATTGGAATTCCAAAACTTTCCATATAAAATTACGTTTTGTTCGTTTTCTATAGAATTCGAATTGGAAAATGCTCCACCAAACGAAGGAATTTAGGAATCCTTGACTAGATGGATCGAAACTAACACTTTATGTGGAATTGATAATTACGAAAAACCCCTTGCTAATCTTTTACCTATCTACTCTCTCATTCTTGACTCAATCTAAAAACTATTTCTTTCATTAAAAGAGTTTCTTTCTCTTCTACAATCCAGAAACCATTATTCAACGAAAATCCATTGACCAAATGAAAAAAAAATTGGAGCAAAGGAAATCAAAAGTTTTGTTGTATTATTGTGCTCTTAGATATAACTCTAGAATTGATATACTGCAAAGGATGCTATATAATTTGAAAATCTTTTTGATATTTGAGATAAAAAGATTCAAGTTGAAAACATGATTAAAAAAACAAATCTTTGTATTCAAGAAAAAGTGTATTTTGGTCAACATCCTTTTGATTTATTTGGTAATCGAGTTGAGAACATGATTTTTAAAAATAAAATTTTGACTTACCCACTTGGTTTTATTCAAGATAATTTGTATTCTTTAAACTCGAGAATACAAAAGTTTCTGATTCCAAGTCATCATCAACAGAATTGAAAAATGACCACTCCTTGGACTTTTAACTTACAAAAATTATTATTTTATTTTAATTTTTATATTTTAGATATTGTTGTAGCTAAGCGGATTCAGCTTTTAACACAAACAGACGAGTATTAAAAGAAGCCCACAGGCCACAAATTGTTATAACATCGACCAAATCAACTTATCATAACTAGAAAGGGCCCATTGGCCACAACTGAGCCGAAATAACTTAACCGACCCAGACATTACCCGATCTAACAGGAAATAATCAAGCCACAACCAATTGTGCAAATTATGTATATCTGGGTCTCGAGTTGGTTCAGTCCGACTTAGGCATTGAATCCACATAGAAGAAAATATTGCGACAAAACACAGAAAAGCATGATAACCAAAGAAAGTTTGATAAAATGGATGAGCCACCTTTAGTGGCCTAATGCCAAGTCTAGTACACAATGACCTTTGCCCCAAATTGTACTTAAATTTTCATAGTACAGAAGACACAAAGGGAACACGACATTTACCAGACCCGACCCGACCCGATTCGAATTTAAAACTTGTACCAAACGGTAAATGAAAAAGAGCATTTTTCATTGAAAAGGAAATAGAGTGATTATAAATATTTATCCGCATACCGAAAACACACGACTAATCATCCCTTAGGTCCAAGTACCAGTCTCCTTGAGTTGTTCATCGTCTGACTGAAGGCATTCTCCCAAGATTTCACTACATAATGCCATATCTTTAAGCAACATCTTAACATTTGAGCCAAGTGCATCTGCAAGATCTCCCAGCACTGCAACCGCTGCTCATACCACACTCTCGTTCCTACAACTATAGCAATACGATTTCTTAATAAGCATATATTATAGAGCTGTCAATCATGTCCACGTGGCGGGTTTGCATGTTAAACTCGAATCGGACCCTGGACCCATGTATCAAGAATTCACTACTGAATCCTATATCTTTAAACAACATCTTCACGTTTGAGCCAAGTGCATCTACAAGATCCCCCAGCATTGCAACTGCTGCTCATACCACACTCTCGTCCCTACAATTATAGCAATACGATTTCTTAATAAGCATATATGATAGAGGTGTCAATCATGTCCACGTGGCGGGTTCGCATGTTAAACTCGAATAGGACCCTTGACCCATGTATCTATCAATTAACTAAAAATATCAATGTCAACCTTAATACAACTAATTTAACTCATTTATCTAAGTTCTATATGTTAAGCAAGTTGGTGGAAGGTAAAAAAAAGGAGTTATAAAAGTCATAAACTGGTTAGCAGGTAAACCTGTTTACATCAACAGATTGGCAGGTCGACCAACAGGTTAAACAGGTCAAACCCAAACAATCTATTTTGGGTAAACATGTCACCCAATTAAGAAAAATGGCACATATATTAGTTATAAAGAAAGGATAATGCATAACTGTTAGCATCCTTAACAACAACTTCAATGAAATTCAAATGATGTGGAGCATGAGGCAACTTGATCTGAGCCTTTGAACTTTTAAATCCTTGTAAAATACCAGAATATGCCTCAAAGATACTTCGCTTCAACTGATTTCCATACTCCACCATTTCATCATCATTAACAACAATTTGTGCACACACTTCAGCAGCTCCTTGCATCACTGGCATTGCATAAGGAAAGCACGTTTCAAAATGTGAACTGATAGCAAGTGCCATGTCACCAAAACATGAGAAAATTGGAGGCTTAATAGACCGATGTAGGCCCCAACTAGAAAGATACTTAAGAAGCAGGGACATGATATTATCACAAAAAGGTAGCATCTTGTTATCCAAAGCATGACATATATCACCAACCGCCCCAACAAAAATAGAACAGACCTGTATTCCTCAAAGTTCTGAAGACCCATTTCCAAATATTTATAAAATTCTGACATATATTTTCAGAATTCTAGTCCAGTAGCGTAAGCAAGAGCACCAATAGCAAGCATTGCTTCCTCATGAACTGTTGAGTTTCTAAAGCAAATACTTTAAGAAACAACACCATAATCTGATCTCTAGCTTGAAGTATTATAGGCTTAGTTTCATCAGTACAGCATAGTTTCTGAATAATTACTTGCATGACACCACAAAGCAAAGTTTACAGATCTCCTTGTTTTTCTCTATCATCTGGTGAAAGGATCTGAAGCTCGATTGTTTGCCCAAGTTTATTCATGATAATAGGGGGAAGTTGTGATAATATTTGTGATGATTCAACATGATTAGAACACCTAACAACCTCATTTAATGTTTCATACGCAACATACCTTACCTTTGTATCACTTGCATCGGTTCTTTTAGAAGTTACAATAAGAGAAGTTATGATATCTGGAAGATAAAGTGTAAGAACAGATGAGGTAGTTTCCAAAGCCTCATACCCTAAAGTGAGATAATAAATGGCCCCACAGATCTACTCTGCAACATGAGGAGAATCTTTGATACTTTCTAGAAGAACGACCATGATTTTTTGAAGGTTAGCAGGTGAAATTACGAAAAAACCAATGGGTGGACAGTGTAATAACTCGAAAATATAACTCAGTGTCCATGTAGTAGTGTCTTTCACATGGTTGTTTGATCCCTCATAGAGTTAAGAAAAAATTCTACTTCGGAAACTACCATCGGGGATAGCTTTTTAACACTTTGGCCATCGAGAATTGACTTGAATGCATATGTGGCAGCCTCACGAGATCGCCAATCAGGCTTTGATATATTTTCCTGCACAAAAGGCATAACTAAACCGGTTACTTGGGATTGTATCCCTACTGACTTAAACCACTTAGCCGAGGGTAACGTCACCTTCAAAAGAGGGGCCTACCACTTTTCGCATTAATAACTTAATTAATTATCTTTCAATATTCCGACTCTTTGGGATTGTATCCTAGCTGACTCAAACCACTGGGTTGAGGGTAACGCCACCTTCAAAAGAGAGGCCTACTACTATAACTAAGATAATCTCTTAAAAAGTGCAAAAGTGCAGAAATCATCAAAGGATACATTAAAGGCGAGTCAGATCCAAGTGATTCATCTTGTTTATCTGTTTTTATTTTTATTTTTATTTCAACATTTTTAGTTTTATTTTTCATGTTTAAAACCTTTTCAAAAAGTTTTAGCTTGATTAGACGTTGAGGATAAACTTGTACTAAAAGCTCTTGTGTCCTTGGATGACCTTGGTATCTTACCAACGCTATACTACGCTCACGATGGGTGCACTTGCCCATGTGTGTGTTTAGTGTTAGTAGAATATCGTATTTTATAAATTTAAAACTTGACTAATGTTCAAAATGTGACACCTGTGTCACTTCAACCATAAAACAAATACCAAACCAATGAAATATTGTATTTCATACTTGGGATTTGTATAAATATGTGTATCGTTTGCACATATCAATTCTTGTTCGATTTCGGGCTCTAAATCGCTTTCTGGAAGGTTATACGCGCACCGATGCGTAAATATAACCAGTTTAATGCAACAAACACTCCGGAACAGTGACATAGGCATAACATACCTTAAATAACCTTTACATAACTTAGAAATAAGTTTTGGATGGGTTGGTATGCCGAAATCAAGTTAATTCGCTTACAGGGACTAAACTTGACAAACTGCGAAAGTATGCCAATTTGAACTGTAACAAACATTCCAGAACATGACCATAAGTTAAACATACCATAAATATCCTTTACATAGATTAGAAATAGGCTTTGAGGGGTTGGGTGTGCTAAAATAAACTTTTGGGTCATTCAGGGACTAAAAGCATCAAAAAGTGCACAAGTTTGCACTTTCGCGCTTAACTTACGTTCTGAATACATCCGGACATCCAAAAGTTTATGTAAGCACTAAAATATTTTATTTTAGTGTTTGGCATGAGAAAAATCCATTCGTCACGCAATTTGGATCGTTTTTCGCGCTTATGCGCATTCCGTCGTAATTAAGCGAACATCGCAACCGTACGGCCAAACGAACCGACATCCGAGATGTTTTCAAGCATATTTCATGTTCCCTATGTCTTAACATCATTTTGGAGCTTGAAATTGGGTTTTACGGGTGTTAGAAGTGCCGTTACGCAACGAAACAAGGTGCAGGGACCAAATCTGCATAGTTGTTGGCTTACGGACCGTAAGCCATGACCCTTATGGTCCGTAAGGGGTCCCTAGCACATCAGAAACTTCCAGCCAGCTGTTTACAGCTGTTACCCACTCCCAATCTCAATTCCACATGTTGATCTCTGATGGTGGGGGGGCAATTTGGGTTCCATAACATTCCAACAAGTGTACGGGTGAGATCAAAGTGCGATATTCGAGAAACGATCCTAACGGTTGTCCAAATCCTATAAATACCCAACCCATCACAACTCAAAACCCACTTAATTTCTGAAAACTTCTCTAAGTTGAGGTGTAAGAACGCTTCATACCTGAGAAATATTTGGAAATCAAACCTTTCGGGGACCCTTTATAAGTGTTCCTTCGTTCTTTTATTCTTTTAGCGTTAAAAGTCAAACTTTGTTTGATTTTCTGCGTTGACCAGTTTATGGTCAATGCGAAGTTTGTTTAAACTTCATAACGTGAGCGTAATCACGATGGTTATAGTCCCTATTGACTATACCTACTGATTACCACGTTATCTAGGCTTAGTGACGAGTCGTAGTTTCGACCAAAACGCGCATTCTTGCGTATTTTGTAACCAAACTACTCTTAGGTCTCAAAACCATTTGTTTTGATACCAAACCTATTTTCTAAACTTAGTTAAGCATGTTTTAACATGCTTGGCTCGTCACTTTTAGTTTAGTGCTTATATTGGGTCGTAAGGTAAGCGATCTAAACAATCGCTTATACTTTCGAACCCGACCCGTTTGGTCGATCATTAGGATCCGACCAAACACATTAGGTGACCATAGTTGTATAGGGAATAACCTTCCGAGGTTATACCTTATGGTCACATCGTTTGAGTAGTTGTATGATAGGTAGTATATATGCCTTAGGTAAATTACCAAAATGCCCTTTGAACGCCAAACTTCATCTTAAGCATATGTAACATAACTTTTGGTATCTAAACTGATTTGGTAACAATATTAGACATGTTAAGGCATATTTTACTTATCATATGACTAGTTAGGCGTTCCGAACGTGTTTTACGCGAACGACGCGTTAAAGTAGCATAAGCTACCTAAACGGGTCGTAATGGGTCGTAAGCACTTAGGTTAGGTTTCATTGTAGTATGTAAGCCTTGTTAAACCATATTACATGAGTTCCCCTACTCATTTGGTTTACGAGCCCTCATTCTATCCAATCCTCTGATTTAGATCCGGTATATTAACATAGTTACCTATATTAGGTGTCGTTTGATATCCGTGATCTCTAGCATTGTTTGGTTGTTACTCAAGGACTACTAAGCAATCTCAAGTGAGTACATAGACCCCTCTTTTACTGTTTTCCAAACACTTTGGGGTGAAACACATGTTCCTACTTGTTACTTTCATGTTTTTCCATGTTTTCACATCATATACTTGCTATGTTCATTAGTACACTATTAGTACATTGTTTTACATTACATTTCATGCTATGTATGTCCATTGTGTGCATACTTAGTACATTGTTCTACATTACATTTCATGCTATGTATGTTCATTGTGTGCATACTTAGTACATTGTTCTACATTACATTTCATGCTATGTATGTCCATTGTGTGCATACTTAGTACATTGTTTTACATTACATCTCATGCTATGTATGTCCATTGTGTGCATACTTAGTACATTGTTCTACATTACATTTCATGCTATGTATGTCCATTGTGTGCATACTTAGTACATTGTTTTACATTACATCTCATGCTATGTATGTCCATTGTGTGCAAACTTAGTACATTGTTTTACATTACATTTCATGCTATGTATGTCCATTGTGTGCATACTTAGTACATTGTTTTACATTACATTTCATGCTATGTATGTCCATTGTGTGCATACTTAGTACATTGTTTTACATTACATTTTGTTGCATATGCTCATCCAGCATATGAACACATTATATTACATTATGTGAACCACTTGTATCTATTGAACCATGTGAACCATTTGACAATAGACATTTGACTATACCTAAACATTTCTACAATTGTTAAACATTACATCTTGATGGTTTGGTTTGAGTAAGTGATTTAAGTAACGAGGCGTGTGTAATATGGTACAAGCATGGTGGATACGCCGCTGGTACTTCCTATATATAAGTGCTTGTATGGTATTACATATCGTAGCGTTATTTGAATCATTTCGATTTAGACATATAACATTTTATACAAATAACATACTTTTCACAATACTTTGTTTTACAAACAACTTATCTAATACAAACTCATTTTACTTGGTTATTTACTTAACCATGTATTATTCTTTTATACATATATATCATTTGGTTTATTTATCACTTTTTAATTGATTTACAAGACAAAGCAAATTACAAGGTTCATGACTAAACATTTTCTTAAACATAAGTCATGAATTCTATTTTCACAAAACCTATGTATCTCACAGGTATTTTTATGCTGACGTACCTATTTTCACATGTGTTTTCAGGAGTTGATGCATAGGACTTATCGAGACATACTTAGGCGGACCTGTGCCTTAGTGACTTAAAACGAGACAAGAACTAGTTAATTTATGTTATGTACTCTTTATTTCTTGTTTAAAGACAATGTAACTCGCTTGTTTGTTGAATAAAACGAAACTTTAATTTCCATGGTTGTGAAACAATTAATTCTGTTACAACACTCCCCGACGCTTCCGCCACGTTTCGTTGTTTTACGTGGTCGGGGTGTGACACAAAATGGGCTTAAATGTCAATAAAAACATATCACACCCGGCACACACCAACAATCCTATTCGACATGATTTATTTAGAACTTTTTAAGAAAAATAAATATTTTTGGGCATAACATATCTTCTGAAATTTCATATAGCTATATATACATTCAAATAGCTCACAAGTGATCACTCAACACTCGGCCAAAGATGTATAAGTGAAACGCTTGGTCCCGGTATGGAACTGTAACACCCTTATTATTATTTAACGATTTTCGTATAATTTACGAAAATAAACGGGTAATTAGAATTTCAAATACATTGAAAATACGGGTTTCATTAAACTTTATTACAGAATTAAAACTATACAACATAACATGTGTGAGTTCGTCATTTAACATAACAACGATACATAGTGCGGAAGCTTATTTCTTGATCGTGTTCGGTTCTTCGTTGTGCTTGATCGTCCTCTGGCGCTAAAATTATACCTGAAACTCATAAAACATGAGTTAGATTAGTCATACGTAACTTAGAACGTATCTAAACGAGTCCGGGAAGCGAAACTGATTAAAATAAAATTTTTTCGCTAAAACAGTGCCCTTTCGCGCCACGTGAAGGCACCTAGTTACTCCCTCGCGCCACGCGAGGGAGACCGTTTTCCAGCAGGTCTGGAGCTGGGTCCTGCAATTTTCAGCAATACCAGTTTTCATGGAAACGGCCATAACTTCTTCGTTATTGATCCGTTTTACGCGATTCTTTTTCCTACGCGTCCGTAATTTAATTTTCCATCTTATGGAGTTAAAATCCTACATCCAACATAATAAATTTTGAGACTTCTAAGCCTTCGACTCGTTACCTTTTTACCGAATTTTAACCCGTTTATGCATTTTATCAAACAAACGTATTTGTTTGATTCCTATATCACATACACTTCTTCAAATTAATGTTATCTACCATTTTAGGTTCTAATCACAAGTTTATTACACAATTTAAACCCGTTTTCGCTCGTATGCTTATTTTGACCCGTTAAGGGTATTTAAGCACTTTTGAGCCTAAAATCACTTTCGAATGTGTCTAGCATTCCATCACCACATTTCTTATCCTATAAAATCCTACCACAACTGTATTTATGGTGGGTTTAATGTGGTGATCTATATAAACCAAATTTTACCTCTCGAATCATTATTTTACGGCAAAAACTCAAATAGTGCCATTTGACTAATATAATACCTCTTTCAGCTTCTATACTTATTCTAAGTATTTACCTAATCATAAAACTCGTTTCCAAACAACCTTTAAAGATTGTTCATTCGAATTAGCTAACAAGGGCGTTTTGGCCCTTTTTAGTCTTTCAATTACGACAAGGTCTTTTGAGAGCATGTTTGACCCATAATTCTTCTTTTGAGTTATGATCTTGTTCGAAAAGTCATTATGCTTTTTGAAACGCCACGACCCTCTTTTAAAACATTCGGTTTACCCATTTAAGTAACCCATTGTCTATCTAAGACTTCATTTAATGCTCATTAAACCTTACGTTCTAAATGAATAATTACTCTATTACACATACCTGGCTCGGGTCAATGTATTGACCTGTTTTAATGCCTTGCAATAATATTCGCTAAATAATAGCGATGCAAATATCATTTCTACATTTATTCCTGAAATCATATAACTCGACAAAAATCATTAGTCGCTATTATCAAAAGGTGGTATCTTCACCCTTTGACCTGTTTGGTCTAAATGACCGATTATATTAGCGAGATGACATGTATTTTCATCTCGACTATATAACTCGCTCCGATTTACATCGTGCGGTCGTTTTACTTATAATTCATTTCTTAACACTTTTCGGCCTATTAAGGCTTACTTCATAAGTGTCATTTAAAACCAATTGTTATGGTCGACGCGTGACCAATTTACCGTTTTACCCTTATTGTTTGTTTTGGTTTACCCTATAAGGTAACCATTTAAAAGTTCATTTTCCATTTGTCATAAAATGATCGAATTACCGATTTAACTCCTTTTAAACCATCAACATGGTTTCTTGTCATGCTCGACTATCTTGTTCCGTACGTCTACACGCCGAAACATCATACCTCAACTATGTATTTATCTTATTCGTAACTAATACGATAAGAGAATATTCTAAAATATAAGACTAGTGTAAGCTATACTTACCTTACTTCCAAATTATGCTTTTCCGTCATTCTTGCTTCGTTTGACCCGCTTCGTTCCCAAGCTTTCACCTAGCTTGTTAATCGCCACACTATCATTGTAAATTGTAAGATGGTTAGATTAGTCATAATTATTCACGACTATTCCATCTCACTTATTTCATAAGTCGAAACTACTATTCGACTTCATGATTAGTTAACTTAGCTTATTAAAGTTAACTACTTTCGATCACATGATTTACAACATTAGTTCAAATCAACATGATGATTAGAACTCTTCTTGTTTCATATTTCATATAACTTGCCATATTATTCAAATGCACATTTTCACTATAATTTCAGCACTTTAGTTTTCATTTAGGCATTTTAACAAACACCTAATGTGCATACATTTTTACACATTTACAACTAGTTCATAACTAGTTATTTTTACCAAGATTAACATCAAAATTCACCACTATCACTTATGATCAAATACTCAGACTTGCAAATTGTTTAAGTATTTCCCGATTACTTAACATGCATGATGATTCTAAGCATATCTATATCGTCTATTTCATCATAACATCAAAACCCACTTATCTAAGTGTGTTAATTCATCAAATCCATCAATCCATAGCATGTTATGTATGATTTTCACTTAGGGTTTCATTCCTAAGCAAGTATACATCACCAATCTAGCCATAGCTGTAACACCCCGTGTTTTCACAAGTCAAAGTCAAAGTCAAGGTCTAAGTCAACGACCGATTTCGCGCAACTTGACTTACAGGAATTTCTTTATTTAATCTGTATTATGTGGAGTAAGTGTTGTTAATGACAATAACCGATGTGTGCTAGTCGCTATTCGATCGATCTACGACTGTGAACTATAGGAAGTAACAATGCGATAAAGTTAACTAATCAATAATCAAGCTATGCTAATCGAATCGACATCAATTCGCAACTCGAGCTACGTATTTTTACTTGTTATTATACGTGTGTGTGTGCCTTACGTGTTACCTGTGCATGTTTGTTTATGTTGTGTTGTGATAATCAAGCGAACTCAATCAAACTCGAAATCTATCTCGGAATGCATTCGAACTCGAATCGTGAACGAACTATGATAATTGGTGGAAAATAGATTACGCGAGATATGAGTGTTTGGGACTAAAAGTAATTTGGCTAGGAAACCCTATCGTACTGTGTCACTCTCAATCGAAATTGAAATATCAATAATCGTCACGCGAAGCACTCGAAAAGTGCGACTGATCGATCAAGCTCCCAGCCGATCGAACAACCAGCCGAACGGACTGCTGTCCGATCGAGCTGCCTGGCCGATCTGCCAGCACTTACCCCTTTTGGCATCCTATAAATACCCCTGTCATTGTCATTCTTTCCACTTTTGGAAACCTCTGACCGACCAACACGCTCAGCTCACCTTTTCGCAGATTTCTCTCGATTCCGGTAAGTTTTAGTCCTAAATCTTGTACTTTATTGATCTATACACACTCCTCCACCTTTCTATCTTTCAAATCTTAACTTTTAACCGTGAAATCATCAAGAATCAAGTGTTCTAGGATCATGTCATCATGGGTTCTTGAAGAACTTCATGTTTTGGCCTCAATCCACCAAGAATGACTTGGATCTAGCCGATTTCCACATAAACAAACAAAGATCTTTCATAAGGTCTAAACATATACTCGGTGAAAAGGATTGGAAGATGGATTTTCCAACTTTCTTTCAACTCTTTTTCACTCAATAACTTCAAAACTTGTAGAAACGGACCCTGAGCCGGTGTACAAATCACTTCGGTGATTGTATGGCTCAAGATCCGGATTCTATCCTCAAGGTTAACCGACTTCGGGTTAAATGTTAAACTTCGTTCCGAACCGTCCACCGACCGGACGTGGGTGATTCCTGTCCAACCCGAGGAACCAATTAAGGTCGAAGGGTCTATGGTTCCACTCGTTGTCAAAATACCTCAATAAAACGACAAACAAACAGAATAACCAAGTGATAGGCGGAAAGGCTGATCAGGTCAGGGCGCTGAGCGATCGGACTGCTGTCCGAACGGACAGCCAGCCGATCGGATAGTCAGCCGATCGACTGGCCAGCCGATCGGCTAACACCTGGTCCCACGCAATCAATTTATTTTGAAGACTAGTATTGATCGAACTACTGTCCGATCGGATTACTCTTCGGATCATGAGATACTATGCTTCAATACTTAATCGATTTTTCAACATGTTCCGTGCACTAGAAGTGCCACCCGATCGAACAGCCGTCCGATCAGGTGACACCCTGTTATCCGATCGAACAGCAGCGGTGTTATTTGATCGATCAACTGTCCGATCCACTGCCCCATACTTTACATTTCGTTTAAAGTCTTTGACTAATTGACCTGTCCGATCGAACACCTGTCCGATCCAAAGACTAAACATTGCAATTCATTTGAATGCCTAGCTGATCGGGTTGCCGGCCAATCGAACAGCCATCCGATCGACCGACCTGAAAGGTAAAGGTACTTCAATGTTTTCAAATGCTACAACGAAAACTTCAAAAGTCAAACCATCATACACAAACGCATCTTCCCAAAGGAAGAAACAATCCACTCGAACAGCCATCCGATCGGCCTACCAACCGACCGGACAGCGGTCCGAGCGGACTGTCAGCGGAACGGTCAGCCGTCCGATCGGACTATCGTCCGATCGACCAGCCGTCCGACTCGTCAACACTTGTTTCCTGTTTTACGTTTCACTTATCATTATGCTACCGAATCTATTTAGGCTAACCGTACTCGCTAAGCGCTCCCTTCAATCCATTAATCGCTGTGAGTATACTCGATCCCTTTTTGCTTTAAGCACTTTTGGGTGTTACATACGTTACGAATATTCAAACTACAACAATCACACTACTCAATACTATTTGAACGCTAACCGTTAATGCATGTTATACATGGCTTATGAATGCTTGTTTGTTATGTTTACACATGGAATGTTGTCTACCTGCCTTAGCAACGATAGTACTATAGTTTGGACTCAGCACCCGTTCACACGGGGGTTGTTAAGGATCTTTTACTTGCATGGATTACGGTGGTAATCATGTATTGCGAACTGCCTCGGGCAGTCAACCCGCAGTCATTGGTATCGATGGATCTATGTCGATAACTAACGTGCTTCATTTCACTATGTGTACGTGCTGGTTATGCGTAAACGAATTCGAACTCTATATGCTATTATCAAACTTGTATGCTCACCTTTACATTTTATGTATTGACTTTATTTTAACGTATGTGACAGGTGCTTAGGAAGTTTACATGCTTAGCATGCTGTGAACTTGAGGCTAGGAAAGGTCTAGGATGCTCTCTGTGCTGTGATGAAATTGAAGCTAGGAACGGAGGTCCTAGAAACCAATAAATAAACTATTTATGATTAAATCCGAGTCGTCGGAATAGAATATTTGCCTGGATTTATGTCTGTAATGATTATTTTACTGTTTGAGATACGGTATGGGATTTAATTAAATAGTATTGATAATTGTTATGGAAACTTCTGGACAATCTGTTTCACTCAGTGCCACGCCCCGATGATTCCGCCATCGGTTGGGGTGTGACAGATTGGTATCAGAGCCATAACTATAGGGAATTAGGCAAGACTCGACCTAGTTCGGATCGAAGTCTTAGATACCTAGACTATAGTTAAGAACCAACAGACCGACTCGAGTACGTCCAGTAGGAATTTTGTGCGTACTTATTCCTCACTATCCTTGCCTATACTACACTATTACTGCACTCCAATTTTCAACCATGAAAGGGCGATAAAGTCGAGATTAGGTGTGAAAACCACAAACTCCCGACTAAATTGCTTAATCGACACTGTTCAGCGGGGGGAATTATACAAAACTAGGGGTGAAACCCATATTTTGATGAATAATCTCCTCTATTTTATTAAAATAGGAACGAAGTTGTTAAGCCAGGGGTGAAACCCTAACCTTGGCGACTTGTTTCGCACCTTTTACAAAACTCCCACCAAAGTCTCGACGGACTCCAACGACTTGAACCCACGATATGACTAACGGGGTGCATGCCAAATGCCTAAGAATCGAGGCAAAAGGCACAGTCCTGAAGGTAAAATGTGCACAACGGGTCCTTATGGATAGTCGAACCACTTTGGTTAGTCGAAGTCTACTAGCCGCAGACAATCTATTTCTCGAATTTTATGTGTTTCGATTTTTGAGCCGCAACTGCTGACTCTGATGATTCGTTGATTTTATGTGCTATGTGTGTGTTCACCTGTTCATGTGTTTTGGGGAATTTCTCGATTTTTGCTTTCACATCGACCGACATACACAACTCGCCTTACAATTCTACAAATCTATGTACGACTTTATGCTACGCTTATACTACACGGCTCGATATATCAAACGCGAACGCGAGCTGTAAATGATAGGTTTATGTTTTCTGACTGCCTCTAGTGACTAAATGCGTATGTGTTTCCTTGCTTCTATGCTTTACGTGCTTAAAAGTGTTACGTGATTTTGTGCTCTACATGCTTGTGTGATTTTATGCTCTACATGTTATGTGTTTATGCGTGCTCCTGAGCTTTAGTAATTAGTAGACGTGAGAGGTGAGATTTGAATACAATGTGTTGAGTTCCGTGGCGATGTCTATTGCAGACAATGTCGTCTGGATCCCGTCACGCACTTTCTCGTCAAGAAAAGAGAGACAAACGCCTTGCTTCCATCATCGCTAAAAGTGTAGCAAAGGCCGTGAGCGATGTCTATGAGAATGCCAGCAAATCATCCGAGGAATCGAGAACCGAAGCTCCTAAAGCTGCCGCGTAGACCTTCAGTTTCAAGCAATTCAAGTCGTGTGGGCCGAAATAATTCACTGGCGAAGGAGGTCCCACTGCACTATTTCACTGGTTTGATTCAATTGAGGTTAATCTGCGACAAAGTGGTTGCCCTGATGACCTCCGTACTCTGAATGCTACCGGCGTTTTCCAGTCCCGTGCACTAGACTGGTGGACGACCGAGAGGAACAAGCGAGGGAACGATGTAGCCTATGGTTTGTCGTGGGACGAGCTCAAGGAAGTCATGCTAGAGGAATTCTGCCCTCCTCACGAACGTCAAAAGCTAGAAGATGAATTTTGGCACATACTGCAAAAGGATGGTGACAATGCTGGTCTCACTGCTCGTTTCAAACAGCTCAGCATTATCTGCCCCGATCAAGTCAAGACTCCCGACATGACAATCAAGAAGTACATCCGGGCCCTGCCCGACTGCGTTGCTGATTTCGTGCAAGCGGCTAAGACTACGACGATTGAGGAAACTTATCTGCTAGCCGCTAAAATCAATGACAAGCGGGTTAAGGTTGGTGTCTGGGATAAGACTTCGAAGCATCTGCATCAAGCTACTGCTACCGCACCGACTGTTGATCCCACCTCATCGAGCAACAAGAGGAAGAACAAGAGAAAGAACAGCTCCAGCAACAAGAACTATGCGATCACTGCTACACCGATTCAAGTTGTACCTGCCCAACAGCGTCAAGTAGCGGCGCCTGTGGCCAATGCACCGCCTGCAAAGCGTGCATACACTGGGCCACACCCACTCTGCCCTACTTGTACCTACCACAACCCAGCTGCCATTGCTTGCCGTTTTTGTGCTCATTGCAACGTGTACGGCCATTTTACTGCCAACTGCCGTATTCGACAAGCTCCTGCTCACCAAGCTCTACTCACTGCCCCATAGGGTCAACAAGCTCCTCCGGCACCCGCAGTCAAAGCCAGAGCCTGCTTCGCATGTGGCGACCCGAACCATTTCGCTAACATGTGCCCAAACAGGGTTGTGAAACAAGAGCCTCAGCAACAGCAGCCACAGCAGCAACAACAACAGCAACAACAGCAGCATCAGCAACAACAGGCCGCGCGCGCCAGAACTTTCAACCTCAACGTGCGTCAAGCCCAGGCCGACAACAACGTGGTCAATGGTACGTTCCTTGTGAATGGTATTTATGCTTCATGTTTGTTTGATACTGGAGCCGATAATTGCTTTGTGTTGTTCGAATTCGAGAAACTCCTTAGTCGTAAACGCTCCCAACTCTCCTCGGCATTCGATGTTGAAGTCGCTACCGGAAGAACCGTCACTGTCAATTTTGTTCTTCGTGATTGTACTCTTGAGCTCAACAATCACATCTTTCCAATCGACCTTATTCCGATTCAACTCGGAAGTTTTGACGTTATAATAGGCATGGACTTTCTTCGAGAAAACCATGCTGAAGTTGTGTGCTTTCACAAGATGATTCGATTCTCGCTCGCGAATGGTGACTTATTGTGTGTTTATGGCGACACTACTTCAAAGGGGCTCAAGCTTATGTCATGTGTCCAAGCTAGCAAGTATCTCCGCAAGGAATACAGGGCTTTCTTGGCTAACGTCGTAGTAGCGGAGAAGGAAAAGAAAGAGAGGATGGAAATGAAAGACGTTCCTGTGGTTCGAGAATTTCCTAATGTTTTTCCAGAGGATCTTCTCGGACTACCGCCAAGTCATGACATCGACTTTCGTATCGACCTCATTCCTGGAGCCAACCCTATTGCCAAAGCTCCCTACCGACTCGCATCGTCAGAAATGCGCGAACTCTCAACCCAACTCCAGGAATTACTTGAGAAAGGCTTCATTCACCCGAGCACCTCTCCTTGGGGCGCGCCAGTCCTTTTTGTCAAAAAGAAGGATGGGTCGTTTCGGATGTGCATCGACTATCGGGAATTGAATAAGTTGACTATCAAAAACCGCTATCCCCTACCCCGCATCGATGATTTGTTTGATCAACTACAAGGCGCCACATGTTTCTCGAAGATCGATCTGCATTCAGGTTACCATCAGCTACGTATTCAAGAGGAGGATATACCCAAAACCGCGTTTCGTACACGTTACGGCCACTACGAATTCGTTGTTATGCCTTTTGGCCAAACCAACGCACCAGCGGTTTTCATGGATCTGATGAATCGCGTGTGTAAACCATATCTCGACCGTTTCGTCATCGTTTTCATCGACGATGTCTTGATCTATTCCAAATCGAAAACCGAACACGCGCAACATCTACGTTTGGTTCTCGAGTTACTCCAGGGGAACCAACTCTATGCCAAGTTCTCCAAGTGTGAATTCTGGTTGGAGGAAGTTCAGTTTCTGGGTCACATTGTTAATAGTCAGGGTATTCACATCGATCCTGCGAAGATTGAAGCTGTCAAGAGCTGGGTTACGCCTAAGAACCCGTCTGAAGTCCGCTCTTTTCTCGGACTAGCAGGATATTATCGATGATTTATCGAAGGTTTCTCAAAGATCGTTGTACCGCTTACCTCTCTCACGCATAAAGACAAGCCTTTTGTTTGGGGAACTAAACAAGAGACTGCCTTCCAAACCCTCAAGCACATGCTTTGCAATACTCCTGTTCTCACATTGCTCGACGGAAACAATGATTTCATTGTCTACTGTGATGCTTCTAACCTTGGTCTTGGTTGTGTTCTTATGCAACGGGACAAAGTCATAGCTTACGCATCTCGTCAGCTCAAAATCCACGAGAAGTACTATACAACCCATGATCTCGAGCTAGGCGCGGTTGTTTTTGCATTAAAGATTTGGCGACACTACCTGTATGGTACCAAGTGTACGATCTTCACCGATCATAGGATCCTGCAACATATCTTTAATCAGAAGGAACTTAATATGCGTCAACGCCGATGGGTAGAACTTCTCAACGATTACGACTGTGAGATTCGTTATCACCCAGGCAAGGCGAATGTTGTTGCCGACGCACTTAGCAGACGGAGCTATCTGCTTAGCACTCGTAATGTTCAAGCCCAACATGACCTCGAAACCCTCATCCGCGACGCTCAACACGCGTGTTTTAACGAACGCACCCTGAAGAAAGAAAGAATCTACCACGATGGAGCCCAACTTGTGAGCAAATCGAACGGGATATTTCACTTTTTAGACCGAATTTGGATTCCCAAGCGAACCAATTTGCGACAAATTCTGATGGACGAAGCCCACAAATCCCGGTATTCTGTTCACCCCGATGCTGACAAAATGTACCAGGATCTTCGTTATAAGTACTGGTGGCCGGGTATGAAAAGAGATATCACTCTTTACGTCGGAAAATGCCTAACTTGTGCTAGAGTCAAGGCCAAACATCAAAGACCCTCTGGCTTACTCGAACAACCACCATTTCTTATGTGGAAGTGGGAGAGCATAGCTATGGATTTCGTAACCAAGCTACCACACACGTCATCAGGTCACGACAGCATATGGGTTGTGGTCTACCGTTTAACTAAATCAGCTCACTTTTTGCCGATACGAGAAGACTACAAGGTAGAATGATTAGCCCGAATCTACACCGACGAGATCATTTGTAATCATGGGACGCCTCGTGACATCATCTCTGATCGTGATGCTCGATTTACCTCGCGACTGTGGGAAACATTTCAAACGGCACTCGGTACAATGCTTAATCTAAGTACCGCTTTCCACCCTCAAACCGACGGTCAGACTGAAAGAACGATTCGTACTCTTGAAGATATGCTCCGTTCGTGTGTCTTAGATTTCGGTGGTAATTGGGATAAATACCTGTCGTTAGTCGAATTCTTGTATAACAACAGCTACCATTCCAGCATCCAAATGGCACCATTCGAGGCATTATACGGAAGAAGATGTCGATCGCCTATTGTATGGCACGAGATCGGTCATTCGCAATTAACCGGTCCTGAGTTATTACAAGAAACAACAGACAAAATTTTCCAAATTCGAGACAATATGGTGAAGGCTCGGGATCGACAGAAAAGTTACACCGATAAAAAGCGCAAACCCCGTGAATTTGACGTTGGTGACTACGTACTCCTAAAGGTATCACCTTGGAAGGGTGTAGTCCGATTCGGCAAAAAGGGAAAACTCGCGCCTCGATATGTTGGACCTTTTAAGATTCTGGAAAGGATCGGAAAAGTCGCATACAGACTCGAACTACCGGAGGAACTGAGTAATGTCCACCCGACTTTCCACGTGTCAAACCTCCGAAAGTGCCTAACCGACCACGACTTACACGTTTCTCTCAATGACCTACAAGTGAACGAAACATTACACTTCATGGAAAAGCCTGTCGAAATCATGGATTGCCAAACCAATCAACTCAGACGCTCACGCATTCCTATCGTGAAAGTCCGATGGGAGGGCAAACGAGGCGCAGAGTTCACTTGGGAACTCGAAAGCGACATGAAGGCTAAGTACCCGCAGTTGTTTCAAGAGAGGAACTAGAGAGAGAAAGTAGCATTGTGATTCTAGTGCTTTGTACGATTTCATATCAATCTATAGAATCACCGATTGTAGTACGTTCTTGTGTGTTTGGTCACGTTCGTGTACAGATTCCGCAATCGTTTCGGAGTCAAAACCGGTCCGAACGGAAAGTTCTCAAACGTGATTCACGGCGTTGTACAGCTTCCAGCCTAATTTCGGGATGAAATTCCCTTAACAAGGGGAGGCTGTAACACCCCGTGTTTTCACAAGTCAAAGTCAAAGTCAAGGTCTAAGTCAACGACCGATTTCGCGCAACTTGACTTACAGGAATTTCTTTATTTAATCCGTATTATGTGGAGTAAGTGTTGTTAATGACAATAACCGATGTGTGTTAGTCGTTATTCGATCGATCTACGACTGTGAACTATAGGAAGTAGCAATGCGATAAAGTTAACTAATCAATAATCAAGCTATGCTAATCGAATCGACATCAATTCGCAACTCGAGCTACGTATTTTTACTTGTTATTATACGTGTGTGTGTGCCTTATGTGTTACCTGTGCATGTTTGTTTATATTGTGTTGTGATAATCAACCGAACTCAATCGAACTCGAAATCTAACTTGGAAGGCAATCGAACTCGAATCGTGAACGAACTATGACAATTGGTGCAAAATAGATTACGCGAGATATGAGTGTTTGGGACTAAAAGTAATTTGGCTAGGAAACCCTATCGTATCGTGTCACTCGCAATCGAAATCGAAATATCAACAATCGTTGCGCGAAGCACTCGAAAAGTGCGACTGATCGATCAGGCTCCCAGCCGATCGAACAGCCAGCCGAACGGACTGCTGTCCGATCGGACAGGCTGTCCGATTGAGCTGCCTGGCCGATCGGCCAGCACTTACCCCTTTTGGCATCCTATGAATACCCCTGTCATTGTCATTCTTTCCACTTTTCGAAACCTCTGACCGACCAGCATTCTCAGCTCACCTTTTCGTAGATTTCTCTCGATTCCGGTAAGTTTTCGTCCTAAATCTTGTACTTTCTTGATCTATACACACTCCTCCACCTTTCTATCTTTCAAATCTTAACTTTTAACCGTGAAATCATCAAGAATCAAGTGTTCTAGGATGATGTCATCATGGGTTCTTGAAGAACTTCATGTTTTGGCCTCAATCCACCAAGAATGACTTGGATCTAGCCGATTTCCACATAAACAAACAAAGATCTTTCATAAGGTCTAAACATATACTCGGTGAAAAGGATTGGAAGATGGATTTTCCAACTTTCTTTCAACTCTTTTTCACTCAATAACTTCAAAACTTGTAGAAACGGACCCTGAGCCGGTGTACAAATCACTTCGGTGATTGTATGGCTCAAGATCCGGATTCTATCCTCAAGGTTAACTGACTTCGGGTTAAACGTTAAACTTCATTCCGAACCGTCCACCAACCGGACGTGGGTGATTCCTGTCCAACTCGAGGAACCAAGTAAGGACGAAGGGTCTATGGTTCCACTCGTTGTCAAAATACCTCAATAAAATGATAAACAAACAGAACAACCAAGTGATAGGCAGAAAGGCTGATCAGGTCAGGGCGCTGACCGATCAGACTACTGTCCGAACGGACAGCCAGCCGATCGGATAGTCAGCCGATCGACTGGCCAGCCGATCGGCTAACACCTGGTCCCACGCAATCAATTTATTTTGAAGACTAGTATTGAATGAACTGTTGTTCGATCGAACTACTGTCCGATCGGATTACTCTTCGGATCATGAGATACTATGCTTCAATACTTAATCGATTTTTCAACATGTTCCATGCACTAGAAGTGCCACCCGATCGAACAGCCGTCCGATCAGGCGACACCCTATTGTCCGATCGAACAACAGCGGTGTTATTCGATCGATCAACTGTTCGATCCACTGCCCCATACTTTACATTTCGTTTAAAGTCTTTGACTAATTGACCTGTCCGATCGAACACCTGTCCGATCGAACACCTGTCCGATCCAAAGACTAAACATTGCAATTCATTTGAATGCCTAACCGATCGGGTTGCCGGCCGATCGAACAGCCGTCCGATCGACCGACCTGAAAGGTAAAGGTACTTCAATGTTTTCAAATGCTACAACGAAAACTTCAAAAGTCAAACCATCATACACAAACGCATCTTCCCAAAGGAAGAAACAATCCACTCGAACAGCCATTCGATCGGCCTACCAACCGACCGGACAGCGGTCCGAGCGGACTGTCAGCCGAACGGTCAGCCGTCCGATCGGACTATCATCCGATCGACCAGCCGTCCGACTCGTCAACACTTTTTTCCCGTTTTACGTTTCACTTATCATTATGCTACCGAATCTATTCAGGCTAACCGTACTCGCTAAGCTCCCCCTTCAATCCATTAATCACTGTGAGTATACTCGATCCCTTTTTGCTTTAAGAACTTTTGGGTGTTACATACGTTACGAATATTCAAACTACAACAATCACACTACTCAATACTATTTGAACGCTAACCGTTAATGCATGTTATACATGGCTTATGAATGCTTGTTTGTTATGTTTACACATGGAATGCTGTCTACCTGCCTTAGCAACGATAGTACTATAGTTTGGACTCAGCACCCGTTCACACGGGGGTTGTTAAGGATCCTTTACTTGCATGGATTACGGTGGTAATCATGTATTGCGAACTGCCTCGGGCAGTCAACCCGCAGTCATTGGTATCGATGGATCTATGTCGATAACTAACGTGCTTCATTTCACTATGTGTACGTGCTGGTTATGCGTAAATGAATTCGAACTCTATATGCTATTATCAAACTTGTATGCTCACCTTTACATTTTATGTATTGACTTTATTTTAACGTATGTGACAGGTGCTTAGGAAGTTTACATGCTTAGCATGCTGTGAACTTGAGGCTAGGAAAGGTCTAGGATGCTCTCTGTGCTGTGATGAAATTGAAGCTAGGAACGGAGGTCCTAGAAACCAATAAATAAACTATTTTTGATTAAATCTGAGTCGTCGGAACAGAATATTTTCCTGGATTTATGTCTGTAATGATTATTTTACTGTTTGAGATATGGTATGGGACGTGTTGTTTAATTAAATAGTATCTATAATTGTTATGGAAACTTCTGGACAATCTGTTTCGCTCAGTGCCATGCCCCGATGATTCCGCCATCGGTTGGGGTGTGACAATAGCTTCTCTAATCCATGCCTAATTCGCGATTAGGATGATTATCAAATTCTTACAACTTCACCAAACATCAAGATTTTACATACTTTATGATCCTCTTGTTCGGGTGATCATTAATTCACGTTCGGTTGTGAATTTGGGCTTCATTTGATCCTTCAATTTGATGATTATATGTAGATTAGGGTTTTTTGGCTCCATGGGAGCCCCCTGAACTCGATCCAGAACACACACTGTGTGTGTGTGTGTTTGTTGTGACACCTGGGTCACTGCGACCATCAAACAAATACCAAACCAATGAAATATTGTATTTCATACTTGGGATTTGTATAAATATGAGTATCATTTGCACATATCAATTTTTGTTCAATTCCAAACTCTAAATCACTTTCTGGAAGGTTATACGCGCACCGATGCGTAAATATAACCAGTTTAATGCAAAAAACACTCTAGAATAGTGAAATACGCTTAACATACCTTAAATAACCTTTACATAACTTAGAAATAAGTTTTGGAAGGATTGGTATGCCGAAATCAAGTTAATTCGCTTACAGGGACTAAATTTGACAAACTGCGAAAGTATGCCAATTTGAACAGTAACAGACATTCCAGAACATGACCATAAGTTAAACATACCATAACTATCCTTTACATAGCTTAGAAATAGGCTTTGAGGGGTTCGGTGTGCTAAAATAAACTTTTGGGTCATTCAGGGACTAAAAGCGTAAAAAAGTGCACAAGTTTGCATTTTCGCGCATAACTTACGTTCTGAATACATCCGGACATCCAAAAATTTATGTAAGCACTAAAATATTTTATTTTAGTGTTTGGCATAAGAAAAATCCATTCGTCGCGTCATTTGGATCGTTTTTCGCGCTTGTGCGCATTCCGTCGTAATTAAGCGAACATCGCGATCGTACGACCAAACGAACTGACATCCGACATATTTTTTAGCATGTTTCATGTCCACAATGTTTAGGCATCATTTTAGGGCCTTAAAGTTGGCTTTACGGGCCTTAGAAGTGCCGTGAATGGCCTTAAACCACAACAGGGACCTAAACTGTCATTTCTGAAAGTTGTTTCTAATCAGGACACTCAAGCGGCCCGCGTAAAACCAGGGCTATCCTTTACGCAGCCCGTGTCAGGCTCCCAGACCAGATTCAGTGTATTAACAGCCTGTTAACAGCCATTCAAACACCCCAAAGGCCAATGCCATGTGTCCAACTCTTGTGGTGGAGGCAAAATGAGTTACTACAACATTCCGACAAGTGTACGGGCGAGATCAAGGCACGTTATCTAAGAAACGATCCTAACGGTCTTGGTTTTCCTATAAATACCCAACCCACTTCATTGCAAAACCCACATTTGATCTGAGTTTTTCTCTAAGTGGTTGTGATTTCTCACTTCCTTCCTGAGATTACTTGGAATCAAATCTTGCGGGGACCCTTTGTAAGTGTTCCTTCGTTCTTTTATTGCTTTTCGAGTCCGAAAGTCAAACTTTGTTTGACTTTCTGCATTGACCAGTTTATGGTCAATGCGAAGTTCGTTTGAACTTCATAACGTGAGCGTAATCACGATGGTCATAGTCCTTAGTGACTATACCTACTGATTACCACGTTATCTAGGCTCAGTGACGAGTCGTAGTTTCGGCCAAAATGCGCATTCGTGTGTATTTTGTAACCAAACTACTCTTGGGTATCAAAACCGTTTGTTTCGATACCAAACCTATTTTCTAAACTTAGTTAAGCATGTTTTAACATGCTTAGCTCGTCACTTTTAGTTTTGTGCTTGTCTAGGGTCGTAAGGGTAAGCGATCTAATAAATCGCTTATACCTTCGAACCCGACCCATTTTGGTCGATCATTAGGATCCGACCAAATACTTTAGGACCATAGCATATAGGGAATAACCTTCCGAGGTTATACCCTGTGGTCACATCGTTTGAGTAGTTGTATGATAGGTAATTTATATGCCTTAGGTAAATTACCAGAATACCCTTTTCATGTATAATTGGTAATTAAGCATATGTAACCTAAACTTTTGTCACATAACTGATTATGTAACATGTTTAGGCATATAACACTTGTTATAGGGCTAGTTAGACGTCTCGAGTGCGCTTTTGCGCGCACGACGCGTTAAAGTAGCATAAGCTACCTAAACGGGTCGTAATGGGTCGTAAGCACTTAGTTTAGGTTTCATTTAGTATGTAGGCTTTGTTAAACCATATGACACGAGTCTCTACACTCGTTTGGTTTACGAACCCTCATCCTATCCAATCCTCCGATATAGGTCCGGTTTATTAACATAGTTACCTATATTAGGTGCCGTTTGATATCCGTGATCTCTAGCATTGTTTGGTTGTTACTCAAGGACTACTAAGCAATCTCAAGTGAGTACATAGACCCCTCTTTTACTGTTTTCCAAACTGTTTTGGGGTGAAACACATGTGCCTACTTGTTACTTTCATGCTTTCCATGTTTTCACATCATATACCTGCTATGTTCATTAGTACATTTATAGTACATGATTTCATTACATTTTATGCTATGTATGCCCATTGTGTGCGTACTTAGTACATTATTTTACATTACATTCTATGCTATATATGCCCAGTGTGTGCGTACTTAGTACATTATTTTCCATTACATTCTATGCTATGTATGCCCATTGTGTACGTACTTAGTACATTATTTTACATTACATTCTATGCTATGTATGCCCATTGTGTGTGTACTTAGTACATTATTTTTGCATTACATTTTATGCTATGTATGCCCATTGTGTGCATACTTAGTACATTATTTCACATTACATGCTATGTATGTTCATCATACTTAGTCCATTTGTTTCACATCACATGCTATGTATGTTCATCATACTTAGTACATTCGTTTCACATCACATTCTATGTATGTTCATCATTCTTAGTACATTTATTATTCATTCACATGCTTACATTTTGATATGATATTTGGTTTGTTTTGATGGATCAATATACATTCATTAACACCGATCACGCCGTTCGTTTGTAGGTAGTGGTACCATAGGAATTGACAACTCCCGTTCCGGACATCCTGGGTAGGTTTGGATGAAAGGAATGACCGAATTCGTTACACATAACTTAGATAAACCTTTAATTTGTTTAAGGGTTTATCGCCACAGTCTCAAGGCTTGGATGTATGCAATCTCACAATACCGCATAGATGTTTATATCAGTATAGCATGCATTTGTTCCACAAAACATAGCTTTGATTTAAACCATGTTTTACTTCAATACTTTGTTTTTGTGCATATGGTTTAGTTGATATATTTCACTAGCCATACGTATCATTTTGGTTACACATTACATGATTTACATTTGACACATAAACATTATTGACATTGGTTATACATTACATGATTTACATCTTGACATAAACATTTTGGCATATTATTAAATACATTTGGCAATTGGTTTAAACATAAACATCTTACGTTGTTGGTTTGGTTTGAGTAAGTGATTTAAGTAACTAGGCGTGTGTAATATGATACAAGCATGGTGGATACGCCGCTGGTACTTCCTATATATAAGTGATTGTATGGTATTACATATCGTAGCGTTATTTGAATCATTTCAATTTGGACATATAACATTTTATACAAATAACATACTTTTCACAATACATTGTTTTACAAACAACTTAATTTATACAAACTCATTTCACATGGTTATTCACTTAACCATGTATTATTCTTTTTATACATATATATCATTTGGTTTATTTATCACTTTTCAAATGATTTACAAGACAAAGCAAATTACAAGGTTCATGACTAAACATTTTCTTAAACATAAGTCATGAATTCTATTTTCACAAAACTTATGTATCTCACATGCATGTTTATGCTGACGTACCTATTTTCACATGTGTTTCAGGATATGATGCATAGGATTTATCAAGATACACTTAGGCGTACTTGGGCCTTAGCAACAATAAAAGATGCAAGACTAGTTATTTATGTTATGTTTCTCTGATTTTCAAGACATTGTAACTCTTTTATTCAATAAAACAATATTTCAATTTCCATGTGTTATGAAACAATGATTCTGTTACAACACTCCCCGACGTTTTCCGCCACGTTTTGTTGTTCTACATGGTCGGGGTGTGACATTTGTGTTTGTGTTTGATTTAATTAAATAACTTTTCTAGTTATCCCGCTTTAACCCCTCGTGTTTGGTTCGTTATTAAGTATGTCACAGCGTACTTATTTCTAATAACAATATTCCCACTTATTAACTAGGTTAAACATTCCTAGTTAACTTAGTGGGTTTGGGGAATTTATGACTCAGTTTATTTATTTATTTATTTTTAAGTCCCGTTAACTCGGGCCTTCTATCTACTTTGCTTTCTCAAAGTATTTATCCTCCTTTTATTAAATATTAGATTTATTGATATAAACCCTATTATTTACCGGGTAAATTGTCACCACTAACGGTATTTTACCAAGTCATTAATATTAACGTGGTTTGATTACCAAACCCGTTTTTGGGGTGTTACAAGTCTACCCCCCTTAAAGAGGTTTCGTCCCCGAAACCTTATTTACATAATTTATCGAGTTTAAGTCCATGCATTTGCTCTCGATAATCAATTAAGCATTTCTCATACTTTAACCGATTGTTAGTATTACCAGAAAAGTATGGTAATATCCTTTTGGTTATTAATCATCTACGTATCTTACATGACATAATGCGATTTGAAATAACGTAATCTCGTTATATCCACTAGTTTAATTAATTTAGCAATATTCATCACTCGGCTCTAATATTCATCACTCGGCTCTAATGTGATTATATTTCACATTACACTTCTTGACCGTGATCATGTCACGTCATGCCAAATTTTACATCAACTTTCTATTTTCAGAATTATCACTTTTCGGATATATCGTCTTGCACCTATCCGTGTCAAGACTTATATCTTTCATGTTTACAGTTTATACGTCTATCATAATTCATATTTGTAGAAACGTTATTTCTTACCAAAACTGAAGTTTTAGTTTAGCGTCTTCTCTTTAACCTTTGTCAATTATCCATACCGGGATATTGACAGTCCAAAATTTATTCTTTTTCAGTCTTTGTTTTATGCGAGGATTCTCCATTTATTCCCTCGCTTTGTCTAATTAATCCGTAGGTTTTATCACTTAGTCTATGGGCTATTTTATTAGACTTTCACCTCTTTAAGGCGAGGTCCTTATAATCTATTTCTTTCTAGTCATGACTCGTGGGTCGTTTTAGTCTCGTAGACTTTTCCATTGTTTATAACCACAAAGGTTAGGTTGATCCCGTAGATGATTCCTTACTCATGTCATTCTTAAAATACATGTTTGGTATCAAGGCATCCTGTTTTTGTTTAAAATCATTTATTTTCGCCTTGGTATTTTCTTTGACCTTAACCGTAGTCTAAGGCTGCATTCGTTTCCTTTCAGACAATTTTCCGACTTTATGACTTCTCACGTCATTTATGCGTCGGTTTATCTTATGCTCACCATTATCCAGTTTACATATATTCGTATTTGATTATGTCCCATTACCGGGATCATTATTCTTTTGCTTTTAACGCTACCTTTATCCCGCTTGCGTTTACTCATGCCGTTAGGCATGACATTATATTCGACCCGTTCAACTTTAAAATAGTTGAACATAATTTATTCAAAATTTCTATTTACATTATCTTGTCATCTTTTAGTTATGACTCAAAACGCGAGTCTTTTAACTTTCCATCCGAGTCCCCGTCTCTCGGTCTACGCATGTGTTAAATTCTTACCCATCAGCCGGGTGTTTTACTGAAGTCGTTATTATTGCAACCCTCCCGGTATGCATTAAGACCTCGCTTCATTTTTATATTCCGACTTAGTCCGTGAGTTTGACGTTTTACAAAAACGACCCGTTTAGAGACATATTCGCATTTTCCGGGTTCGAGTGTAAGTACACCCCCTCCCAGTGCATATCTTAATCATTTTATATGTTTCTTTGTCCCTTCTCTCGGGCTCATTATCCTAATATAATACGCTTCCATCACTCGGCTGTGCGTTTACATTATGATCAAATATTTTGCTTATCTGATTCATTTGGGTACTTTTTAATTTGTCCCTTTAACCCCGTCCTTACTACATCGGATGTAAACGTGTCCGCTATAAGAAGTTCATGGTATCATATGCCACTACTTACTTGGCCAGAGTAAGCGATTAACACATGACACGCATGACCTTTTTATAGTTTTCACATCACGCCCTATGTAAGTAATGCCTCTATTTGTTTCTCTTAGAAACAATATCCCGAATACATTTTCTATTCAGGTTTTTCCAAGTTTTTAATCTACATATGCAACTTTCAATTTCTACATATTTGTTGCATATTACTATTTGTGCAGTTAAATTTAAAATGTGCACCTGGTAATGTTTGCCCTAACGGGCTTCTCTTGCCATTAGCCTTGTTCGCGACCGTTACGCGATTTAGGTCCTAGATGAGCATACTCTTTGGACCGTTCCTCTGTCAAATCTGCGATTTGTTAAACTCTCGCTATCCCCATATGCGAGTGTCCTTCAACTAAAACATAAATAACAGTTAGTAATTTCGACATTAAAGGGTGCCCGTATTATAATACAAGGCTTTTCTACTATACGCATCAACGCGCGTAATTTCGTTGACTATATCTATTCTATATCGTTTTTATTGGTGTAACGTGTATTACACGATAACCATATGTGTTTTTCTCAACACTTTAATCATACTAAACCATTGATATACATGTGCTTACCGGATTTGCGATCAAGCCTCGAACCGAACACACTTTATTCTTTAACCATGAGCTCTGATTACCAACTTGTAACACCCTTGTTATTATTTAATGATTTTTGTATAATTTACGAAAATAAACGGGTAATTAGAATTTCAAATACATTGAAAATACGGGTTTCATTAAACTTTATTACAGAATTAAAACTATACAACATAACATGTGTGAGTTCGTCATTTAACATAACAACGATACATAGTGCGGAAGCTTATTTCTTGATCGTGTTCGGTTCTTCGTTGTGCTTGATCATCCTCCGGCGCTAAAATTATACGTGAAACTCATAAAACATGAGTTAGATTAGTCATACGTAACTTAGAACGTATCTAAACGAGTCCGGGAAGCGAAACTGATTAAAATAAAATTTTTTCGCTAAAACAGTGCCCTTTCACGCCACGCGAAGGCACCCAGTTGCTCCCTCGCGCCACGCGAGGGAGACCGTTTTCCAGCAGGTCTGGAGCTGGGTCCTGCAATTTTCAGCAATACCAGTTTTCACGGAAACGGCCATAACTTCTTCGTTATTGATCCGTTTTACGTGATTCTTTTTCCTAAGCGTCCGTAATTTAATTCTCCATCTTATGGAGTTAAAATCCTACATGCAACATAATAAATTTTGAGACTTGTAAGCCTTCGACTCGTTACCTTTTTACCGAATTTTAACCCGTTTATGCATTTTATCAAACAAACGTATTTGTTTGATTCCTATATCACATACACTTCTTCAAATTAATGTTATCTAGCATTTTAGGTTCTAATCAAAAGTTTATTACACAATTTAAACCCGTTTTCGCTCGTATGCTTATTTTGACCCGTTAAGGGTATTTAAGCACTTTTGAGCCTAAAATCACTTTCGATTGTTTCTAGCATTCCATCACCACATTTCTTATCCTATAATCTCCCACCACAACTGTATTTATGGTGGGTTTAATGTGGTGATCTATATAAACCAAATTTTACCTCTCGAATCATTATTTTACGGCAAAAACTCAAATAGTGCCATTTGACTAATATAATACCTCTTTCAGCTTCTATACTTATTCTAAATATTTACCTAATCATAAAACTCGTTTCCAAACAACCTTTAAAGATTGTTCGTTCGAATTAGCTAACAAGGGCGTTTTGGTCCTTTTTAGTCTTTCAATTACGACAAGGTCTTTTGAGAGCATGTTTGACCCATAATTCTTCTTTTGAGTTATGATCTTGTTCGAAAAGTCATTATGCTTTTCGAAACGCCACGACGCTCTTTTAAAACATTCGGTTTACCCATTTAAGTAACCCATTGTCTATCTAAGACTTCATTTAATGCTCATTGAACCTTACGTTCTAAATGAATAATTACTCTATTACACATACCTGGCTCGGGTCAATGTATTAACCAGTTTTAATGCCTTGCTATAATATTCGCTAAATAATAGCGATGCAAATATCATTTCTACATTTATTCCTGAAATCATATAACTCGACAAGAATCATTAGTAGTTATTATCAAAAGGTGGTATCTTCACCCTTTTACCCGTTTGGTCTAAATGACCGATTATATTAGCGAGATGACATGTATTTTCATCTCGACTATATGACTCGCTCTGATTTACATCGTGTGGTCATTTTACTTATAATTCATTTCTTAACACTTTTCGGCCTATTAAGGCTTACTTCATAAGTGTCATTTAAAACCAATTGTTATGGTCAACGCGTGACCAATTTATCGTTTTACCCTTATTGTTTGTTTTGGTTTACCCTATAAGGTAACCATTTAAAAGTTCATTTTCCATTTGTCATAAAATGATCGAATTACCGATTTAACTCCTTTTAAACCATCAACATGGTTTCTTGTCATGCTCGACTATCTTGTTCCGTACGTCTACACGCCGAAACATCATACCTCAACTATGTATTTATCTTATTCGTAACTAATACGATAAGAGAATATTCTAAAATATAAGACTAGTGTAAGCTATACTTACCGTACTTCCAAATTATGTTTTTCCGTCATTCTTGCTTCGTTTGACCCGTTTCGTTCCCAAGCTTTCACCTAGCTTGTTAATCGCCAAACTATTATTGTAAATTGTAAGATGGTTAGATTAGTCATAATTATTCACGACTATTCCATCTCACTTATTTCATAAGTCGAAACTACTATTCGACTTCATGATTAGTTAACTTAGCTTATTAAAGTTAACTACTTTCGATCACATGATTTACAACATTAGTTCAAATCAACATGATGATTAGAACTCTTCTTGTTTCATATTTCATATAACTTGTCATATTATTCAAATACACATTTTCACTCTAATTTCAACACTTTAGTTTTCATTTAGGCATTTTAACAAACACCTAATGTGCATACATTTTTACACATTTACAACTAGTTCATAACTAGTTATTTTTACCAAGATTAACATCAAAATTCACCACTATCACTTATGATCAAATACTCAGACTTGCAAATTGTTTAAGTATTTCCCGATTACTTAACATGCATGATGATTCTAAGCATATCTATATCATCTATTTCATCATAACATCAAAACCCACTTATCTAAGTGTGTTAATTCACCAAATCCATCAATCCATAGCATCTTATGTATGATTTTCACTTAGGGTTTCGTTCCTAAGCAAGTATACATCACTAATCTAGCCATAGCTTCTCTAATCCATGCCTAATTCGCGATTAGGATGATTATCAAATTCTTACAACTTCACCAAACATCAAGATTTTACATACCTTATGATCCTCTTGTTCGGGTGATCATTAATTCACGTTCGGTTGTGAATTTGGGCTTCATTTGATCCTTCAGTTTGATGATTATATGTGGATTAGGGTTTTTTGGCTCTATGGGAGCCCCCTGAGCTCGATCCAGAACACACACTGTGTTTGTGTTTGATTTAATTAAATAACTTTTCTAGTTATCCCGCTTTAACCCCTCGTGTTTGGTTCGTTATTAAGTAGGTCACAGCCTACTTATTTCAAATAACAATATTCTCACTTATTAACTAGGTTAAACATTCCTAGTTAACTTAGTGGGCTCGGGGAATTTATGACTCAGTTTATTTATTTATTTATTTATTTTAAGTCCCGTTAACTCGGGTCTTCTATCTACTTTGCTTTCTCAAAGAATTTATCCTCCTTTTATTAAATATTAGATTTATTGATATAAACCCTATTATTTACCGGGTATATTTTCACCACTAACGATATTTTACCAAGTCATTAATATTAACGTGGTTTGATTACCAAACCCGTTTTTGGGGTGTTATAGGAACTTACTCCTACCATATGCTTGACAAGTAATCAAACCTCCTCATTTTTAACTTAATCCTTGTAAATATCAAGAGGACTTTGAAAATGTTGGCTTTTGGTTATGGGTAGGGTAGTTTTATTTAAAAAGTTGCTAAAAGTGTGAAACGTTGGTTTTCTTTTGAATATTTATTTGTGACTTTATGAACTAACTAAATGCTTATAAGCAATAAATTTGCTTATTTATTTCAAGTAACTAGTAAGATTTTTCTTTTGAATAAAGTGTCACCCCCCCGACCGCGTAAAACAACAAATCATGACGGAAACATCGGGGAGTGTCGTAACAGAATCATTGTTTCACGACACATGGTGATTGAAGTTTTGTTTTATTTCATTAATGGACTCACTTTTTTAATACAAACCAGATAAGTACAAATAATTGTCTTTCAAGTTTTATGTCAATAAGGCCTGAGTCCATCCTATGTGTAGAATGCGTCAACAATCATCACATAGTAGAACCTGAAACATATGTGAAAATAAAGCGTCAGCATAAAAATGCCTGTGAGTAACATAGGTTTTGTGAATTAGATTCATGGCTTTGGTTAACATAAGGAAAAGATTTTATGTTTACAAAAATAGTCATGAATCCTTGTAAAAAGTTTTGTTTCTAAAACGCATTGTTTTGATAAAAGGTTTATAGTATATACAAAAATATACTTTGGTTTTAAGATAATCGGATAAGTAGTATATCAAAATATAATTTGGTTAATGAAATAATAGGTTTGGTAGTATATCACAAGTATACTTTGGTTTAAGAGTGAAAGCATCGGTAGTATATCAAACTATACTTTGGATTTGAAAGTAGCATATCAAACTATGCTTTGATTTGAAAATAGTATATCAACTATGCTTTGGTAGTATATCAAAATATACTTTAGTTTGTGAAATAACAAAGATGGTAGTATATTGATGCGTGTGAAGTGTGTATATAAGTTTAAGTATATTTTAAGCCCTTTTACACATTATAGCCAAGTTTTAAATTTATAAAACACGATATTTACTAACACTAAACACACATATGGGTAAGTGCACCCATCGTGAGCGTAGTATAGTGTTGGTAAGATACCGAGGTCGTCCAAGGACACAAGAGCTTTTAGTACCGGTTTATCCTCAACGTCTAATCAAATCAAAAGTTTAGAAAAAGGTTTTAAACTAGAAAAATAGAAACTAACTAAAATGCTGAAAAATAAAAATAAAAGTAAAAACAGATAGACAAGATGAATCACTTGGCTCCGACTCGTGTTTAGTGTAACCTTTGATTATTTCCGCACTTTTGCATTTTTTAATAGATTATCTTAGTTATTGTAGTAGGCCTCTCTTTTGAAGGTGACGTTACCCTCAACCCAGTAGTTTGAGTCAGCAAGGATACAATCCTAAAGGGTCGGATTATTGAAAGATAATTAATTAAGTTATTAATGCATATTATGGTAGGCCCCTCTTTTGAAGGTGACGTTACCCTCAGCTAAGTAGTCTGAGTCAGCAGGGATACGGTCCTAAGTAGCCGGGTTAAAGTATTAATAGTAGCTTACATATAAGGGGATCAAAGAGTTTGGACCCCCGCCATCCAATACCGGTGGGTATTGAAGGAGGTCCTACTAAATTTGACCCAGGTCCTTGCAGGATCTATACACTAAACAAGGCAAGACTCTTACCAAACCGTTCCCTTAACCCCCGACCAGGTAGCCAACATATCTCCATATAGACCGTGGAGATATGAATGGTGAAAATCTTTTATTTTATATAGACAGTAAAATAATGCCAAGACACCACGGACAAACGATAAGGAAGAATCACCTTCAACATAAGAAACTAGTTATTAAAGTCATTAATACATAACCAAGTAAAAAGTGCGAAAAGATTAAAAATAAAAAGTATTACACTAGACACTTGTCTTCACCAAGTGATGTAAGAGACTTAGGCAAACATGGCCTTTGATTGTCAAGAACTCTTACGATCAATCTTGGATCCCGAGACGACTCACACACTCTATGATGGACAATGGATGTTGGTGGTAGATGATGGTGTTGTGATGGTGGTGGGTGGTGGGTGAAGTGTGAGAGAGGTGGTGTGCCAAGGGATGGTTTGCAAATGAGCCAAGCACCCCTATTTATAGCCTGAACAGCAGCTCGGGCACGACCCCGTGTCCATTGGGCACGGCCCCGTGTCCATCCTCTTCTCTGTCTTCATTAATTGAAGTTTGTCTGCATTAGTTGACCACGCCCCCATGTCCGCTGGGCACGCCCTCGTGTGCAGAACCGTATCTGTACTATCAAGATTTGCCTGGATTCTGCGAATCTTATAGTTGACCACGGCCCCGTGATGGGCGATAGAAGCTTCTATAGCTTTGTCTTTTATGCTGGCACTTGGGCACGCCCCCGTGTTCACTGAGCACGGGGCGTGTTCAGTCTTCTGTTCTCTTGTTTTGCTTGGGAAGATGCTGTCGGTGAGGTCGGGCATGCCACGTTTGTTCATTTTCTTGTATTTATGTTAGATTTAGCTGCGTTTTTGCTTCTTTTGTTAATTTGAGCTCATTTAATCCTGAAAATACAAAAGGAAAACAAAAACACACTTTTTCCAACATTAGTACTAAAAAAGGTTTAGTTTTATGCCACAATTGATGTAATTTATATGTTGCATTTTGTTCACATCAAATACCCCCACACTTGAATCTTTGCTTGTCCTCAAGCAAAACTCTTTATAATGTGGCTTTACACTCCCAAATGGAATGGGTAGAAGAGAAGGTTTTTGGGCTTGTCATAGAGTGTCGGGATTTCCAAGATTCTTTATCAAGTTTTATTTTTATTTATTTACAATCCTATTCGTCATGATTTATTTAAAACATTACATAAGATAAATTAATTATTAGGACATAACATGCCTTTTTTTAAATTCCATTTATATACAGGTTCACATACCTCACGGGGGATCACTCAACACTCGGCCGGAGATGTATTTTAGTGAATCACTCGAGAGCGGCATGGAACTTACTCCTACCATAGGCTTGCCAAGCAATCAATCCTCCTCCTTTTTAACTATAAACCTTTGTAAATATCAAGAGGACTTTTTTGGGTGAAGGGTTAGGCTTGGGTTAAAGGTAGGTGGTTGGGTTAGTGGTTAGTAGAAAAGGGCGAAAAGCGTAAAAACATCGGTTTTCGTAAGACTTTTTATTTTTTTAATTTTTATTTTTGATGAAGCCATTATTCAAACAAAGTTATTTTTGATGAACTTTCTTGTTTATTTCTTTTGCTTCATCATCAACATATTTTTTTTTGAAAGTCATACGAAAAACCGAGCTTGTTACTAAAACAAAGGGTTAAAAATAAAAAAAAGGTTTTGTGGGTGAAAGGGTGTTTGGTTTGGGTTAAGATATGAAAAGGTTTAGGCTCAAAAGGGTTAACTAGGGGGATTTTGGGTAGGTGGTAAAAAAGAAAAAATAATGGTGTAGAAATAAAAAGGGTTAGTCCTAATGCCTCCATCATTTACTTACTTGGGTTTAAGTTGGTAAGGACCGAGAATGTATCGTCATGGCAAGTTCTAGAGTTGTAAGAACCAAGCGGCTATTCACACAAGAAACGAAAAATGAGCATTTAGTTTAAAGATATGTATTTGTATGCTCAATAAAGGCTCAAAACTCACTTTTGTGGGAATGGGTTTTTATGTGATCAAGTATATATGATCAAATTTGAACTAAGCTTGTCATGCCGTTTCATAATTTTCTTATGTTGGTTCTTTTTATCACGATGCTATCGGTTGTAAATTTGTAAAAATATAAACTTTATAGAATTTGAAATTCCCAAATTAAACCTAGACAAGTAAAAAAAATGAAATTTAAAAAAAAAAAATTGGGGTGATTAGCGGTTCCAATAGAGTTTTGTGTAAGACTTGTAATTAGGACTTGCAAGATTCAAAGTTTTAGCATCCCCCCACACTTAAATTACACATTTTCCTCAATGTGTCCTAAAAATAAGTTTTTAGGTTGATTGAATGTGTAAAAAGGTGTGAAAAAGCAAAATTTTATGTTACTGGGCATCTGGACACGGCCCCGTGGTGTCCGGGCACGGTCCCGTGTTCAGGTGCCATTAACAGAAATGAATAAAGAGAAACAGAAGCCTGGGCATGGGGGCGTGTTGGGTGAACACGGCCCGTGTCCAGTTTACCTGAACTAGGCATTTTCTGCAGACTGTACAGCACGAGGCCGTGTTGGGCGGGCACGGCCCGTGCTGAACTTGCTCTAATGAAGAAAATTTTATCGGATGACCCTCTTTTCGTGCATGGGGTGCTGGTCCAAATTTCCCTTGTTATCCTTCACCATCCCGAGTGTGTTTTATTCATTACCACATCATCCAAACACCAAATTAGCTAAAACCATCATTCATTAAGTCATAGAGAGAATTACATAATAATCCTAAAAAGTTAAAATTCTAGATAATTAGGTCAAAGAAACACAAGAAATCTAAACCAAGAAGTTCTAGCCTACTACTTATTCTATTAGCAAAATTTCCTAAAAGATAATTCCCTCGGTTAGATGCGGCTTAAAAAACTTCTTTCTCCGGGCATGGGTCCCTCACACGTCAGTGAGCCACTCTTCTATCTCCCTAGGGAGAAGAAAGGCAGGCTCATTGGCATTGGTTTGAGGGGGTGCAACTTCCACCGGGACTTCTTGTAGATCTTCAAGAGGAGGTTCCGCTGGAATGTTGTCCCAACCGGTAGGATTGTTGATTCCAAGTGCTAGGTTCCAATCCTCTTGAGGGAGGATTGGTTCCATGGGAGGTGTTACAAGAATGTTTAACCTCTGGTGCAAGAGGTTTATTTCTTGAAAACTGTTTTCCAACCCCACCGTAAGATAATTTATACGGTCTATTAGGACCTCCTCTACCGAAGTCATCTCGTCAAGAGCTTCACGTAATGCCATTACGTAACGTACGAGAGTTGCTTCGATTGATGACCTTCTCTCCCTTCGACTGTTTCTGGAGTGCGCAGAGAAGTTCCACTGTTTTGACTAGACATTCTACGAAAACAAACCAAAAATAGTTCATTTTAATGAAACAGTACATCGGACACGGCCCCGTGCTCAATGAGCACGGCCCCGTGTTCACCTTTCTGCAGATTTTTGGGACAAAGAATCTTGGAGTTTTAAATTATTTTTCCAACTTATGAAGCATTGTTGAACAGAAATAACTTAAAATAATGTTGCACAACTTATTTTTAACAAGATTCCTTGGACAAAAATCTAATAATCAACACAATAAAGCTTGAGAACAAGCTTCAATGGAGGTGTTGAGACAAGAAAGATGAAGAAGAAGGCAATGGATAAAAGAGGAAAGGACAAGATAGTTGTTAGAACCTTCTTTTAGAAAATACCTAGGATGGTAGGTGAGAAGATCCTTTCAAATCTCTGTCCCTGGATGGTCCAAATGTGCAGGATTCTTGGCTGCATTTATAGAAAACGACAGCATGCTGGACACGGCCCCGTGTCGGCTGGACACGTCCCCGTGTGCAGGCAAGATCCTGACACATTTTGTCCGTATTCTAACAAAAAGTCATAAAGGAATCTTTTGGTGGACACGGGGGCGTGTTGACCTGGGCACGGCCCCGTGTCGAAAGGCTGTTTATGAAGTTTGTCTATTTTTAAGGAACTTTTCTGGATCGGGCGGTTCCTTACTGGATGGAACAACCCCAAAGTGCCTAAGATACCTTAATTGCTCTAGATTAAGACGAGAACGCAAGAGGTTGTCGGTGAGGGTGATTCCTATGCTATATGTAGGTGGACAAGTCCAACCCTTTCCCGGGCTCTCGTTAAAGAAGGTGTATGCCAAATCGCTCAGGTCTATGTATGCATCGAATGAAGTCGATGGGGAGTCCTTCACGGCACAATCGACACAGGGACGACTATCGCTCAAGTTCTTGCTAGAGTTAGAGGTATCGTCGGGAACAACGAAGTTGTTTGAATGCGATCCCAACAACTCTTCTTGGTTATTGTCTTGAGATAGATTATTGAAATCTATCCTAAGTTCTTTTAACCAATTAAGAATTAGATCTTCCAATTGAAATAGTTCATCAAGAAGCATTTCTCCTAGAAGATCCGGTTGAGAGCATTCGAGGGAGAGATAGGGATTATTTTTACTTTCGCCCCTCTTAAGGCTACGGGAAAACGATGGGTCTATATAGTGGGGCTTATAATTTAGAAAATAACATTCTAATTCTTTATGGGAGCCACCACATATTTGACACCACGTACCATAAGAGTGCCGAAAGTAAAAAATATCAGTATCACCACGTACCATAAGAATGCCTGAACAGTAGCTCGGGCATGGCCCCGTGTCCATTGGGCACGGCCCCGTGTCCATCCTCTTCTCTGTCTTCATTAATTGCAGTTTGTCTGCATTAGTTGACCACGCCCCCTTGTCCGCTGGGCACGCCCCCGTGTCCGCTGGGCACGCCCCCGTGTCCCCTGGGCACGCCCCTCGTGTCCCCTGGGCACGCCCCCGTGTGCAGAAGCATATCTGTACTATCAAGATTTGCCTGGATTCTGTGAATCTTATAGTTAACCACGGACCCGTGTCCGCTGAGCACAGCCCTGTGATGGGCGATAGAAGCTTATATAGCTTTGTCTTTTATGCTGGCACTTGGGCACGCCCCCGTGTTCACTGAGCACGGGGCGTGTTCAGTCTTCTGTTCTCTTGTTTTGCTTGGGAAGATGCTGTCGGTGAGGTCGGGCATGCCATGTTTGTTCCTTTTCTTGTGTTTGTGTTAGATTTAGCTGCCTTTTTGCTTCTTTTGTTAATTTGAGCTCATTTAATCCTGAAAATACAAAAGGAAGACAAAAACACACTTTTTCCAACATTAGTACTAAAAAAAGGTTAGTTTTATGCCACAATTGATGTAATTTATATGTTGCATTTTGTGCACATCATATATCATACTATACTTGGGTAAAACACTATCACGTTGGTAGCATATCAAAATATGCTTTAGTAGTATATCGAAATATACCTTAATCATGATTTGGTAGTATATCAAACTATACTTTAGTAAAACAGTATCACGTTGGTAGCATATCAAAATATGCTTTAGTAGTATATCAAAATATACCTTAATCGTGATTTGATAGTATATCTAAATATACTTTAGTAAACAATAGCATATCAAACAATGCTTTGGTTTTGGAAATAACATAAGTTTTTATGGCTTAATTGAAAAAAAAACATTTGTAATCCATACGTTGGTTAATATAATATCACGCTGGCAGCATATCGAAATATGCCTTAGTGGTATACCGAAATATACCATAGATCGTGATTTGGCAATACATTCAAACCTTTGTGTATCAAACTACACTTTGGTGACTATAGATTTACTACAAAGCCAAAATCTATTTGGTTTAAACTTTGGTTTCTGACATTCCATACAATAGGAATGGGGTGTCAACCTATAGCGCTATATCGTACTACAAATCGGCTTGATCATTGTTAATGAATGTATAAGTAAAAATACGCACCAACAAATAGGCTTACAAACATTGAAAATCAGTGTTTAAGCCATAGATAATAGTTCAATTCGTCAAAAGATAAGTACTATGCATGTGAAAACATGTAGCTTGAAATCATGAAAATAGTGAATAGGCACATATGAAGCACCCCAAAATATTTAAAAGCAGTAAAAGAGGGGACTATGTACTCACCTGAGATTGCAAGTATCCTTGATTAAGTGATCTAACAAAGCTCGGGAAATCAAGAAATCAAGTGACACCTAGTATGGAATCACTATGTTAATAATTGGACCTAAATCGGGAGATCGGGTAGAATTAGGTCTTGTAAACCAAATGAGCATTGGAACTCATATAATATGGTTTAACAAAGCCTACATTCTGATTTGAAACCTATCCTAAGTGCTTTTGACCCGTTATGACCCGTTAAGGTAGTTTACGATACTTTAACGCGTCATTTGCGCAAATGCGTGCTCGGATGGTCTAACTAGCCCTATGATAAGTCTTATATGCCTAAACATGTTTAATAATGTTGCATAATCAGTTTAAGTGTCAAAATTTTGGTAACATATGCTCAAATTGAAATTATGCGCCAAAAGGGCATTTTGTCATTTTCCTAAGGCATTTAAACTAACTATTATACAACTAATTAAACGAAGTGACCATAAGGTATAACCTCAGAAGGTTATTCGCTATACAACTATGGTCACCTAATATGTTTGATCGGATCCTAATGATCGACCAAACGGGTCGGGTTCGAAAGTCTAAGCGGTTGTCGAGACCGCTTGACTTACGACCCTAAACAAGCACTAAACGAAAAGTGACGAGTTAAACATGTTAAAACATGTTTAACCAAGTTAGAAAACTGATTTGATATCAAAACAAAGTGTTACCCGAAAATAGTTTCATCGCAAAATGCACATAATCGTGCATTTTGACTGAAACTTTGGCTCGTCACTTAGACTAGTCAACGTGGTAATCAGTAGGTATTGTGGCAAGGGACTATAACCATCGTGATTACGCTCACGTTGCAAAGTTCAAACAAACTTTGTCTTGACCACTTCATGGTCCAAGCTGAAACTCAAACACTGTTTGACTTTCTTGCTTAAAATAAATAAATAAAACATGAAAGAACACTTACAAGGGCTCTAGGCTAGAAAATAAGACT